>JAJOZX010003736.1:0-207500 GCA_023014485.1 Bathynomus jamesi | reverse complement strand
TGTGAAGTGTTGGATAGGTTATTAACCGATTGTGGGGCAGAACTTCATAAATTTAATATAATTTGGCAGATTAATAATGAAAATGGTAATTTGAAGAAATTCCTTTAAACAATTACGGTACCATTCTCAACCAATACAATAATAAATTATTGTGGATAATTGAGATTTCTCTTTAATTATATGAATACATTAAAATAATTCTAATTTTATATTTTACACTCATTACACAGTAGAATTATTGTGAAAACCAAAGTAATACACGCAAAATTTCTTTAAAAACTTTTAGATTTTCCTTCATTTGCTTTTCCGTAGACTTTAATGCTAAAATAAAGAAAGAATCAATCATGTTCCTTGTCAAAGCGTGGATTTATATAATGGCTCAAAATCTTTCGATAATATAAAAATAATTAAACTTTTTACCATATTAATACCTACAGTAATCTTCAAATGAAATATAGGGTGATCCAGAGAAATGGGACCCAAAAGAAACCCCTGTAACTCTTAAAGTATAAGTCCTTTTATAAAATCATACGCATCATTCGAAAGAGGATAGTTACAAGTTTGTACAGGATTGTATAGGTTTTGACAATACAAGACAAGATAAGATACAAAACAAAATAAAAGTGTTAGTTAAAACTAACCCTTCAAGATGACTGCATGGACTGTGGAACAGCTGCGTTTCATAACTGAGCAATATTATGAGCATGGAAGAAGTGTAGTTTCAGCTCAAAGATCTTTCAAGACAAATTTTCAGATGTCAAAATCACCTTCTAAGAAAGTAATCCGTCGGTGTGTCAGAAATTTTTCCCTAACTGGCAGCATTGGAAAAAGAAAACCAACTGGAAGAGTGCGCACAGCAAGGATAGACGAGATCATTAACAGAACTCATGAAATTGTACAGGATAATCCTAACATAAGCATCAGACGTGCTTCTCAGCTGTTAGGAGTTGGATATGGAACAACACACCGTATATTCAAGCAAAATTTAATGCTCTTTCCATATAAAATTCAAACAGTGCAACGACTAAACGATGGAGATTTCGCACGAAGACGACAATTCTGTCAATGGATCTAACAGAAGGTAAATGACACCACCAATTTTCTAGCAACTTTGATTATGTCAGACGAAGCCCATTTTCACTTGAATGGAACTGTAAACAAACAAAATTGTCGTTTCTGGGCAACAGAAAATCCATTGAATATTACCGAAGTCCCGTTGCATAGTCAGCGTGTAACTGTTTGGTGTTGTCTTACTGCATCTCAGATCATAGGGCCGTACTTTTTCGAGGATTCCACCGGAAACACGGTCACTGTAAATGGTGATCGCTACGAAAAAATGTTGACCGATTTCCTTATTCCTAAATTAAGAGATCTTTGTTTAGAAAGCCACTGGTTCCAACAAGACGGAGCTACCTGCCATACCACGAGGAACTGCATGTCAGTTTTGCGTCAAACGTTTCCAGGCGAGTTAATCTCAAGATTTGGAGACGTTGAATGGCCCGCAAGGTCTCCGGATTTTTCTCCCTTAGATTATTATCTCTGGGGATATTTAAAGAGTAGGGTCTACAGAAATAACCCAACGACCTTGCAAGAATTGAAGGCCGCCATCACAAATGAGATACAGGCCATACCACCGCACACTCTTGCAAAAGTGATGCAGAACTTACAAGCGAGAACACTGGAATGCTTGGCAACTAATGGAGCACATTTGAAAGGAGTCATTTTTAAAAAATAAATATTTCATAATAAACTTGTAACTCTACTCTTTCGAATGATATATAGTTTTTATGAAAGGAATTAAATATTAAGAAAATTTGGCTTTTTTTTATGGGTCCCACTTATCTGGATCACCCAGTATAATGAAATGATTTTCACTCAAATATTCAGAATGGGAACATCAAAATTTGAAGACTTCATTCCTGTTTTGAGGTCTTAATTCCTTTAAAGATAGATGAAACTTGAAAATGCATTCATAATATCAATTTGTAGACTGGTTCAAACTATCATTCATATAAAAATAATAATAAGGAATAAAATGTTACTTCATTTCCTCCGAGTCCACTTTGAACACATTCCACTCGCCCCAAATTTCTCTTCCGAATCCATCTTTGACATCCATTCTCAGAATATAGTTCCGATGGTGAGATAAAATATGCACGTTTTCATTTCCTTGTGACAATAATTAATTAAAATAATTAAGATTAACTTATTTATTTGTTAAAAAGCTTGTTTAAAGAAAATTTGAAATTGTTTCAGATCTGTAATTAAAATAATATGAAATAAGCAAAGGATGCCTAAATTGTGGTGCCATCTGGAGGTAAATAATTGACCACACTATTTATATAACCATTAAAGAGGATAACTATATAAAACAACTATAATATCTACTACAAACATTCCATAACGTAAAACAAGCTCCATTAATCATGGGGGATCCTTTACTGAGAGATAACTGAGGTGAAGAATATAAGACCAAATGGGTAAATGAAGAATAATCAATTCAAAGAAATTATGTATAACAGACTGATTACTCCTCTTTCCATTCTCAGAACTGGTGAGGGAAAAATGAATGACTGCATTTTAATCTAGTCGATGAGACATAAACAAAGCCACAAAGCTCTCAGTTCTCACCTAACCAATGCTCTTCGCCTGGCATTCCGAACCCCTTCTTGTAATCGGCCCAGTTCCGAGTGAAATTAATTGGCTTTGACACATTGACTCTGGAAAGGAAAACAGTCCATCCACCTCCGTCGGTTTCCATGTCACAATATACATCCACAGGGCGGCTACATTGACATCTAGAAACAAATAATAGGTCATGGTCGAATCTCCTTTACTATAAACACGGATTTTGAACAACTGATTATTTTAAAACAATTTTAAAATGTAATGCATTATTTCATTTTTAGTATTTGTGAAAAACACAAAATGTATGACGCCAATTAATTAAACGATGTTATCAAAGCGTTAAAGAGAACTTAAGGGCTTACAAGTAGAGCAAAGAAATCACTTGAAAAGAATAAAGAATGAAATAAGAAATTTAATGAAATTAATAAAGGTGATGTTAATGCAGTAGAAAGTCACCGTTTTACCTGAATGGATATATCTGGTAAATTCCACTTTTCGTATCTCCTGCGACGAGAATTTCGGACCAATCAGTAGGTCTTAGGAAGAACAAATGAAAGGAATGTATACATGAAAAGTATTAAGATTTCACAAAATGTATTTTATTCTTTAATTAAATTTAAGATTAAAATTATTAAATCTTCGCTGAAAACAAACAAAAAGAAAAATGTTTTTATTATGGAATTAGATTTAGTTCGTCTTGTGTGTCCACCATTACTAGTTGCCAGCATTTAAGAAAGTGAATTAATTACTTGTTATTTTTCCTAATATGGAATTAAGACTTAGAACTTGATGATCGTAAAATTGAATTACTCCTATTTAAACTTAAACTAACCGAAACGTTGAATCTGTGGGCATGTAGAAATGTCGATCGCCGAAGTAGGGTGAAATATCCCAGCATTCTGAGGTCTTCTGACTGAATCAAATGAGAAATCAATATATGAGCTTAACTAATATAATGTAAGTACATTTAAAATAAATCCCATTATTAAATTAACTGATTTAGTGACGAAAATGTAATATTTTATTGATATTTTTAAACATTGATCTCTCTAAGAGATATACAGGGTGGGCCGTAAGTTTCCATACATAGGAAAATTTAAACGTTTGTTTTTATGTTTCAGATACCCTAAGAATATGCGTTTGACGAAAGAGCAACGAATTGAAATCATACTGATGGCTGGGTCGGGAAGCAGTCGCATGGTTGCAATGAACTTTAACAGACAACATGGAACGAACATCACACACGACACTGTGGCAAAACTTATTAACAAGTTTCAGAAAACTGGAAATGTTGCAGATCAACCGCGAAGTGGTCCAAGACGTACAGCCACCGATGAAGACACAACAGCTACGATACTTACAGCGCTTACACGGAGTCCCAGAAAAAGTACACGACGGTTGTCTGCAGAAAGTGGTGTCAGCAGATCGAGTATCAGGCGCATTTTGAAAGCAAACAAATGGCATCCATACAAATTGCATATGGCACAGCATTTGAGTGAAGACGACCCGGATAGACGGATGGAATTCTGTGAATGGGCATTAACCAAAGTGAACGAGGATGCAAACTTTTCAGCTAAGATCTTGTTTACTGATGAAGCAAATTTTTACGTCAATGGAGAGATTAATCGGCAAAACATACGTTATTGGAGTAATGCTAACCCTAACTGGCTGAGTCCGACGAAGATGCAAGGTGCCGGTAAAGTGATGGTGTGGGCCGGGATATGGGGTGACAGAATTATTGGACCAATTTTTGTCAGTGGAAATCTTAATGCCGAAAGGTATCTTAACATGTTGCAAGAAGAGATTTTCCCATCCCTGCTAAACGAGGAAGGTAACTTCCCAGTTTACTTCCAGCAAGATGGAGCTCCACCTCATTATGGTCTTCACGTGCGTCGGTATTTGGATCAGAAGTTTCCGGATGCTTGGATTGGTCAGCGTGGTCCTGTGGAGTGGCCTCCCAGATCCCCAGATCTCACCCCCCTTGATTTCTATCTTTGGGGGCACTTGAAGGCCATGGTGTATCAGGAAAAGATACGAGACATAAATCATCTAAAGGAACGTATCACCAACGCCATTACAAGCATAACGTCAACTGTGCTAATGCGTGTTCATCAACAGTGGGGAACACGTATTGAAATGTGTTTTCAAAACAATGGCAACCATGTAGAGCATATTATATAAATAAAAATGGTTGTCCATAAAAAAATGTTTATTTTTCCTATGTATGGAAACTTACGGCCCACCCTGTATATTGGTAATTAATATTAAAAACATATTTAAAAGAAAGTAACCAACCTCGAGTTAGTTTTGTCTTGAGTTATCGATTTTAAATTAGGCTTCAATGTCGATGTTTTTTAAATTGAGCTTCCAAAAGAACCGAAGCTGAAAAGGTCGCTGTCGGAAAAAAATATATCATTAACGTATTTACAATAATTAAATGTACATTTTTATATATTGTCGCCAACTATTACTTGAATGAAAATGATTTATTGAAAATAAATAATGAAAGAAATAGGCTTTTTATAATGTAGGGAAAAGCATGAAGTAAAAATTAATACTTAAAATAATGAAAAATGAAAATTTCCATTGAAAAGTAGTTCTTCACGAAATAATATTAATATCTAACCATTACAAGTACTATTAACGAATTAAAATGAGAAATCGAATTCCTCATAAAAGTTATTCTGAATGAACGTTCAAAATGGGGATTTCGATTAAGATTGAATTTCATATAAAAATCACAAATATATTCTTAAACTTGTCTTCTGTTTTCATTATTAAGGAATTTGATGATCGAAATAGAATTACTTGTTTGCTTTAGGAATAAAGTTTGTGGATCTTAATCCGAGGAAGAGATTCTTTATTTCCAAAAACATGCGTTTCATATCCTAATGCAAAGTCAATTGGTGTTGCAGAAGGACGTTTTCAAGTGGGGCTTCTGGATCCACCTTCACCACTACATCTTTGTCGACGCCAAATGCGGATAAAACTGAAATAAAATAAAATTCTAACGTATCGAAACTTTTTCTTGGATAAATTTAAATAAATTTAATTGTAATTAATAAGAGGTTGTAAGTCCTATTTAATTACAGTTTAGGTTTATACTAAGGACAAATCAACTTTGACTAAGATAATTCGCCAATATTTGTTTATGGTCTGTTGATACGAAAAGTCAGTTCGCTCATCACTTTCGTCCAATATGCCATTTTTGACACTCCTCACGTCATTAATGAATGAAAACTCTTGTAAATTAATGAGGATATTATATCGTTTATGACAATTATGTATAACATTTTTAACGAAAGTTACAAAAAATGATTTATAAATATATAATGGAGTGTAGCAAACATAATTTTAGAAGAAAATAAAATGTTGGGAACAAGAAACATAATTGTTCCCAAGAGAAAGAAACATTGATGGACTCACACTTTTTTGTAAAGTTAAAATCCCACTTTAACTAACGGAAAGAATTAAATGAAATATTTTTTATGTGTCCATTACGGAGATTTCACTATCTCATTTTATCCAGATGCAGTGTAGGAAAGAAGTAGGAAAGTAAGAAACTTTTGATGGAAACGTAGAAAGAATAGAAACGTGTTCTATAAAAGTAAAACTTTAAGAATTTTACACCAATTTTGTCTTCAAAATCTACAAATAGTTTGCAAATAACTGCAGAAATTACCACAATGTCTTCATTCCTTTTAATTCTTATTTAAAAATTAAGTCTTTTAACATGAAAATTTATTGTAATGAATACGTAAATAGGCAATAAATGCTAAAAATAAAGCATTAAGCCCATCTCAATCAGACGTTTTTTTGGCGCTGATTCGTTTCCAGCTAAAAAGCGATTATTGCCGTTCAAACATTGATCGAGAACAAATTTGGTTTGAAAAATGGTGGAAAAAATCATGTTTAAAAGTCAATTAAATTTAATTACTTTTGTCTTTAAATCCGCTTTTAAGATGTTAGAAAGTTCAAAGATTAATTTAGGTGACTTTCTCCAAAATATTAACAGCAGTTTGTGGTTTAAATAAAATGTAGTTTTAATCATAAACTCTTAATAACTATCAGAAGTTTGCAAATATAAATTGTTTTGCTTAAATACTATCAAGAGAGTGAAAATCATTTATTGTGATTTGTGCATATTGCGAGTTTAAGATTTTGTGGAAACAAATCGTTGCTAAAAATGTGATTTTTACCTTTCTTGAGATTTTGGTGACCTGCTTCGAGATTCCTTTCCAGGAATGTGTCCAAACGACCAGATATCTTGCGAAGAAGTTTAAAATCTTCTTCAGGAATTGAAAGAGTTTGCATGTAAGAAGGAAACACAAGTAAATTAGAAAAGATGTACTCTAAATAGGAGTAGTATATATGAAACTTTAACTCGACATTTCATTTCTTATTTGTATTTATAGGCTATCTGGGGAAGAGGAGAAAATTATTCGATCACCTGAAGATCAGGGCCCCCAGCCTTCTTTAATTAGCCTTATAAGGCTAACTATCGAAAATATCACGATCTAACCTAACCAATCGTTAGATCAACTGTGCGCCCTTGACGATTGGTTAGGTTAGGTCGTGATATTTTCGTTAGTTAGCCTTATAAAACTAACTAAAGAAGGCTGGGGGCCCTAATCTTCAGGTGATCCAAATTATTATATTCCCTTCCCTCATTACGATAGGTTTAAGATTAAGAAGTATAACCTGTGGCCCAGAGTCTAGCCTAAGACCTGGGACTCTTGATACACAAGAGTATCTTAACTCTAAGTTTTCTCTAAGTTTGACAACCTGTAATCGAGAAAAGACACTGATAAATTAGGAAAAGTTTAGGCAGACCAACCAAAATAATTACAGAAATTTAAAGTAAAACTTATGTGAAAGCTTACCTGAATCAGATATGTATTCACTTCAAAACATACACTTGGAGTTGGACTAATTCAGTTATTTAAATTGATAAATTGTTCTTATGACGTGAATTATATAGGATGTGATTTTATAAAGATACAAAGTCAATTACAAGAAATAATGGATATCAACAGAAAGTTAAACGTTTGGAGAGTAATGTTGTGAAGGGGATGACTTCCTTTCACGAATTGTGACTGGGGATGAGACTTGGGTACACCACTTTGAACCTGAAACAAAACGCCAATCCATGGAGTGGCATCACGCAGACTCCCCACGCAAGAAAAAGTTCAAAATGGCTCCCTCCGCAGAAAGGACAAACAATCAACTCAGAGGCACAATACCACACAACAGTTTGCAAACAAGAGAGGCCATCACAAAAATGCGCTTGACTGTGTTACCCCACCCTCCATACAACCCTAATCTGGCACCTTCACACTTCCATTTGTTTGGGCCAATGAAGGATGCTGTTCGTGGAAGAAAGTTTCAGAATGACGATGAAGTTGTTGAGAAGGTTAATAGGTGGCTCCAGCGGAATCCAGCGGACTTTTACCAGCAAGGAATAAAGGCCCTTGTTTCGAGGTGGAGGAAAGCCGTAGAAAAGGATGGAGACTATGTGGAAAAATAAAAACTTGTAAGAAAGGTATATAACTACTTGTGTACAAAATTTCTGGAACTTACAAGGAAACTTGGAAAGAAAAAAAAAGGTGGGGCAAAATATATTGAGTGGCCCTCGTAAATTAGTGTAACTTAATTGGAGGAAAATGATGAGCTTATTTACTTTTGTGTTTTTCACTTTTTCAGGAATTTTTTGAACAGACCTAAACAAATATTGGTAGATTACACTGTACAACAAATTTTCGGTTCAGTAAAAAAACGGGAATAACATTCGGTCATTCTTAATATTTCGAGTGTGCTGATTCCAAATCTGAAAATAGTTTTTTTCTATCACGTAACGTTTTTTAATGACTGCTTAAAATCTTCATACCAAAAATTAAGAATATATTGATAAACAGATTGGCTTTATCATATGGAACAGTTTAATTATTGTTATACTTCAGCATATATGCACAAAATTAACATAAAACTCTCGTATTATACTGTTTTCAACTCATTATTTGTATTTATGCTGGCGTTTGTGTGATGCTTCTGGTTGGTCACGCTTTAAATTCCAGCAGAAATCGGCCAGCATAGCAGGATTCCACTTCCCTTTGTATCGGCTCTCCATTGTGGCTATATCCTGGTGGAATCTCTCTCCGTGTTCGTCGCTAAGAGCAGATGCGTTTTCCGGAAAGAATGAGAGATGTGAATGCAAAAAATGAATTTTCACTGACATCTTACAGTACATTCCATACGTTGGTATGAGTTGATAAGTTGATCCACAAGTGCAGCATAGTTGTCGTATTTAGTCTTTCCTAGTAGACCGCTGCACACGTTTTTGAATGCACGCCAGACTGCCAACTCAACCTCATCCATCACCGCTTCAAAGTGTTCGTCTAGCATGAGTTGGCGAATTTGAGGGCCGACGAATATGCCTTCTTTAATCTTGGTATCACTTATTTATGGGAATTTTTCCTTTAGATATTTGAAGGCAGGCTTATCCTGTTTCAACGCCTTTGCAAATTGTTTCATCAGCTCTAGTTTTATGTGAAGTGGCGGCAAGATAACATTTTCCTTTTGTACTAGTGGTTCGTGAATAACATTGTGAGATCCAGGTGAGGAATTGTCTCGCGGCGGCCATACTGAGCGTGTGTAGTGTTCAGACCTTGCTCGGCTATCCCACTTGAATAGGAAACACATGTATTTCGTATAGCCAGTTTGCAATCCATTGAGAATAGCCGCAACCTTCAAATGTGCGCAGATAAGCCATTCATGTTCATTGTATTTTATACAGTCCAGAATAAAAGCAACATTGTCATACGTTTCTCTCAAGACGATTGAATGAGCGATCGGAACAGAAGGCATTGTGTTCCCAATGTGTAGCAGTACACCCTTAACACTGTACAGAGATGCATCACTGAACACACTCCACTGATTCGGTTCATAGCACAAACCCAGAGCATCGAACAGACCATGTATATCAATGCAATAACAAAGATTGTTTTTCATTGTGAAATATTCCTGCAAATCCAAGGAGAACTTTCGGAATGCTGTAATTCGTACGTCTTCCGCCAGCAGATTCCACTCTTGTAGACGTGAGGCCAGCAGTTCACTTTGTTGCTTGGTAAGTATTAAATCACGGACCAAATCATTGAGTTCAGGCTGCGTGATGAGGTGTTGTTCTTTCTTGGACTCGACTTGAGCTTCATAGCATTCGCCGTCTGATTCCGATTTGTCAGAGTCTGTTATCGGTCGGCATTTCAGCTGGAGGACGAGGGATGGGTATATCTGTAGAATGTTCCACAGGACGCACAGCAGAACGAAGATTTGGGTAGACTATAGCCATTTTCCCTTTTCTGTTGCAACCTGTAATGTGAGACAATACACATTGTTGACTACTTAAGATTGCAAAATTGTGTAATACATTATGCAGAACAGAATATGCTAAAATGTGCTAAAAACACCAAATTTGAAGTATATTCAGAAAAATAAAAGATTCAAACCTGAGATGTTCATTAAGCCGAAATAGCAATCAGTTGAATGGTCCAGCGGCTCTCTCCATACCATTGGGACACCGAATCCCAGACCAGGACCGGTATCTTTGAACCATACAGATAACGAGCTTGTACATCTCACACAGCAGATATGAGGCGCCCAGTGCTTGTCCTGATCACCAACTTTGCATGCTAAGTACAATTCATAAAGTTTTTTCACATGAGAAGTCAACTTCCTTTTATATTGTTTTAACGTTAATGTCCCAAAAAATATAACAAAAACTCTCTGGCGAATTATTGCACTCTCTAGGCATTGTAGCATAACATCAATAAAAACTTGTAAAATAAGAAAATGATAGATCAATTTGCAATTTCACACAATATAGACGTTGTCGGTGAAATATACATAATTTGATAGCTGTTATTCAATAATACTCACTTATAGCACCGATTTATGATAAAATATGGCTGACAATTTTGTTTTAAATGATTAAAGAAAGAAATTTTTCATAAAATCAAAGTGGAAACACAGAGCCGAACACCACCACCACAGCATATGCATGACTGAACAAAATGTAAAAGATGCGTTCAGAGAACCAGTGGTTCTCAAAATGATACAATGAAATAGGGTCATTTTCATAAAATCGGTGGGTGATACAAATAAATGAGTGTTATTTTCGCAATCTACGCGTATAACTAGCCATAAAAATGACGATCTCATTTTCATTTTTTTTTCACTGTTGTACAGTGTTAGCTTAGTCAAAGCTGGTTTGTCCTTACTTAGTATAAACCTAAACTGTAATTAAATGGGACTTACAACCTCTTATTAATTACAATTAAAATATTTAAATTTATTGGAGAAAAAATTTAGATACGTTAGAATTTTATTTTATTTCAGTTTTATCCGCATTTGGCGTCGACAAAGATGTAGTGGTGAAGGTGGATCCAGAAGCCCCACTTGAAAACGTCCTTCTGCAACACCAATTGACTTTGCATCAGGATATGAAACGCATGTTTTTGGAAATAAAGAATCTCTTCCTCGGATTAAGATCCACAAACTTTATTCCTAAAGCAAACAAGTAATTCTATTTCGATCATCAAATTCCTTAATAATGAAAACAGAAGATAAGATTAAGAATATATTTGTGATTTTTATATGAAATTCAATCTTAATCGAAATCCCCATTTTGAACGTTCATTCTGAATAACGTTTGAGGAATTTGATTTATCATCTTAATTCGTTAATAGTTCTTCTAATGGATAGATATTAGTATTATTTCTTGATGAACTATTTTTGAATGGAAATTTTCATTTTTCATTATTTTAAGTATTTATTTTTATTTCATGCTTCTACCTACATTATAAAAAGCCTATTTTTTTCATTACTCATTTTCAATAAATCATTTTAATTCAAGTAATAGTTGACGACAATATATAAAAATGTACATTTCATTATTATAAATACGTTAATGATATATTTTTTTCGACAGCAACTTTTTCAGCTTCGGTTCTTTTGGAAGCTCAATTTCAAAAACATCGACATTGAAGCCGAATTTAAAATCGATAACTCAAGACAAAACTAACTCAAGGTTGGTTACTTTCTTTTAAATATGTTTTAAATATTAATTAACAATATATATAACTTAGAGACATCGATGTTAGTAAAAATATCAATAAAATATTACATTTACGTCACTAATTCAGTTAATTTAATAATGGGATTTATTTTAAGTAGGGTTGGCATAATTGTCCACTTTATTGAAAAAACCCAGCCCACCCGGGTTTTTCGGGTTTGGACAAAATTGGGAGAAATCGGGTTTTTTCAAAAGTATGTTATTATAAGTCTCCAATACAATAATAATTAATGTTATTATCTTTTTATACTTGCTAAATGGTTTAGAGGTATAAGATGAAAAACATTTATAAAGGAATACAGTTGACACAATAAAATACACCTGTATTTAATTTATAAAATATTTCATGATTCATGTACTGTATTTTAGATAAACACACAACTCATTTAGCAAACTCAACAACCCCTGACAGCAGAAATGTTCAAACAGATTTCCACCGAATTATCAAAGGGTGACAATTCATGGGAGTGATCTGTGTAACTTGTTTGAACATGTTGTGCTCTGTTCATACTTCAGGGTTAGTCAGTAAGGATCAAATAATGCAATGTACAGTATTCAGGTGGTTCCCAGTAGTGAGTTTCTCCAACAGTTCATGGCTTTTAGGATTAAAGATGTTAGAATATTTCCAGCTTCAACGTTTTAACCACAAGTTCTTGCCATGTATAAAGATAGACCTCCAAAATGGTGGCAGCTTATGGAAAATCGCACAGCAAAAAAAAGAACACTGCCAACTGATTTTTGTCACTATTTTAAACATTTGCTTAGTTGTCCCCCAAGTTCTGCATCCATTGAGAGAATATTCTCTACTTTTGGTTTGGTCTGGACAAAATTAAGGAACAGGCTAGGTGTAGATAAGGCCACAAAATTAGTTAAAATACACAGGTACTTGCGCTCAGCAACTCCACCTCCAGAGGTAGATTCTGATTATATGGTCATGGAGACAATGGAGTAATTATAGTGTTTATGAGCCATACTGTCTTATAGTTTTATAACAATTTAATAGTTAAATACTGGAATTTGCTATTTGGTTTTGGATCATTTCACACATACTGTATTTTAATTTTGTTTTTCAATGAGTTTCATAACCTACTGTTCAATGCTGCAATACAAATGTAAACTTATTGACTAAACTTTTTAATGTCCTACATAGATTGAATGACCTGTTTAGTTTATAGAGCATTAGTTAGTAATTATAAATAATATAACAAATGGTATTCCTATTTTAATGAAAAAATACAGATAAATATAAAAGTAATGGAAACTTTTGAAAAAACCCACCTGGGTGGGTAAAATAAAGGGTTTTTTTCAAGTGGGTTTAAAAAAAAAAAAGGTGGAGAAAAACGGGTTACCCACTTCTGTGCCAACCCTGATTTTAAGTGTATTTACATTATATTAGTGAAGCTCATATATTCATTTCTCATTCAATTCAGTCAGAAGACCTCAGAAGGATGGGGTATTTTACCCTACTTCGGCGATCGACATTTCTACATGCCCACAGATTCAACGTTTCGGTTAATTTAAGTTTAATTAAAGGAGTAACTAAATTTTACGGTTATCAAGTTCTAAAGCTTAATCCCTCATTAGGAAAAATAACAGATAATTAATTTACTTTTGTAAAATGCAGGCAACTAGCAATGGCGGACACACGAGATGAACTAAATCTAATTCCATAAAAAAGTATTTTTCTTTTTGTTTGTTGTCAGCGAAGATTTAATAATTTTAATCTTAAATTTAATTAAAGAAAGAAATACATTTTGTGAAATTTTAATACTTTTTATGTATACATTCCTTTCATTCGTTCTTCCTAAGACCTACTGATTGCTCCGAAATTCTCGTCGCAGGAGATACGAAAAGTGGAATTTACCAGATATATCCATTCAGGTAAAACGGTGACTTTCTACTGCATTAACATCACCTTTATTAATTTCATTAAATTTCTCATTTCATTCTTTACTCCTTTCAAGTGATTTCATTGCTTTACTCGTGAGCCCTTAAGTTCTCTTTAATGCTTTGATAACATCGTTTAATTAATTGGCGTCATACATTTTGTGTTTTTTATAATTACCAAGAATGAAATAATGCATTACATTTTGAAATTGTTTTAAAAGAATCAGTTGTTCAAAATATTTATTTATAGTATTTAATGTAAAGGAGATTCATTCGACTATGACCTATTACTTGGTTGTAGATGTCAATGTAGCCGCCCTGTAGATGTATATTGTGACATGGAAACCGACGGAGGTGGATGGACTGTTTTCCTTTCCAGAGTCAATGTGTCGAAGCCAATTAATTTCACACGGAACTGGGCCGATTACAAGAAGGGGTTCGGAATGCCAGGAGAAGAGCATTGGTTAGGTGAGAACTGAGAGCTTTGTGGCTTTGTTTATGTCTCATCGACTAGATTAAAATGCAGTCATTCATTTTTCCCTCACCAGTTCTGAGAAGGGAAAGAAGAAGAGTAATCAGTCCGTTATACATAATTTCTTTGAATTGATTACACTGCCCAACACCAATTTTGCTGATTTAATTCTAACACCTGTTTTTAGGTAACTTTGATGTGCTGATTTGAAAAATCACCTTAGTTTTTGCCTATCACGACAGATTTTCGAGCAATCAAATACGGATATTTTGGAGATATCGCATTTTGGCAGGGTTATGCCCAATTTTTTTTCTTTTCAAAAAATAAGTTTTTACATACTCAGAATCAGCATTGAAAAGTAAACAATTGTGCACTGAGTGAACTTTAATATACAATGGTAATATTGACACATAAAGTGATTAAAAGTGTTTAAATAAGCAAAAAATGAATCCATGATCATGACGTCACGCTCACACCTGGGGAAATCACAGATACCCAAGATTTTAATATGTTGTACATGACCTTTAGATTTAATGCACAGATTTGCCTATTCCACAGATAAAATTTTAACAGCAAAACAGCTGTTAACAGGTCTCAAAAATCATCAATTTTGATAAGCGCCCTTCATGGATCACCCAAAATAGGCATATTGCATTGCACATTGTACGAAAACCTGATGTGATGGGTAAAATCTAAGGTGATTTTTGAAATCAGCACATCAATATTATCCAGAAACAGGTCTTAGAATTAAATCAGCAGCAAAAAAATTCTTTTTTGTTGGGCAGTGTTATTCTTCATTTACCCATTTGGTCTTATATTCTTCACCCGAATTATATCACTGGGGAACAAATTTTAACTTTTTTTTTGTTTCTTGAACGTGAACAGGTCGGTTTTATAGGATTTTTTCCGCTGATTCCGAATATAGCCGTAGAATTTCTCTATCACCCAAGGTTACTGAGAAATTTGTATTTTAATATTTATTCAAAAAGTGTATAGAAGTTAGTAAAAATACTTCATAAAAATTATATTAGTAGCAGATTGGCATTTAAAATATTCTTAAAACTTCTTTGTCACTGATTTTCTCTTGTAGTTTTCATTAGGAGCTTCTCGCATCAATGTCCAGCAGTAATCAGCTAACATTGCCGGATCCCACCTCCCTTGGTAACGTTTCTCCATAGTAGCTATATCTTGGTGGAACCTTTCTCCATGCTCATCGCTTACGTCGCCGAGGTTTTCAGGGAAGAAATCTAAATGGGAGTGCAAGAAATGGATTTTTAGTGACATATTACATCCCAATAACCTATATGCTTCAATCATGTCCTGCACTATTTTTTCATAGTTAGAGGCTTTGATGTTCCCTAGAAAATTTGTGACAACATTCTTCATGGCCTCCCATGCCACTTTTTCTTTTCCTCTCAAGGCATCATCAAACTTTTGATCTTTCATGAGCTCTCTGATTTGGGGACCAACAAAGATCCCTTCTTTTATCTTTGCATCGCTAAGTGGTGAAAACTTTTTCTTCAAATATTTGAATGCCTCATCTTCCTTGTTCATTGCTTTGACAAAATTTTTCATGATGCCAAGTTTGATGTGAAGTGGCGGTAAGTATATTTTCTTGGGGTCAACTAAGGGTTCATGAGACACATTCTTCAGTCCTGGGATACATTTTTGACGAAATGGCCAATCCTTTACAAAATAATGCGAATCTCTGGCTCTGCTGTCCCATTCACAAAGGAAGCAGCAGAACTTCGTATAACCGAGCTGCATTCCCAGAAGAAGCGCGACGACTTTTAAATCCCCACATATATACCAACGAAACTGGTCATAATTAATCTGCTGAAGGATGAGTTTCATATTTTCGTAAGATTCCTTCATGTGGACAGCGTACCCTACAGGAATGGAAGGGTATTCATTTCCATTGTGAAGTAGTACAACCTTGAGGCTTAGCTTCGAAGAGTCAATAAATAAACGCCAATCTTCAGATTTGTGCTCATGACCGAGAGCTAACAGCAGTCCATTTACATTATTACAGTAGCATAAACCACCTGACGAGGAGAAATACTGCATCAGATCTTTTTGGCGAGTGCGGAACGCCGATATGCTTGTATCTTTTGCCAGCAAATTCCATTCACGTAACCTGGAGCCCAATAATTCCGCTTTCTTTTTCGGAAGGTCCAAATCTCTCACGAGATCATTCAGCATAACCTGCGTTATCATACGTGATTTATTTGATTCAGGTTGCTGAAAGTCTGTATCTTTAGTGTCATCAATTTCCATTGGTTCAACTTCAGACTCTTCATCCAGTGTCCATGACTTTGGGGGAGTTGGAATTGGGTTATCATCGTCATGTAGTACTGGTCTCATGGCAGATGCAAGATTTGGGTATTGAATTTTATGTTTATTTTTGGCAGAGAATCCTGAAACGTTAGTCATACAAAAATAGCAATCCGTTAGATGATCCTTGGGCTCTCTCCAAATCATTGGTATGGCAAATGGCATAGATTTGCGGGTACCTTTAATCCAACCCCTAAGAGTGACGGCACAGGAAATGCATGAGATATGAGGTGCTCAGGATTTGTCTTGGTCGCCTACCTTACATCCAAAATAAAGTTCGTAAGCCTTCTTCACGAGTGGGGTCATCGTCTTCCTCTGTGCCATTATGGTCAGTTCTCCACATACGTAGCAAAATGTATCTCTGGGATTAATACAGTTTCGATTCATGCTGGCGGAAAATTATTGAAATCACAGAAAACTTTTTGGAATGAAAAACCAATTTTTTCTACTATGAAAAATTTTAAAATTTGAGCAAAACTTGAACAAAAATTCTTTCTTTTTATTAAAAATCTGTTTGTTTAAATAGCTATATTTTTTTAATGCAAAAAATACTATTAAATATAGTTAACCTGGAAAAAAAAAGAAAGTAAAATTAAATTAGTACACTTAATTTTAACTAATATTTTGGGAAAACTCTGAGTAAATGGAAATATTATTTTCTCGAAAGCTATGGGTGATAGAAAAATTCTGAAACCATATTTGGAATCAGCATCAAAGGTTCTATAAGAAACACCAAATAGTTTTCAAGAAACAAAAATGTTGTTCCCTAGTGTTATCTCTCAGTCCCCAGTCTCAGTCTCCTCAGTCTCTCAGTCAGATCCCCATTATGAATAGATCTTGTTTTACGTTATGGAATGTTTGTAGTAGATATTATAGTTTTTTTTTTATATAGTTACCCTCTTTAATAGTTATATAATAGTTTGGTCAATTATTTACCTCAAGATGGCACCACAATTTATGCATCCTTACTTATTTCGTATTGTTTTAATAAAGGATCTGAATTAATTTCAAATTTTCTTTAAATAAGCTTTTGTGTCAAATAGTTAGGTTAATCATAATTACTTTAATTAATTATTATCAAAAGGAAATGAAAACGTGCATATTTTATGTCACCATCGAAACTACATTCTGAGGATGGAAGTCAAAGATGGATTCGGGAGAGAAATTTGGGGCGAGTGGAATGTGTTCAAAGTGGACTCGGAGGAAATGAAGTAACATTTTATTCTTTATTATTATTTTTATAATGAATATAGTTTGAAACCACTCTAGAAATTGATATTATGAATGCATTTTCAAGTTTCATCTATCTTTAAAGGAATTAAGACCTCAAAAAATGAATGAAGTCTTCAAATTTTGAGGTTCGCATCCTCAAAGTTTGAGTGAAAATCATTTCATTATATTTCATTTGAAGATTACTGTATGTATTAATATGGTAAAAAGTTTAATTATTTTCATATGAGCGAGAAATTTTGAGCCATTATCGAAATGCACGCTTTGACGAGAAACATCATTCATTCTCTATTCATTTTTGCAATAAAGTGAAAGTCTGCTGAAATGCAAATGAAAGAAAATGACAAAGTTTTTAATTAAATTTTGTGTGTATTATTTTGGTTTTCACAATAATTCTTCTTTCTAATAAATGTAAACTATAAAAGTTTTTTGTTATAAAATGAAAAGTATTTAATGTATTCATATAATTATAAACAAATCTCAATTATCCACATAATTTATTACTGTACTTGGTTGAAAATGGTACTGTAATTGTTTAAAGGAATTTCTTTAAATTACACTTTTTATTATTATTTTGCCAAATTATATTAAATTTATGAAGATCTGCTCCACAATCGCTCAAGACTTATCCATAACTTCATGTAGGTGAATCACAGTAATTATTCATTCAATTTCTTTTTATTGAGGCAATCTTACCAAATGTGGCAACCTATCAGAAATGATGCAGTCCTTTTTTAATTTAACGCTTGGAAGTAGAAGTGATTCAAGTGCATTCAGAACACCATAAGTCCAGATTTGATATAAGTACGTGAGTCACGTTTGATCACGGTTTTCTTCTTCCCACAAAGTGAGATTTTACTTATTTGAGTCACTTCGATGGAATGCACTAGGCGTGGCAAGTACAGATTCAAGTACTTCTGTCACTTTTTGAACAAATAAAAAAAAATCGGTAAAAGACGCGCTTGAATCACTTTCAATTCCAACCGTCCAATTGCTGAAGTGGGGAAACATATTTTTACTGGTTCGAAAATATCTTTATTTTAAAATTTTAAGAACTTCATAATATTTAAATCTTTTCACTTTTGTTCTCGTCTGAATAATTTAAGTAGAAAACAGCCTCAATGATCACATTATTGGAGCTGAAAACCGTGAAGTGACATGTAAATTTCTCCTCAGATACAAACTTACGGCAACGAATTACAATGCTAAAAGTACGGCCTACGATCGCTTCAGTTACGTGAATGGTAACTATTTCTCGACATTTGACATGGACAACGATAAAAACGGTGTGTCTCATTTTAACTTATTGTTTTTTCATTAATTTTATAGTTTTGAGCTATAACTATATTTAGGGTTTTTAGATATTATTTAGTTTTTAATACGTAATAAATCTAATAATATATTGCATCCCATCACAATATCCTAAACTAAAATTAACAGGCCTTGTCTTCTCTTACTAATCCTTCATGTATATATATATTTTAATCTTAATACAAATATTTCACTGCCCAATAGCAAAGTTCAGCTGTGCTGAGAGTTGGAAAGGAGGGTGGTGGTACAATACCTGTGTCAACAACCACCCAACAGGTCGTCATGGAAAAAAAGATTACTCAGGAATAAGAATAGTTCCTTGGTCAAAACTGGATAGCACCACACATTATGCAACATGGCTTCAACTGAAAATTCGACCACAGATTTGCAGCAACTCAATTTCCGTCGCCAAACTGAACACTCACAACTGTGCTTTCAACTAAAATCTCTATCGGCCAAAGGGGATATTTTGTTTCCAATATGATATGGCGAAGATGGCGTCTAAAACTTTATTTTGGAATTATGTCTCAAAACTTTTAGATTTAAATTCTAGTTAAAGAACAACGTCAAGAGTTCGTTAATCTGAGGCTTAAATATAAAAACAATTACTTTATCTTTAATATTTTGGAAATAAAATAGTATTGCATACTATATTTTAAACATTTGTTTAGAGTTTGCTTGTTTTTACAAATCCTACGAAAGCTTAACATTACAATTATTAAAAATGTAATATTGTATACATAATATATTGTATTTTTAGGAACAACTAAGCTTTATTTTCATTACTACTCATTAACTTTTCTACAACAATAGTTTTATGTATCAAATTATTATTAAACTAATTTTATTAAACTATTATTGAAACTAGTTTTTCCCTAAACACATTTTAAATGTTTGCAATGACATTGTGATATTTACATGGAAAATATGGAGCACTGTCAAATGTATTTCTACTTTTTCCTTACGTTTTTTTCACACCGATCATCTTGATCCAATAGAAAAAGGGACAGCATGGGTGAAAGGTACTGTGAACACTTAAAAAGTTTGAAACTTTGAGACAAAAGAAAGGAAATCAGTGATCTTCCTCCTTCTTCAGAAAAATAAATAATTCCTATAAGAAGTGTACATTTTGAGTCCTACCTTTTCTAGTTTCTAAGGTGGTGTAAATCAACCAAAAACTTTGGTGACAAAAATAAAGTAAAGAAAAATATTTGTTAGTTAATTAGTTACTCAAAGACTTTCATTTAAAGCCCTAAAAACTCTTCATACCAGCTCGTTTCTGAGTTAACAACTGAGACTCAAAATGAAAGCAAACTGAATGAAATGAGAACCAAATTTTCCTCTTTCTCCACCATCAGTATAATAAGAATGTTGTAATAGGCAGCTTGTATTTTAAAATGTTCTTTTTAAAATTGCTCTCAATGTATAACTGGGACATATATTTCCGCATATAAATTGTGTCCAATTTGGGCACTATAAAAACTAAATTCACACTTCATTAAAACTCTTATTTCTATTTTTTTTAATTGGTGAGAAGTAGCATTAAAAGTGAAAATATCATCTAGGTGATTTTAAATTCAGTATGTTAAAGTACGGTAAACAACAAATAAATTAATAAATTTAAAACTGTATAAAAGATATAAGTTTATATAATAAAAGTAGTCTTCAGAGAAATATTTGGGGTATGATTCACTAAAACGCTTTTTCAACATTTATCACATTAAATTACACCAATTTTCAATTCGAAAAAGTAAAAAGGTAAAAATAACAAATTCCAAAACTATCGTAGATTTTGCATAAGAAAGTAATTCTTGAATTTTAGAAATAATTGAATGGATCTTCCCACTTTAAGGTTGTTCCTCTTTGGTGGTGGCAATTTGTGCTGAATTTATGGTCAAATGTGATCATGATCATTGTATAAAGATGTCTATCTCTCTTTCTGATATTCAAACAACGTCATAATGGCTATACTGCGTCATTTCTATATTATTTTGCAACACAGACATGTGTTTAAGTGTTTTGAAACTAACATCGAATAAATTTTTTATAAAGTGAATTGAAAATAATACGAAGGGCAATACCCATGGTATAGTTTGATCCAAAGGACGAATAATGAATCAGAATAAAACTTGAATACCTGACATAAGAATGACTTTAGATATATTCTTATGACTTTTGGTCCTGCAGAAGACTATGAAAAATAATAGTGTTTGTGTCATTTAACCTCCGAAACGACAAGGGGAAATAGTGCCCCATGCAAACTTTATATTCGACGTCCCCTTCACCCTCCCCTCTGTTCCGTGTTTTAGTGTGGTCTCAACGAAGGATCCAAGAATTGTTAGGTATAGAATTTTCAACATTTTTATTAAATTAAGGTGGTTTACAATTTACAATTTACATTATAAAGCAACAAACATTACAAAAACTTTAAAAAGGAAACTCTTCGTGTCTTAGCCACTGCAAATTCTGATATCGCATGTGACACGTCTTTGCTGTGAACAACAGGATGGAAACCGAGGATAGCCTGTCATCGCCAATTGTCGATGGCAGGTAAGTCTTTGTGAACTTCAACTTCGAGATGTTTTGTTTGCCATTCACCATTTAGAAGGGCATCCTGAGTAATACCCTGGTGTTTGGGAAGGTTGTCACAACTTTCATTGTTTAAAATAAATTGAAGTTGTTGAGGAGCGCGGCAATTCTTTCGCAGCAAAATACCAAGCCTAGCTATTTGTCGAGGTCAAAACCGTTAATGTAACAGCTCTATCCGTCTGTCAACGCGTGATGAAGATCCAGGCATTGCTTCATGAAAGTTCTTGTCAAGAAGTTGTTCCAAGTTATAAATAAAGCCCCAAAGTTTCAATTATTGGTTCGTCTATTTATTCAAATTTGAACGTGGCTTTCGGGTTCGTTAGTGTTTCATCTTCACCTTCATGTCTGAATTGGCGTTTCTTACTACGAATGCTAAAATGGCCTTAAACACTGGTTGAGAACAAGATTTTTCCGCAATTTCTTTGGCTTTTATCAGAGTTCCTTGGTAACTGACGTCGATGTAGTTTTGAATGAAGTCACCGCACACTTTTATCAGATTTGTGGTTGCAACAATATCCTCATTCTTGCTTTGCACGATCTTGCTCTCTACATTTATCGGAAAAAAGATATACCACATCATAATGTTGATGAGGAAACTAAATTCGGTGAGAGTGAACGCTTCATGACAAATGCCCGCGTCCGCTTTCACCGATTCAGTGAATGCAATGAGGGTATAATGGACTTCAACTGTCTGGTATCGAACAGCTTTAAGGCTGTGGACACTACAGGAGTTTCGCATGCTGACTTCACAGTGAGATTCTTAACATGGTCTGTAAGGAACTTCCAACGGTAAACAAAGGCAGAAAACAGGACGTAAATTCTTTGTAGAATGCAGAAGATGTACACTGACTCCATTGAAGATGATACAGCAGCAATCACAAGATTGAGAGAATCTCATTACCATGAAAAAAACACTTTCGTTTCTAACAACGATTCTATCTTCTACATCGTTATTTTGTTCCTGAATGGCAATTTTGCCATCTGATGTGTCAATAAAACTAATCGCAAAAGACCTCACAAAATGGTTCTTATCAGGCGTACAGTCTAATATCCGTAAGTAGTACCTCGGTCTTTTCAGCCTTGCAAATATATCTTCTAGTTTCTTCGCAGGTAATACATTTCTTCATTCTGGACTCGTTTGTTTGCATTAATCCATCACATCCTTGGAAATCATGCAAGCAGGTGGTCCTTTATCACTTCGTTTCGTCGTATTCTCCAAGTAGTTGAACTAAACCCAGGAATTTACCGTTATTCTACGTAAAGAGTCTGTCAGATGAGCTTCAGCAAGCCATATTATGCTTCAAGATGAAGAACGTTATCCTTATGGGCCGCTCTAGAACGTTCATTCATCGCTTCTTCTTAGCTTTGATTGTGCCTAAAGCTCTAACTAATGCAATCATCCTATTTCATCCTTCGCTCTGCTTCAAGCCACATTTTATATGAATCAAAATGACTAGGCGACTTTTCATGGCGCATCAGAATCACTGACATATGCCCCAGTCACTCGAATCATCAATTGCCAGGGTCGAATTTACTTTGAAGTCGAACAGCTCGCAACAGAATGCAAATTTTGTCCGTGAACGTCGAATAAAGCAGCCAGCGCTGCGTCAGGACGTTAGCGTTTTCAAGCTTTCTGTCTAGATTTTTCACAGAAAACTGGCGTTTACGTTCATCCAGAGAAAGAGTTATGCCCCTTATGTTTGATGGTCCATCGGTCATGAGCAGTTTTGAATTTCATTCGTCTGACTAGTCCACAAAGTACGGCCAGAATGTCAGATCCTTGTTATCGTTTCTTTTTTATCCACAATGACATTGCCATCGTTTTTCAAGTGTTGCCTACTCTGCGAACGACTTCCTACTCGATCAAAGGTTGTCGTTATCAGATCAAAAGAATTTTTTTAATATGCAAACATTTTCCTTCGTTTCCAAATGTAACTCGGCTTTTCGTTTTGTCTACTTTGCTCCTGATGGCATTTTACGGAACAATGAGAATGTTTTGTCTTTTCTGAAATTCAAACAGAAAAAAATAGGTTTTAGATTTTTGTACATCATTTGCAGTCATGTTTTAAGTTGAAGTGCAAACAGTGTCAAAAGTACAATTTTTGGAAATATCGTCATACCTGGACGATATTTCCAATTCGAATATGGCGTCCGCCGAAACGCGGTGCACCCCACTGTGGCCGGGCATGATAACTATGAACGTCATGTGAGGAAGGAGACGTTGAACTTTACGTGGACTCGAGACACCATACGTTATATACTCTGAACGCAGACGATGGTTACCTATTCAAATTCTGAACAGACAGAACGTCGTTTAACCTCACCATTATTTACATTTGGAAATAATGGAGAAACTAGTCCCTAATCTTACTCTGAACCCTATAACTCCCCAAACAACAGTGGACAGTAGAAACGGTAGAATGTGCCGTATTCCAAAATTGAAGGCGAGACAGGGCACATCCTTAACCCTGAAAGAAAATAGTTTTGTAGTGAGAGGACCAAAACTGTTTAATCAGTTGCCCAAAGACCAAAGAAACACGAAGGGAGTTGCAGTGGAAATCTTCAAAAGAAGACTAGATGCCTGATCAGAACAATCCTCGATGAGCCGGGTGTACCTGGCTATGTGAGGTGGAGAGCGCAAGAATCATACTCACTACTTCACCAGGCCAATTCGAGAGGAGGGGCGACAAGCTTGACTTTCGGGAAATGAGAGATCATCACGCGGAACCTTTGTAAGGTGGTAAGGTTTATATATATATATATATTAACTGCAAACAACACACAGTATAATTAATGTAAAGAACGATGCTTGTGTAGAAGAGCGTTCCGCACAAGATGATCCCGGGTTCGATTCCCGGGTGGGGTGGTACCTCATTTTTCATTTGTTCGCTCTCTCTCCTCATCTTGTGCGGAATGCTCTTCTACACAAGCGTTGTTCTTTACATTAATTATACTGTGTTGTTTGCAGTTAAAATGTATATATGTACGGCATGCGGAGGTGCCCCTCAGGGCATTGGTTTCTGCTCGTATGTAGGAGAATTACGACTTCTGATTGATCGAGGTCCATGGTGTAGTGGATAGCATATCTGACCGGCAATCGGATGATCTCGGGTTCGATTCCCGGGTGGTACCTCATTTTTCATTTGTTCGTTCCCTCCTCATCTTGTGCGGAACGCTCTTCTACACAAGCGTCGTTCTTTACATATATATATATATATATATATATATATGGGTCAGATACTCTGCAATATATGAATTAAATATAATAGCGCATATATATGTTATACCTCTTAGCGTGCTGCTCGTAAGGCGACATCAGGCAAAACTATTCTGCTTTTCCATGGAATTATTAATGTTTCCGTGGTCGGGGTCATCCGAGTGCAACACTAAAGTGATTCTCTCGAGCATGAAGGCGTACATCCCATATTCTATTCTTAGAATTGGTTTAACTTTGCTCGTTATGATGCTATCCACAACAGAGAGTAGACTCTCAGAAGGCACCGTCGACATCTAACTCCTGACTCTCACTCAGTTATATTTCTGCACGGAATTGTGTAAAAACTGTTCTTGGACTTTGACAAAAATGTCAAAACCGATCCAATTCTAATGATTCTCGCTCTTTCTGTCACGTAGCCAAGAACCTCCCCAACAACTTTAATTCTTTTTTTTTCTCCTCTTTACCATTCTGATGGCTTTGGAGCCATATCTTCTCTGATAAAGCTGAACTCTTCGCTCAGACTTTCTCCACAACTTACTCCTGAACGATTCCGGTGCTGTTCCTCCATCACCTCCTAGCTCTGAATTAATTATATCTAAAATTAGAATCTCTTCCAAAGATGTTTTTACTTCCCTGTTTGGCATAATTCTAGGACGGCGTACGGTCCTCATGTGATCCTCTTGTTCTTCAAGAACTGTACATCTGTGGTGACACCGTGACTAGACAAACTCCTTCATCTTTGTCTTTCATCTGCTACTTTTCCTTCCTGCTGGAAGTTCCCTTTCATTCAGCCTGTCTCAAAGAAGCGTAACCTTTTTCAATCCTCCAACTCTCGTTCAATTATTTTGATTTCTTGCCTTTCTAAACTTTTATCAATCTATCCTTATTAGAAAGATTCTTAAACACCTTTTTTCTCACAATCTTCTTTCAAGTCGTCAGTATAGGTGACGTAAGGGACGCTTCACTGGCGATCTTCCGCATATCTCTCTAACTCTTGGTCATCCTCGTTTCGGGATTTCGGTGAAACCCTTGCTATTACGTCAGACATAACAAAAGCTTTTGATAGAGTCTGGCACAAATCCTTAATTTCAAAACTGCCATCCTTCGGTTTGTATCCTTCTATCTGTGCCTTTATCTCCAATTTACTTTCTAGCCGATCTATAGATGTGGTTCTAGATGACCACTATACTTCTCCTAAGCTATTAATAGTCGTGTTCCTCAGGGCTTTGAACTGTCGCCCACTCTTTTCCTTTTATTTATGAATGATCTATTAAGTCGCACTTCTTTTCCTATCCATTCCTATGCCGATGATTCCATTCTTCACTTCTCCACTCGCTTCATAATGCGTTCCTCTCAACAGTCACTCCATGCTTGGGGTAGGACGGCTATAATGCACCTACAATAACACAGGCCTGCGATGGTTTTGTTGTCCGAAATATTTTATCACATATATATATAGTAATTTTTGCACGCTGATTTTGAAAATAATATTAGTTTTTCGCCATCATGTACAGATTTTTTACAAAATGTCTTATTTCATATTATGTATGTAAGTAATTTTCATTAAAATTTACTCAATTGCATTTTTATTAAAAACTACTGCCTATAAATACTTCCAGCTCAGAAGTGACGTCATAGCGTCTTCTAGAACATTCGAGAAATGCACCGCTAGTATATAAGTGATTGACAAGCCACGAGATGAGTTAGTCTGACTAGTGCGTGCGAGGTTATAGTTCTTTATTATTCAAAGGTGCGCGGTAACTATATTTATCTTTTGAAATTTGTTTATTTGTCACTATGGCAACCAGAGGTGTGTAAACAGCTGAAACATTTTCTGTTATATTTGTGGAAAATTTACTGTGAAAAAAACAAAGGCGAGACATTACAGACTTCGTCAAGAAAGCATAATATGCGTACTTCGGAATGAAACTTGGGGATCAAGACAAATCGTGGGCTCCACATAAAGTTTGCAGTATTTGTGTTAAACAACTTCAACTGTGGAATAAAGGTAAAGAGGATTCTTTACCTTTTGGGATTCCAATGGTCTGGCGTGAGCCTAGAAATCACAGCAATGACTGCTATTTGTGTTCATGTAACGTGTTCATGTAACCTACTAAACCAAATACTCTTGATATAACTTCATTTGATTCGGTGTCTGATGACGATGGAAACGATGATATTGATTGTTGTCAAACCGAAACATCTGGTAAACCCCAATTGTTTACACAAAGTGAACTTAACGATTTGGTAAGAGATTTGTGTCTCTCGAAATTACTATTTTAAATTACTTTTGTAATTATTAATTATTGAATAACCTTCAATTTTTATTGATCTCTTTTCTTTTCAATCATTTAAGTTAATTCATTTCATTCGTCTGTTCTTGACCTACCTATACCCTATCAACATCTCAATCAATATCAATAACATGTGATTACGTTCATGTGTGTAAATATTGCAATATTCGTCTAGCCATTCTGTGAATACTGAATTGTTCTCTTTCCCAAAACACAAGACAGTGAATGAGAACTAATAAGTGCTTTAAAAAAGTTCATAAGTCAATCAAAAGTATTTCGTAAAAATTCTGCATTTAATTTGCACACTACTCTAAAATAAATAAATATATATACATATAGCTTACGGCGTATATAAATAGCATTCCTATTATTTTTTATTTATAATAAACATTAAAAATAGTCGATATATACTCCCATTCGAGGGCACGAGGCTTCAGTCATGCGCGATGCAGTAAATTGAGAGATTAATAGCATTAGACCTATTTTCGCATTCAATTACACGAAAACAACAAAAAATGTAAAACTAATTTTTTATTCCAAAATGTTGTTATAAATGTATATGCATATAAATATCATAGATGCAATGTAAAGTAGGGCTCAAACTCCATTCAAATGTACCCACTTTACTTCTTTGCATTCTTTGTGGGAGGCTGACATAAGACTATCTTTCCACTGTCACATCTGGACATCCCCAAAGGATGGGTTATACATGTTTAATCTGGGGAGTGGCTAGAGGAGGTTACTGGCGGAAGACCAGCCTGGAAAGGTTCGAACAAAGAGAGGCCGGGTTATGTATTAGAGACCAACATCATTAACTAACTATCAATTGCTTCAATCATTCAACCACCATCGGCCCCCCCCCCATTCATCCACTTAACCAACTTGAAATAATATCAGTATTAAAGACCAAAGAAATTAAACTAAAAACTACAGTAAATTTTAGTTCACAGAGTATAAAAGTTCTATTTTTTGACAAATTTAAAAAAATCTGAATCTCCGAAAGCCTTTCTAGAGTTTTGATCTTTAGGGTTGGCTACTGGTAGTGTAATTTGTTTGCAGGTGTGCAAGAAAATATGTTACGTTCTACGACCCTTGTGTAATGATGTCTATCCTTCAGATGTATACCAGACGATGTCACATTGGGTAATCATAACATTTCTGCGTGTCATGGTTATAAAGCTCAAAATTGTCGTAGATATCCACAGACGTGGCGCATTTTAACCCTGACACGCAGATTTATAGGTAATCTTACAACGGCAATGTTCAATGTTTTGTATCCGAATTTGAATAAATTTTCTATGCAGTGAATTGAAGGTAATGAATCGCATTAAATCTTGTTTAACCCACATAAGAGTGACTTAAGAGTATAGTAGTATGACTTTTGAGTGAACCTTGAGGGAGACTTTAAATAAAAATAAAAATGTTTCTTGTCGTTTAACCTCCGTCGTAAAGGGAAAGGTCATGTGATGGAGGAGACCTACAACTTTACGTGGGATCTGAGCCACTGTTCTCTTTTTACTCTGCACGCAGATGATGGTCACCAACATGACTTCTGAACAGAGCCAGCGTCGCTTAACTTCCCAAATGAAACGCAATAATACCGAGGATGAAGGGCTTATAAACTCGAGATCGGTCCTGATAATCCAATAATTTATTTAGTTAATATGTTTCATTGCAACAATTTAATTTTAATAATAAATTCCTTTAAATAACGTAAATATTTAATGTTTATATACAAAGAGAATTACTAATTTTAAAATAATTTTGTAATTAATTTTATCCTAAAGAATGAACGAAACAGGAAATGCGTTGCAAAATAGGAAGTAAACTTTTAACTTTTATCATAAAAAAGCTTCCCTGAATACAATAAAGTTTTAAGGTCGTTGCGCACATTTCGAGGAAGTTCAGAAAGGCGTTTCCTGATGTTCTTTAGCACCGAGTATTTACACGAATTAAGAGATAACTGCGTTCACTTCATGGGTACAAATTCCATTTCGTTGGTATAATTAAGCGTCGACTTCACAAACTCTGACACTTTTATTTCTGAGTATTGCTCTGCATCACCTTCTTTCTTCTATTTCCTTTATAAAAGTTATTGTTTTTTAAAATACTTTTAAATAAACGTTTTCGATTAAAAAAGTGAAAATGATTGTGAAATTAATTTTAATTTTGGCCTCATTTTGTTTTGGGGTGAAAGGTGGTGTATTGTTTGACTCGAAGGAAACCATCAACAGTTGCGTGGTAAGTACATTTCCTATCTACCATAACAACCATAACCATAACCATGGGATTAGTTTTTATTAATGAAAATATGTAAATGTTATTATTGTTGAATTAAGAAAGAAAGTATAAATATTTTTGGTTCACAACGCTTTGTTTATCCGATAAAATTTCAGGAAGAGACACACATACAGATAGATAGACATACAGATATATAAATAGAAAGGTAGCCAATAACAAAAAATCACTAAATGAAGAAACAGATTTTCATGAAAATAACGAAATATATTTTTAATAAAAACTTAATATATTTAAGTTTTTCATCCCGAATATTATTAATCTTACAATATTGTGTTAAATACAATATCATAATTTCATCATTCGTGCGCCATCTATATAATATTATTATTATTTTACGGAAACCTAAGTGGGATTTGAAGGTCCTGTGTGGGCATGTGGGTAAAGTCAACTTATTTTTATTATTTTACTAATCAACTTTTTTTCAAATTTCAAAATCTTAATTTTTAAAATAAATATTAAAATATTAAAATTTTTGTTATGTTAAACTGTAAAGTAAAGTTGTTCCATACAGAAAAAAACAGTTTAAAATTTTAATTGTTTCATTTGAAAGGATTAAGGGGCGATTTCTTGATAAAATGAATTGTCCATTTTCAAATGTTGACAAATTTGAATAATTTATATTTTGAAAGTGAATTTAATCGTTTCAAAATCGGTTCTGAAAGGAAACACTTTCCAACGACTTCTAAGATCGTTCCATAATTAGTTCAGAAAATGACTGTCTGGATGGAGCAAATTAACGTTTCACTGTATAATAATATAATGAACAATTGTTATTTGGACTATTTATTTTATTTTATTTGGCCTTTAAGTATTAGAGCTCAATGGGCTCTCAGATTAGTTAAAAATAGGATAAAATATATTATATATATATGGTGGTTTCCATGTTCATTGAAGTGCATTCTTCAAAGATGTAAAACTATTAAAGATCAAAGATGTAATCAAAGTGGCACATTTTATTTTCATTTACAAATATAAGAACAAAATTATTAACTTACATTGGATAAATATTATTTTGTAACTCATCAAGAAATTCACTCATATCAGACTAGAAATAGATGAAAGCACGTCATTCCTCAATTTAGATTGTGTTCATCTCAGAAATTACCCATTTTCGATGGATTTAAAATATGGGATGATTTAAGTGCTGATATAACAAAATATTTCGTTTAAAAACAAGTTGAAATCTTAATTAATAATGGAATACTGATAAAGATCGATAATTAAATGTACATTTCTGTATTACTTGTTCTTTTCTCGTGTCTAACATTCATTTCTTTGTATTGTATTATTATTTTTACGATAATGACTGTTTTTATAGGTTTTATATCTATAATAACAACTTAAGATTGACTTATTCTGTATTTCCACTGTTAGTTCGTTTGTGCATTAATCATAATTTAATGGTGATTTGTATATCATGTAATTTATCTCTTACTAATCTGAGAGCCCAGTAAAGCCGAAAAATTAAGGAGAAAATTATATAAAATAAATAGTCCAATTGACAGTATTATTATATTATTTGTACTAAAGTATTATTGTAACATAAGAGAAATATTATAATTTTTATTTTATAAATAAATTTATAAATAAAAATAAATAAAAATAGATACTTTCAAAATGACTTTAATGACATCACCGTGATTTAAAATCATTGTCTAATTTTCATGTATTCGTTAGTTTATATATTTTAAATTAATTAATATTTCTTATTCATGATTTATATATTATTACTCATAACCCCCAATTAATCATAAGCCCCAGGCAGAAGGCCCCAGTACCGCAGTGGGTCTGTAGGGCCCACTTTAGCTAGTATATTGTCAATCGTAACTACCTTTTAAGTGATGTTTTATCTTTAATTAACCTGAGATTCCAGTAAAGCCAAAAGCTTAACAGACAAATAAAATAAAATAAATAGTCCAACAGAGAATTGCTTATTTTATGTTAAAGAATCATTTCTTCCTTCATCCATTCAAAGACTAATGTGAAATGTTGAGTGAAATATGCAATCAATTTTCTAACACTAAACTTTCTAATGTATGAAAGCTGAGATAGTTTAAGTTTTACTTAAAATTTTAATTGATATAAAGAAGTGCTTCACAACATTACTCTCCAAACGTTTAACTTTATGTTTATATCAATTATTTCTTGTAATTGACTTTGTATCCTTATCAAATCACATCGTATGTAATTCACATCATAAGACTCATTGGTGCTACTATAGCGTGATTCCTACCGGTGACTTCGATACTATAGGGTGATTCCTACCCGTTTTGGTTCGAAACTACAGTACTGTAGAGTGTGATTCCTATCCAAGGTATAAATGAAAATATAATAAATATAAAATGCTATTTATTATTCAATTTTATTTATTTAAAAAATAGTTTCGGTGCTACTATAGTATGTGGTCTACCTACGATTGGTTAGGTTTAGTCACGATATTTTCGTTAAAACTAACGAAAATATCATGACTAAACCTAACCAATCGTCAAGGGCGATGGACATTGGAATGTAAACAAGCAATTAGTAAACAAGGTAAGAAGCTATAATTAAAAGGTAGACCGCCGAATCGAGGTAGGAATCACGCTATAGTAGCACCGACCCATTTATCATTTTAAATTCCTGAATTAGTCCAACTATAAGTCTATGTTTTGAAGTGAATACACATCTGATTCAGCTCAGCTTTCTCATAAGTTTTACTTTAAATTTATGTAATTATTTTGGTTGGTCTAGCCTCAACTTTAACTAATTTATCAGTGTCTTTTCTCGATTACAGGCTGTCAAACTTAGAGACATAACTTAGAGTTAACATACTCTGATTTATCAAGAGTCCGAGGTCTAAGGCTAGGCTCTTGGCCACAGGTTATATACTTCTTAATCTTAAACCTATCCTAATAAGGGAAGTTAATAAATACGTGGAACAAACTTACAAATCCTAATCCTTCATAGAATAAATGCACAAATATAATAATTTGGATCACCTGAAGATCAGGGTTCCCAGCCTTCTTTAGTTAGCTTTATATAAGGCTAACTAACGAAAATATCACGACCTAACCTAACCAATCGTCAAGGGCGTACAGTTGATCTAACGATTGGTTATGTTAGGTCGTGATATTTTCGCTAGTTAGCCTTATAAGGTTAACTAAAGAAGGTTGGGGGCCGTGATCTTCAGGTGATCCAATAATTCTCTCATCTTTTGCAGATAGCCTGTAAATAGGGTTGCCAGATTTTTCAAATGCCCATGCGGGACAAAATGTTTTTTATTTAAGACGAAATTTTTTTTCAAATTGAAAATAGAGATTTCTTCAACGGTTACAACAAACAAAATTAGAAAAATTTTATTACAATAATATTTAACAAGTAAATATCGTGAATAAATTGAAATTATTATACATAATATTGAAATTCTAAACAAATTCATCACTAAAAAATTTGCTTCAAAAATACTTTTTGCGGGACATTTTGAACGCGGGAAATGTCGAATTGAAGTTTCATATATACAGAGTCATGTAAGAAGTAAATAGACAGCCCAGATTTTGCTGTAACAATTTTATTTGAAAATTAGAGTACCAATAAATTTTTGAACAATTAAGGTTTAGCTATTAATACTTTGTTGACATTCCTTTAGCTGCTTTAAGAGCAGCAACTTGCCTAGGCATAGAATTAATGAGTTCTGAAATTGTAGCTTGAGGTATTTCTAACCATGTTTGGCGTAAAAGATTCAACAATTCTGATCGTGTTGCTGGTTTTTTGGGCTTTTTACGTAAAGTCTTGTCTAGTATTGCCCACACGTGTTCTATGGGTTCATGTCAGGGGACTGACTCGGCCAAGGAAGTCGTTTGATACCATTTCGCTCCTCCCATTCTTTCGTCTTTTTTCAGTGTGGCATGGGGCTCCATCTTCCATGAACAGGCAGCTGTCTTTTTCAATTTGACCACTTGAGAATATTGGCATAAGTCCTTCTTCAAGGATAGAAATGTATTTTTCTGAATTAATGTTACCAACACACTCAACCAAGTCTGATCGCCCACTGTTCCAAACAGCTCCCAAACCATAACAGATACGCCACCATGTTTGACTGTTGGTTGTAGCCTGTTTATATCAAACTCTTGGCTGGGTGATCTCCAGACCCATACGCGTCCTGTCTGAAAACTGAGCAAATCTTGACTCGTCAGAAAAAATTATGCTGTGCCAAAAAGCCAGAGACTTGTCGCTCATCTCGTTAGCCCACTCATTCCTCTTCTTAATATTAGTCGTAGTTAAAAGGGGTTTCCTCCTAGCTGCACGTCCATAATAACCAAGCTGATGAAGATAGTTTACTGCTGTTCTTGGGCTAATTTTGAGTTTTTCTGCCACTTCTGAAGCTTTTAAACGAGGGTTGTTCTCAACAGATCTTCGAACAAAACGAAGACATCTAAGACAATCAAGGGTGTCTATTTACTTCTTGCATGCCTCTGTATACTACTCCCATTTAGAGTGCATCTTTTCTAATTTACTTGTGTTTCCTCCTTACATGCAGACTCTTTCAATTCCTGAAGAAGATTTTAAACTTCTTCGCAAGATTTCTGGTCGTTTGGACACGTTCCTAGAGAGGAATCTCGAAGCAGGTCACCAAAATCTAAAGAAAGGTAAAATTCACATTTTTAGCAACGGTTTGTGTCCACAAAATCTTAAACTCACAATAAATGATTTTCTCTCTTGATAGTATTTAATCAAAACAATTTATATTTGCAAACTTCAGATATTAATTAAGAGTTTATGATTAAAATTACATTTAATTTAAACCACAAACTGTTGTTAATAGTTTGGAGAAAGTCACCTAAATTAAACTTTTAACTTTCTAACATATTAAAAGCGGATTTAAAGACAAAAGTGACATGATTTTAAACATGAATTTTTCCACCATTTTTCAAACCAAATTTGTTCTCTATCAATGTTTGAACGGCAATAATCGCTTTTTAACTGGAAGCGAATCAGAGTCAAAAAACGTCCGATAGAGGACGACTTAATGCTTTATTTCCAGCATTTATTGCCTATTTATGTATTTATTACAATAAATTTTCATGTTAAAAGACTTACTTTTTAAATAAAAATTAAAAGGAATGAACACATTGTGGTAATTTCTGCAATTATTTGCAAACTATTTGGAGATTTTGAAGACAAAATTGTTGTAAAATTCTTATAGTTTTACTTTCCTATAACACCTTTCTATTCTTTCTACTTTTCCATCAAAAGCTTCTTACTTTCCTACTTCTTTCCTAGACTGCATCTGGATAAAATGAGATAGTGAAATCTCCGTAATGGACACCTAAAAAATATTTTATTTAATTCTTTCCGTTAGTTAAAGTGGGATTTTAACTTTACAAAAAAGTGTGAGTCCATCAATGTTTCTTTCTCTTGGGAACAATTATGTTTCATGTTCCCAACATTAAACATTATTCAGTCTTTTTATTTTCTAAAAATATATTTGCTACATTCTATTATATATTTATAAATAATTGTTTGTAACTTTTCCGTTAAAAATGTTTTACATAATTGTTATAAACGATATAAAATCTTGTTTAATTTATAAGAACTTTCCTCCATTAATGACCTGAAGTGTAAAAAATGGCATATTGGACGAAAGTGATGTGCTTATTGACTTGTGTTTACTTTTTCAGTAATTCGTATGAACAGACCGTAAACCAATATTGGTGAATTATCTTAGTCAAAGTTCGTTTGTCTTTACTTGGTATAAACCTAATCTGTAATTAAATAGGGCTTACCTCTTATTAATTACAATTAAATTTATTTAAATTTATTCAAGAAAAAGTTTAGATACGTTAGAATTTTATTTTATTTCAGTTTTATCCGCATTTGGCGTCGACAAAGATGTAGTGGTGAAGGTGGATCCAGAAACTCCAATTGAAAACGTTCTTCTGCAACACCAATTGACTTTGCATCAGGATATGAAACGCATGTTTTTGGAAATAAAGAATCTCTTCCTCGGATTAAGATCCACAAACTTTATTCCTAAAGCAAACAAGTAATTCTATTTTCATCATCAAATTCCTTAATAATGAAAACAGAAGATAAGATTAAGAATATATTTGTGATTTTTATACGAAATTCAATCTTAATCGAAATCTCCATTTTGAACGTTCATCCTGAATAACATTCATGAGGAATTTGATTTCTCATCTTAATTCGTTAATAGTTCTTATAATAGTTAGATATTAGCATTATTTCGTGATGAACTAGTTTTGAATGGAAATGTTTAGGTTTTCAATTTTCATTATTTAAAGTATTTATTTTTACTTCATGCTTCTCTCTACATTATAAATGCTTATTTTTTCATTATTCATTATCAATAATCACTTTAATACAAGTAATAGTCGGCAACAATATATAAAAATGTACATCTAATTGATAATTACTGTAAATACGTTAATGATATATTTTTTTTCGACAGTGACCTTTTCAGCTTCGGTTCTTTTGGAAGCTCAATTTCAAAAATATCAACATTGAGACCTAATTTAAAATCGATAACTCAAGACAAAAGCAACTCAAGGTTGGTCACTTTCTTTTAAATGTTTTTAATAATAATTAACTAAATATATCACTTCAAGACGTCGATACTATTAAACCTATAAATATAATGCTATTTTTAAGGCACCAATTCAGTTAATATAATAATGGAATTTGTTGAAAGTGTTTTTACATTATATTAATCAAGTTCTTAAACTGATTTTTATTTGATTCAGTCAGAAGACGTCAGGAGGATTGGGTATTTCACCCTTCTTTGGCGATCGACAATTCTACGCACCAACGGATTCAACGTTTCGGTAAGTTTTCAGTTAATAAAGAAATAGCTAAATTTTACGATAATCAAACTTTAAGGGTTAATTTCCCATTAATAAAAATACCCATCATTAATTAATTTACGTTTGTGTAATGCAGGAAACTAGTATTTATTAAAAATAATTACTTTGTAAAAAATATTCTACCACTTTTTTTTCATTTTGGATGTAATTTTATTTTAAAATTATAATTAAAAAATTAAAATTAATAATCAATTGTCTGACATTTTAATACATTTTAATTTTTAAATTTCTCGCATCTGATCCTTCTAAGACCCGCGGATTGCTCCGAAATTCTCGTCGCAGGAGACACGAAAAGTGGAATTTACCAGATATATCCGTTCAGGTAAAACATTTAGTTGCGTTTTCCAAAATTAACATCCCCTTTATTAATTTAATTAAATTTCCCACTTCATTCTTTGTCACCTTTCAAAGGGTTTCAACGTTTTACTTTTCGAACCTTCAATAGCCTTTAACTCTGTTACAGGGTTGTCAACAAAAGACTAAGTTATGTTGTTCCGGCACAGAATTTTTAGAAGGAATACGCCGCGGTTTAAGGTAGTTGGTTAGTAGTAGGATTTGGCACTTTTAATTTAACTCCTCACACCCAATCTAGTCTAGTTTCCGACTATTCGTGGGTATAAATACCCACAAGACACCCTAATCATCAAGATAAATAAAAAAAAGAAAAAGAGAAAAACTGTCCCAGCGAGTCGAGTCGAGGTATCCGTGGGGAGCAAGGTGAGGTGAGCTACTCGATCTGAAATACGCCTTTTCGCAGTTCATGAAAAATAATTTCGAAGTAGCTCAACAATTCAGACCAGCCTCAAATCATTTGCCTGTAGACAAATGAAGTAAATAACAAATATATACTACCGTAATATGGGCAATATACCATAAAGGACATTACACATAAAAGAACGTGCAACAAGCCTTCTGAACCTTAAATGCTCATCACAGTCAAATAAACAACTTAACTTACCTCTTACTAAACAACTATGGCAAAAATTAACAGGCACGTTTAGCAGAACCAACAGCACCTATGAAATTTCAAATACACTAAGAAAACCAACCAAATAACCTTCATTTATAAATTTTAACACGAATAGAAAGTACGGAATTCAGGTGTTTAAGATTCGTTCATAAGAATCCGCGAAAGCCTTTTGGTTTAAACTCCCAATACTTGACTGACACATATCCAAATTTAGCCATTCTAAACATTATTGGAACAATAGTTAAGATGATTCTTTGGCAGTGACGTCATTAACCATTCACTTACATCAGTGGTTCCCAAACTTTTCGAGTCATTACCCCATTTTCACATAGATACCTTCATAATGACCCCCACTCTACTTGTACTCCAAGTAAAGCCAGTCCCAGTGTTGCCATGCCGTTTATTGTTTATTTATACATTTTCTGTACTTTATAAGTATTTGCAGAATACCAAATTACCCCACTGAAAACGCGAAATTACCCAAATGGGGTAATTTACCCATAGTTTGGGAAACGCTGGCTTACATCATAACATCACTTCAATGGCAAAATATGTTCTTGTTTCAATCAACTTTCCAAATGACTTAACACATTATAATTTCAAATGGGCTTAACAGCTGAAAAGATGCTTTTTGTTCAGAAAGGCTCGACTATACCCTATTACTCGTTTCTAGATGTCAATGTAGCCGACCTGTGGACGTATATTGTGACATGGATACCGACGGAGGTGGATGGACCATTTTTCTTTCCCGAGTTAATGTGTCGAAGCCAATTAACTTCACACGTAACTGGACCGATTATAAAAATGGGTTTGGAATGCCAGGCGAAGAGCATTGGTTAGGTAAGCAGTGAATATTTTTTTACTTTGTACGTGTCAAAACGACTAACCTTATGTGCCGGCATTCAGTTCCCCTCACCTGTTCTGAGAAGGGGAATGGTGACAGTAAGAAGGCCGTTATACATAATTTCTTTAAAATGATCATGTGTTCTCGAGTAGTGTTATGTTCTTTATCTCAATAACCTTAGAAAGGAAATGAAAAGATCAACCAACCAGCTTCTAAGATTAGAAAGCTCTAATTTATTCTTCCTAAATTATCTCTCAGTAAGTGATTCCTAATACCTCTATTAAAAGATCTTATTTTATATTATGAAACGTTTGTGGTAGCTATTATGGTTGTGTTGGTTTAAGTTAGGTATATAGATAGTTTGGCAACTTATTTACCTAATGATAAGCACTATAAGTGATTCGTGTCTTTTTATTGCGTATTTTTTATCTGTAAATTTGAAATAAATTGAAGTTTTCTTTAAATAAATAATTTTCAAAAAATTTGTATAATTATTATTTTGTTCATTATTATTACTTTCATTATTAACACAAGGAAATGAAAACATTCACTTTCTAACTCACAACCGGAACTACATTCTGAGGATGGAAGTCAAAGATGGATTCGGAAGAGAAATTTGGGGCGAGAGGAATGTGTTCAAACTGGACTCGGAAGAAATGAAGTGAGGTTTTATTCCTTATTACTCCTTATATAATTCGTAGCAAGAACCACGTCATAAAATGATTTTATGAATGTAACTTTTAATTTTCCAGAACCTTTTAAGTAATTTATACCTCAGAGTAAGAACGATGTCATAAACCTTTGAGGTTCACGTTCGTAAATGTCGACTGGAATTCAATTAGCTACAGTATATTTGGTTTGAAAATGTGTGTTTATAAATATGGATGGAAATAAAACTGAAGGTCTTCATTTTTACATTAGAAAGTTCAGTGAATCGCAAATCACATTGAGTTTTTAATGATATTTTTTAATGAATAGCAAAGGAACCTCAACTTAATTGACATTTAAATTTCTTTTAAGATACAAACTTACGGCAACGAATTACAATGCTAAAGTACGGCCTACGATCGCTTCAGTTACGTGAATGGCAATTATTTCTCGACATTTGATAGAGATAACGATAAACATTGTACGTCTCTTATTTATCTTTCTTATTATTTGCGTATTAATTTTACTGTTTTACAGTGATAAAAAATTTATTTAATTTTCAATATATAAAACATTAATGAACAAATTGCATTCTTTCAACATATTCTGAATTGAAACATAAGCCTTTGTTTTTGTGACATTTCTGCTCTGTTATTTTTTATTATTTTATAGTTTGACAGCAAAGGTCCACTGCTCTGAGAGGGACAAAGGAGGGTGGTGGTACAATGCATGTCAACACAACAATCCAACAGGTCTTCATGGAACGAAAGATCATACAGGAATAAGAATACTCCCTTGGTCTAAAGTGGACGGCACCGCACGGTACGCAACATGGCTTCAACTGAAAATTCGACCACAAATTTGCAGCAGCACTATTTCAGTAGCCAAACTCAACACTCACAATTGTGCTTTCAATTAAAATTTGTATCAAAGTTTCTACAGTTTAATAATGTCTTCAACGCTTCACTCAAATTTCGTACACTTTGGAGCTCTAAAAAAAGCTGAGACTTAAAATTGGTATAAAAATGCAGCCAACAAACTCTGTTTCCCATTTAAGTTCATTTGAGAAAATTGTATTTAAAATAAGTGTTTGTAAAGTAAGAGTAAATATTGAGTGGAGTGGAGCGACTCGTAAGCATTCGTTGGAATGTACAACTCTATCCTCTTATGGAAGAAACTGTAAAATTGATATGCGAGACATAAATTTTATAAGCACTTAAACTAAGGCCTATATAAATAAATATTATATAATAAACAAATACATAATCTTTATTGTTGTTTTAATTGGAGGCAATTTTCAACATACATTAGTATTTTGCTCGTTTGTAAAAATTCTAATAAATTTTGTCATATTGAACGAAACTATTAGAAAAAGTAAAGCTATATGTAAATAGTAATATATATTTACTCATCACTATTATTACATTTTATGATGCGCTTTTGTTTCATAGGGATAATTTCCTGCGTGAAAATTAACAATTTTTAACATTAATCTATTATCACAAAGATGTTTGCCTAAAATTTGAGAATGAGGAAACGGGGCCAAAAAACAGTGCTAATTTCCTCTTTCTCGAACGTTATTTAGCTTACAACGGAGCATACAGAGCCGAGCAGGAAGAAAATAAGCCTTGAAAATTAAGTTCTTTAATTCTATTTTTAACGTAGGCCTACATATACCGAATGGTTAAATAACAAATTTAAACCCACAATTTTTTACTCCTACCATTTGTTGCATGAAAAGCTCGGACACGTTGTGACATCGATGCGATGAGATTTTTAGATGACGCTTTGGTCTAAATGTTGTTAAAGTTCATTCAATATTTACGTGTATTTACAATTGGCAGATGCTCATATAATCTGATACAGAATCTAATCCCATTAAAAAATAAATTCATAATATTGTGTTACATATTTCATTTTTAAAACCCACGATTTCTTGTATCTCCTTCAATTTTAGTTTTAGGAGAAGTATTGCAAGGGTATTTCAAGGGTATTACAAAGTTGCACTAAATTACATATTTTACAATATATATATATATATATATATATATATATATATATATTATTCATAGATGCATTTATAGTTTGAAAATGGAAGTGTGAAGAGTAAAATATCTTTTCGCATAAAGCATCATTCCGTCCAAACGCCCTCTCAGGGTACGGGCAGCTCGCAGCAGCATTACTAAGAAAACAGGGGTCACTGTACTAGCGAAGCTTCCGTACGTGGTTCATCACCACTGAAAGCAACAATGCTGCGTGTTAGTCTAGTCCAAAGAACTTCCATATTTGTATTCAGTTTCATGCAATTTTCTTTAGTTTGTATTGCACATACTTCCAATTACTATAAGTCCTGCTGCATGATTTTTCAGGAGGAAGGTGCACTGCGAGTTTGTTTTCCTTCCGTATTTACTTGTATCAATTGCAATCATACCGGTACAGGGCCGTACTACTTCAGGCTTCCTCTACACAAAGTGGACCCAAAACCACAAACATTTGCAGTCGCAAACCGTCCGTATACAGTTCTGTATTTATTTGTTTGTTTGTTTTTAGGTGTATTATTGTTTGATTTATCTTTTATATTCACAGCAATATTGTATTATGTTATGGGATTTATATTCTGCCAATAAAGCTTATCATTATCATTATCATCATCATCATCATTTAGAATAATAGTTTTTATGTATATGTAGACTCAAAACACGAAAAACACTATCTGTAAACTCAAACGGAATAAAATTTAAAGGAAACTACACCCCAAGGTGGAATAACCTCCACAAAAAAAAAAAAAAAAATACCTTATGCAGGGCCTGCCCTAAAAGGGGGGCATGGACCTATTAAAAAAGTTTACATAGTTAAAAAACTCATGGCGAGTCCACTCAGTCTTTCTTGAGACATACTGTAGTTGTCCTAAGGTAGTTTTTCATTATTCTTAATTTTGGAAAACTTCGCTGCTTCCCTGCAGCTACTGCAACTGGGATTGTCAACAAAATCCTTTACGCTATGACTGAAGGGCTTGAAGAGCAGTTCTTGTTTCTTAAGGGATGAGTGGTCGGAGAACCGGCAGCTCTGAGAAAAGGTCTGTACTCTGTACCGTCAATACCGTCAGTTTTTTCGTCACACAATGCATTGTTCAAATTCATACTCTGCTTCTTCATGTCCTTTTCTGTCATTTTTTGAAACTGCTTCAAATCCTACGGGAAAGTGAAGTAGCCTACGTACTTTTGCATTTATTCGAATCGTGTGGTCAGTGAGTGACATGAGAGTTCAGTCCACGATGGCTAGAAAGCAATTCGTTTCAACTGCCAGATGAAAGATAAAGATGAAAGAGTTTTTCTAGGCAGGGTGTCAACACAGATACATAGTTCTTGAGAACAACAGGAAGATCACATCAGGACCGTACGCCCTCCTAGAATTAAGACCAAATAGGGAAATAAAAATATCTTTGGAAGAGATTCTAATTTCAGATATAATTAATTCAGAGGGAGGAGGTGATAAAGAAACAGCACCGGAATCGTTCAGGATTGAGTTGGGGGGAACGTTTGAACGAAGAATTTAGCTTTATCAAGAAAAAATATGGCTTCTAAGCCATCAGAATGGAAAAGAGGGGAGAAAGAAGAAGAATTGAAGTTGGTGTGGAGGTTCTTGACTACGTAACAGAAAAAGCAAGAAGAATTAGAATTGGATAAGTTTTCACTGTTGTCAAAGTTGAAAAACAGATTTTGCACGATTTCGTTCAGAAATATAATTAAGTGAGAGTCAGGAGTTAGATGTCGACGGTACCTTCTGAGAGTACTCTGTTGTAGATAGCATAAGAACAAGCAAAGTTAAAGCAATTATATGAATAGAATATGGAATGTACACCTTCATGCTTAAGAAGGGCCCCGCACTCGGAGGGCCCCGATCACGGAAGCATTAATAATTTCACGAGAAATCAGAATAGTTTTGCCTAAGGTCGCCTTATGAGCAGGACGATAAAAGGGATAATATTCTGTATATATGCGCTAATGTGTTTAATTCATATGTTGCAGAGTATCTGACATACACACACACACAACACACACACACACACACACACACACACTTAGCACGTACAGACATATATATATATTGGGTGGAGTAGTGGTTAGCGTCGCTGACTATGGAATCCACCGGCCCTTTGATCGAGACCCGGTGACAGCAGACGGCGCGCAGCAAAACCCAGCAAAACCCAGCTGTTCATCCTTCCACACAATAAAGAAAGTTGTTGGTAGATAAATAGGTACCCTGGGTGGTCTAGACGCTGGGCTGCTGGTGGGGCGTGGTTCAGATTCCACTTAAACTGTATGTCTAAGGTGGAGTGAACAGCTTGACCTTCATCAGAATGAACAATTCGGGCAGAAGCAAACCAAATGTTTTATTTATATATATATATATATATATACACAGACCGTACATGGAACAAGGAACTCTTCTGGGAAAATTAAATCCACTATAGTCCGAATAAGTAATGTTAAATGAAAAACATTATAGTTTTTTCTTTTTCATGATGTTAGCTCGACGTGGGCAGCTATCTGCCAGTTGAGGTTTAAGTTGCAACCACAAATCTGATAAAAGTGTGCGGTGACTTCATTCAAAACTACATTGGCGTCGATTACCAAGGAACTCTGATAAAAGCCAAAGAAATTGCAGAAAATCTTGTTGTCAACCAGTGTTTAAAGGCATTTTACGTATTCGTTGTAATAAACGCCAATTCAGATATGAAGGTGAAGATGAAACAATAACGAACCCGAAAGCCATGTTCATATTTGAATAATATACAAACCAATATGTGGACCTTTGGGGATTTATTTATGACCTGGAACGACTTCTTGACAAGACATAATTTATATACAGAAATATATGTTCCAGTAATACATTGAGAGCAATTTACAAAATAACATTTTAAAACACAAGATGCCTATTACAACATTCTTATTATACAGATGCTGGAGAAAGAGTAAAATATAGTTTGCACTTCATTCAGTTAACTATCTAACAAACATTTGGATCACTTGAAGGTCAGGGCCCCCAGCCTTCTTTAGTTAGCTTTATAAGGCTAACTAACGAAAATATCACGATCTAACCTAACCAATCGTTAAGGGCGTACAGTTGACCTAAGGATTGGTTAGGTTAGGTCGTGATATTTTCGTTAGTTAGCATTATAAGACGAACTAGAGAAGCTGGGGGCCCTGATCGTCAGGTGATCCAAACATTTTTCTTCATTTTCTATTGTCATCAAAGTTTTTGGTTGTTTTATACCAACTTAAAAGGTAGGACTCAAAGTGTGCACTTCTTATTGGAATTATTTTGTTTTCTGAAGAGGGAAGACGATCATTGAGTTCCTTTCTCGTGTCTCAAAGTTTCCAATTTTTTAAGTGTTCACAGTACCTTTCACCCATGCTCTCCCGCCTTCTATTGGATCAAGATGATTAGTGTAAATAAAACAAGGTAAAAGTAGGAGTACATTTGACAGTGCTCCATATTTTCCATGTAAATATCACAATGTCATAGCAAACATTTAAAATGTGTTTAAGAAAAAACTAGTTTCAATAATAGTTTAATAATTATTACTTTAATAATAATTTCATACAGAAAACTATTGTTGTAGAAAAGTTAATGAGTGAGTAGTAATGAAATTAAAACTTAGTTGTTCTCAAAAATATAGTTTATTATGTATACAATATTACATTTTTAATAATTGTAATGTTAAGCTTTCAAAGGATTTGTACAAACAAGCAAACTCAAAACATATTTTCAAAAAATAGTATGCAATAGGATTTTCTTTACAAAATAATAAAGATTAAGTTATTGTTTTTGTATTTAAGCCTCAGGTTAACGAACTATTCACGGTGTTCTTTAACTAGAATTTAAATCTAGAAATTTGAAGATATAATTCTAAAATAAAGTTTTTGACGCCATCATCGCCATACCATATTGGAAACAAAATATTCCCTTTAGCCGTTGGAGTTTTAGTTGAAAGCACAGTTGTGAGTGTTCAGTTTGGCGACTGAAATTGAGTTGCTGCAAATCTGTGGTCGAATTTTCAGTTGAAGCCATGTTGCATCCCGGTTGGTGCTATCCAGTTTTGACCAAGGAGCTATTATTATTCCTGAGTAATTTTCTTTACCATGACGACCTGTTGGGTGGTTGTGGTGGCAGTTATTGTACCACCACCCTCCTTTTCAACTCTCAGCGCAGTGGGTCTTTGCTATTAGACAATAAAATATTTGTATTTAGATTAATATATATAAATTACATGAAGGGTAAATAAGAGAAGACAAGGACTGTTAATTTTAGTTTAGGATATGGTAATGGGATGTAATATGTTCATTAGATTTATTATGTATTAAAAACTAAATAATATCTAAAACCCTAAAAATATAGTTATAGGTCAAAACTGTAGAAATGAATGAAAAAACAATAAGTTAAAAAGAGACACACCAGCTTTATCGTTGTCCATGTCAAATGTCGAGAAATAGTTACCATTCACGTAACTGAAGCGATCGTAGGCCGTACTTTTAGCTTTGTAATTCGTTGCCGTAAGTTTGTATCTGAAGAGAAATTTAAATGTCACTTCACGGTTTCCAGCTCCACTAATGGGATCATTGAGGCTGTTCTCTACTTAAATTATTGAGACGAGAACAAAAGTGAAAAGATTTAAATATTGGACGGTTGGAAGTGAAAGTGATTCAAGTGAGTCTTTTACCGTTTTTTTCTTTTGCCAGAAAATGACTGAAGTACTTGATACGTACTCCGCACGCCAGTGCGTGCCACCGAAGTGATTCAAATAACCAAAATCTCACTTTCTAGGAAGAAGAAAACCGTGATCAAAGGTGACTTGTGTACTTATATCACATCTGGAGTTTTGGTGCTCTGAATGCACTTGAATTACTTCTACTTCCAAACGTTCAATTATAGAAGGACTGCATCACTTCTGAGAGGTAAGTGGTTGCCACATTTGATAAGATAGTTGCTTCAATAAAAAAGAAATTGAATGAATCATTACTGTGATTCATATGTGTGAAGTGTTGGATAGGTTATTAATCGATTGCGGGGCAGAACTTCATAAATTTAATATAATTTGGCAGATTAATAATGAAAATGGTAATTTGAAGAAATTCCTTTAAACAATTACGGTACCATTCTCAACCAATACAATAATAAATTATTGTGGATAATTGAGATTTCTCTTTAATTATATGAATACATTAATATAATTCTTATTTTATATTTTACACTCATTACACAGTAGAATTATTGTGAAAACCAAAGTAATACACAAAATTTCATTAAAAACTTTTAGATTTTCCTTCATTTGCTTTTCAGCAGACTTTAATGCTAAAATAAAGAAAGAATCAATCATGTTCCTTGTCAAAGCGTGGATTTATATAATGGCTCAAAATCTTTCGATAATATAAAAATAATTAAACTTTTTACCATATTAATACATACAGTAATCTTCAAATGAAATATAATGAAATGATTTTCACTCAAATATTCAGAATGGGAACATCAAAATTTGAAGACTTCATTCCAGTTTTGAGGTCTTAATTCCTTTAAAGATAGATGAAACTTGAAAATGCATTCATAATATCAATTTCTAAAGTGGTTCAAACTATCATGCTCATAAAAATAATAAAGAATAAAATGTTACTTCATTTCCTCCGAGTCCACTTTGAACACATTCCACTAGCCCCAAATTTCTCTTCCGAATCCATCTTTGACATCCATTCTCAGAATATAGTTCCGATGGTGAGATAAAATATGCACGTTTTCATTTCCTTGTGACAATAATTAATTAAAATAATTAAGATTAACTTATTTATTTGTTAAAAAGCTTATTTAAAGAAAATTTGAAATTGTTTCAGATCTGTAATTAAAATAATATGAAATAAGCAAGGATGCATAAATTGTGGTGCCATCTGGAGGTAAATAATTAACCACACTATTTATATAACCATTAAAGAGGATAACTATATAAAACAACTATAATATCTACTACAAACATTCCATAACGTAAAACAAGCTCCATTAATCATGGGGGATCCTTTACTGAGAGATAACTGAGGTGAAGAATATAAGACCAAATGGGTAAATGAAGAATAATCAATTCAAAGAAATTATGTATAACAGACTGATTACTCTTCTTTCCCTTCTCAGAACTGGTGAGGAAAAAATCAATGACTACATTTAAATCTAGTCGATGCGACATGAACAAAGCTACAAAGCTCTCAGTTCTCATCTAACCAATGCTCTTCTCCTGGCATTCCGAACCCCTTCTTGTAATCGGCCCAGTTCCGAGTGAAGTTAATTGGTTTCGACACATTGACTCTGGAAAGGAAAACAGTCCATCCACCTCCGTCGGTCTTCATGTCACAATATACATCCACAGGGCGGCTACATTGACATCTAGAAACAAATAATAGGTCATAGTCGAATCTCCTTTACTATAAACACGGATTTTGAACAACTGATTATTTTAAAACAATTTTAAAATGTAATGCATTATTTCATTTTAGTATTTGTGAAAAACACAAAATGTATGACGCCAATTAATTAAACGATGTTATCAAAGCGTTAAAGAGAACTTAAGGGCTCACAAGTAAAGCAAAGAAATCACTTGAAAAGAATAAAGAATGAAATAAGAAATTTAATGAAATTAATAAAGGTGATGTTAATGCAGTAGAAAGTCACCGTTTTACCTGAATGGATATATCTGGTAAATTCCACTTTTCGTATCTCCTGCGACGAGAATTTCGGAGCAATCAGTAGGTCTTAGGAAGAACAAGTGAAAGGAATGTATACATGAAAAGTATTAAGATTTCACAAAATGTATTTTATTGTTTAATTAAATTTAAGATTAAAATTATTAAATCTTCGCTGAAAACAAACAAAAAGAAAAATGTTTTTATTATGGAATTAGATTTAGTTCGTCTTGTGTGTCCACCATTACTAGTTGCCAGCATTTAAGAAAGTGAATTAATTACTTGTTATTTTTCCTAATATGGAATTAAGACAGAACTTGATGATCGTAAAATTGAATTACTCCTGTTTAAACTTAAACTAACCGAAACGTTGAATCTGTGGGCATGTAGAAATGTCGATCGCCGAAGTAGGGTGAAATATCCCAGCCTTCTGAGGTCTTCTGACTGAATCAAATGAGAAATCAATATATGAGCTTAACTAATATAATGTAAGTACATTTAAAATAAATCCCATTATTAAATTAACTGAATTAGTGACGAAAATGTAATATTTTATTGATATTTTTACTAACATCGATCTCTCTAAGTGATATATATTGGTAATTAATATTAAAAACATATTTAAAAGAAAGTAACCAACCTCGAGTTAGTTTTGTCTTGAGTTATCGATTTTAAATTAGGCTTCAATGTCGATGTTTTTGAAATTGAGCTTCCAAAAGAACCGAAGCTGAAAAGGTCGCTGTCGAAAAAAATATATCATTAACGTATTTACAATAATTAAATGTACATTTTTATATATTGTCGCCAACTATTACTTGAATGAAAATGATTTATTGAAAATGAATAATGAAAGAAATAGGCTTTTTATAATGTAGGGAGAAGCATGAAATAAAAATTAATACTTAAAATAATGAAAAATGAAAATTTCCATTGAAAAGTAGTTCTTCACGAAATAATACTAATATCTAACCATTACAAGTACTATTAACGAATTAAGATGAGAAATCGAATTCCTCATAAAAGTTATTCTGAATGAACGTTCAAAATGGGGATTTCGATTAAGATTGAATTTCACATAAAAATCACAAATATATTCTTAAACTTGTCTTCTGTTTTCATTATTAAAGAATTTGATGATCGAAATAGAATTACTTGTTTGCTTTAGGAATAAAGTTTGTGGATCTTAATCCGAGGAAGAGATTCTTTATTTCCAAAAACATGCGTTTCATATCCTGATGCAAAGTCAATTGGTGTTGCAGAAGGACGTTTTCAAGTGGGGCTTCTGGATCCACCTTCACCACTACATCTTTGTCGACGCCAAATGCGGATAAAACTGAAATAAAATAAAATTCTAACGTATCGAAACTTTTTCTTGGATAAATTTAAATAAATTTAATTGTAATAATAAGAGGTTGTCCTATTTAATTACAGTTTAGGTTTATACTAAGGACAAATCAACTTTGACTAAGATAATTCGCCAATATTTGTTTATGGTCTGTTGATACGAAAAGTCAGTAAGCTCATCACTTTCGTCCAATATGCCATTTTTGACACTCCTCACGTCATTAATGAATGAAAACTCTTATAAATTAATGAGGATATTATATCGTTTATAACAATTATGTATAACATTTTTAACGAAAGTTACAAAAAATGATTTATAAATATATAATGGAGTGTAGCAAACATAATTTTAGAAGAAAATAAAATGTTGGGAACATGAAACATAATTGTTCTCAAGAGAAAGAAACCTTGATGGACTCTTACTTTTTGTAGTTAAAATCCCACTTTAACTAACGGAAAGAATTAAATTAAATATTTTTTATGTGTCCATTACGGAGATTTCACTATCTCATTTTATCCAGATGCAGTGTAGGAAAGAAGTAGGAAAGTAAGAAACTTTTGATGGAAACGTAGAAAGAATAGAAACGTGTTCTATAAAAGTAAAACTTTAAGAATTTTACACCAATTTTGTCTTCAAAATCTACAAATAGTTTGCAAATAACTGCAGAAATTACCACAATGTCTTCATTCCTTTTAATTCTTATTTAAAAATTGTCTTTTAACATGAAAATTTATTGTAATGAATACATAAAGGCAATAAATGCTAAAAATAAAGCATTAAGCCCATCTCAATCAGACGTTTTTTTGGCGCTGATTCGTTTCCAGCTAAAAAGCGATTATTGCCGTTCAAACATTGATCGAGAACAAATTCGGTTTTGAAAAATGGTGGAAAAAATCATGTTTAAAAGTCAATTAAATTTAATTACTTTTGTCTTTAAATCCGCTTTTAAGATGTTAGAAAGTTAAAAGATTAATTTAGGTGACTTTCTCCAAAATATTAACAGCAGTTTGTGGTTTAAATAAATGTAATTTTAATCATAAACTTTAATTAATATCAGAAGTTTGCAAATATAAATTGTTTTGCTTAAATACTATCAAGAGAGTGAAAATCCTTTATTGAATATTGTGAGTTAAGATTTTGTGGAAACAAATCGTTGCTAAAAATGTGATTTTTACCTTTCTTGAGATTTTGGTGACCTGCTTCGAGATTCCTTTCCAGGAATGTGTCCAAACGACCAGAAATCTTGCGAAGAAGTTTAAAATCTTCTTCAGGAATTGAAAGAGTCTGCATGTAAGGAGGAAGCACAAGTAAATTAGAAAAGATGTACTCTAAATAGGAGTAGTATATATGAAACTTCAACTCGACATTTCATTTCTTATTTGTATTTATAGGCTATCTGGGGAAGAGGAGAAAATTATTGGATCACCTGAAGATCAGGGCCCCCAGCCTTCTTTAATTAGCCTTATAAGGCTAACTATCGAAAATATCACGATCTAACCTAACCAATCGTTAGATCAACTGTACGCCTTGACGATTGGTTAGGTTAGGTCGTGATATTTTCGTTAGTTAGCCTTATAAAACTAACTAAAGAAGGCTGGGGGCCCTGATCTTCAGGTGATCCAAATTATTATATTCCCTTCCCTCATTACGATAGGTTTAAGATTAAGAAGTATAACCTGTGGCCCAGAGTCTAGCCTAAGACCTGGGACTCTTGATACACAAGAGTATCTTAACTCTAAGTTATGTCTCTAAGTTTGACAACCTGTAATCGAGAAAAGACACTGATAAATTAGGAAAAGTTTAGGCTGGACCAACCAAAATAATTACAGAAATTTAAAGTAAAACTTATGTGAAAGTTAGCTGAATCAGATATGTATTCACTTCAAAACATACACTTGGAGTTGGACTAATTCAGTTATTTAAATTGATAAATTGGTCTTATGACGTGAATTATATAGGATGTGATTTTATAAAGATACAAAGTCAATTACAAGAAATAATGGATGTCAACAGAAAGTTAAACGTTTGGAGAGTAATGTTGTGAAACACTTCCTTATATCAATTTAAATTTGAAGTAAAACTTAAAATATCTCAGCTTTCATACACTACAAAGTTTAGAGTTAGACAGTTGATTAGATATTTCAGTAAACATTTCACATTAGTCTTTGAATGGATGAAGGAAGAAATGATTCTTTAACATAAAATAAGCATTTCTCAGTTGGACTATTTATTTTATTTATTTGTATTTTATGCTTTTGGCTTTACTGGAATCTCAGAATAATTAAAGATGAAACATCAGTTAAAAGGTAGTTTTGATTAATAATATATAAATCTTGAATAAGAAATATTAATTAATTTAAAATATATAAACTAACGAATAGATGAAAATTAGACAATGAATTTAAATCACGGTGATGTCATTAAAGTCATTTTGAAAATATCTATTTTCATTTAGTTTTATCTATAAATTTATTTATAAAATAAAAATTACAATATTTCTCTTATGTTACAATAATACTTTAGTACAAATAATATAATAATACTGTCAATTGGACTATTTATTTTATATAATTTTCTCCTTAATCTTTCGGCTTTACTGAGTTCTCAAATTAGTGAGAGATAAATTACATGATATATAAGTCATGATTAAATTATGATTAATGTACAAAGAAACTAATAGTAGAAATACAGTATAAGTCAATCTTAAGTTATTGCTAAGATATGAAACCTATAAAAACAGTCATTACTGTAGAAATGATACTAATACAATACAAAGAAATGAATGTTAGACACGAGAAATGAACAAGTAATACAGAAATGTACATTTAATTATTATCGATCTTTATCAGTATTCCATTATTAATTGAGATTTCAACTTGTTCTTAAAAGAAATATTTTTTTTATATCAGCACTTAAATCATCCCATATTTTAAGTCCATCGAAAATGGGTAATTTCTGAGATGAACACAATCTAAATTGAGGAATAACGTGCTTTCATCTATTTCTAGTCTGATATGAATGAATTTCTTGATGAGTTACAAAATAATATTTATTTATCCAATGTAAGTTAATAATTTTGTTCTTATATTTGTAAATGAAAATAAAATGTGCCACTTTGATTACATCTTTGATCTTTAATAGTTTTTTACCTCTTTAAAGAATGCACTTGAATGATTATCGAAATCGCCACATATATTATATATTATATCTTGTTTTTAACCAGTCTGAGAGCCCATCAAACCCTAATGCTTAAAAGGCCAAATAAAATAAAATAAATAGTCCAATTAACAATTGTTCATTATATTATTGTACAGTGAAATAATTATGGAACGATCTTAGAAGTCTTTTGAAATATTTCCTTTCAGGACCGATTTTGAATCAATTATATTCACTTTCAAAATATAGTTTATTCCAAATTTGTCAACATTTGAAATATGGACAATTAATTCCTTTTATCAAGAAATCGCCCCTTTATCCTTTCAAATGGAACAATTGAAATTTAAAACTGTTTTTTCTGTATGGAACAACTTTACTTTACAGTTTAACATTACAAAATTGTAATATTTTAATATTTCAAAAAATTAAGATGTTGATTTTTGAAAAAAAAAACTGATTAGTAAAATAATAAAAATATGTTGATTTCACCCACATACGTACGCAGGACCTTCAAATCCCACTTAGGTTTTTATCTTCACCACCGTCTGTTTAGTGTCGATAATAAAATAATAATAATAATATAGATGGCGCACCAGTAACTAAATTATTATATTGTGTTTAACACAATATTGTAAGATAAATACCAAAGATTGAAAAACTTGAATATATTAAATAGTTTTTATTAAAAATATTCTTCTTTATTTTCATGAAAATCTGTTTCTTCATTCATTGATTTTTTGTTATGTCTACCTATCTATTTATATATCTGTCTGTCTATCTGCATGTTTGTCCGTCTCTCTATTCTAAAATTTTAGAGGGTAAACAAAGAGTTGAGAACCAAAAATATTATACTTTCTTTCTTAATTCAACAATAATAACATTTACATGTTTTACCATTAATTAAAACTAATCCCATGGTTATGGTTACGGTTGTTATGGTAGATAGGAAATGTACTTACCACGCAACTGTTGATGGTTTCCTTCGAGTCAAACAATACACCACCTTTCACCTCAAAACAAAATGAGGCCAAAATTAGAATTAATTTCACAATCATTTTCACTTTTTTAATCAAGAAAACGTTTATTTAAAAGTATTTTAAAAAAACAATAACTTTTATAAAGGAAATAGAAGAAAGAAGGTGATGCAGAGCAGTACTTAGGAATAAAAGTGTCAGAGTTTGTGAAGTCGACGCTTTATTATACCAACGAAATGGAATTTACACCAATGAAGAGAACGCAGTTTTCTCTCTTAATTCGTGAAAATACTCGGTGCTAAAGAACATCAGGAAACGCCTTTCTGAACTTCCTCTAAATTTGCGCAACGATGGTTAGAACATTATTGTGTTCAGGGAAGTATTTTTTATGATAAAAGTTAAAAGTTTACTTCCTATTTTGCAACGCATTTCCTGTCTCCTTCATTCTTTAGCACAGAATTAGGTAAAATATTATTTAAAATTAGACATGATTGTATTGGTAATTCTGTTTGTATATAAACCTATTAAATATTTGCTTTATTAAAAGGAATTTATGATTAAAATTAAATTGTTGCAATGAAACATAATTATATTTATTAAATAAATTATGGCATTTTTACGACCGATTTCGAGTTTATTAGCCCTTCATCCTGTGTATTATTATGTTTCATTTGCGAAGTTAAGCGACGATGGGTCTGTTCAGAAGTTATATTGGTGACCATCATCTGCGTTCAAAGTAAAAAGAGAACCGTGGCTCAGATCCCAAGTAAAGCTGTAAGTCTCCTCCGTCACATATCCCTTCCCTTTACGACGGAGGTTAAACGACAAGAAACACATCCATTTTTGTTTAAAGATTCCCTCAAGGATTATTTAAGGATTATATTTATTTAAAGTCTTCTTCAGGTTCACTCAAAAGTTATACTAGTATACACTTAAGTTGCTCTTATGTGTGTTAATCAAGATTTAATGCGATTCATTACTCGTTCTTTTGATCACAAGATACCAATGGGTATTATACTTCATATTACCTAAAATTCACTGCATAGAAAATTTATTCAAATTCGGATACAAAACAGTGAACATTCCCGTTATAAGATTACATATAAATCTGCGTGTCAGGGTTAAAAAGTGCCACGTCTATGTTTATATCTATGACATCTTGGCCCTTTTTAACCCTGACAGGCAGAAATGGCCCTATATAAACAATGTGATATCGTTAATACATCTGAAAGATAGACAGACATCATTACTCAAGGGTCGTGGAACATAACGTATTCTCTTGCACACCTGTAAACAAATTACACTTCCAGTCGCCAACCCAAAAGATCAAAACTCTAGAAAGACCTTTTGAGATCCAGATTTCTGTAAACCTCTAAAAAAATAGAACGTTTATACTTTGTGAAATAAAATTTACTGTAGTTTTTAGATTGATTTCTTTGGTCTCTAATACTGATATTATTCAAAGATGGTTAAGTGTTTAAATTGGGGCGAGTGGGGATTAATGTGTGGCTCACTTATTGCAGACTGGTACCGATGAGGGAATTCACAAGGTCATTAACTATACTTTTATTCTTATAGATGCAAGGATGGGATAATTATTCTTAGTTAATTATTAAGTATGAAGTAAATGATAGTTAGAGAATAATGCTTGTCTTTAGTATATAACCCGGTCTTTCTTTGTCCGAACCTTTCCAGCCTGGTCTTCCACCAGTAACCTCCTCCAGCCCTTTCCCACTCTCAACTTATATAACCCATACTTTGGGGATGTCCAGATGGGATACGGTAAAGATAGCCTTCTGTCGGCCTACCCCAAAGAATGCAAAAAGGAAAGTGGGTACATTAGGATGGAGTTTGAGGCCTACTTTATAATGCATATATTTATATACATATCACTTTATAACAGCACTTTTACAATCATAAATAGTTACACTTTTTTGTTGTTTTTGCTGCAATTGAATGGGAAAATAGGTCTGAAGCTGTTAATCTCTCCATTTACTGCACCGCAAACGATTGAAGATTAGTGGCCATGAATGGGAGTATATATTGACTATTTTTTAATGCTTATTAAAAATACAAAATAATGGGAATACTATTTATATACGCAGTGTGTATATATTACCTTGTTTAACGTTGGTTTTGCTTCCGGCCGAATTGTTCGTTTTGACGAAGGTCAAGCTCGTCACTCCACGTGGAATTCGAACCACGCCGAATCACGGGTGATCAGAACTTGCACAGTCCTCTCTCGGACTCGATCTCACGACCTCCCGATCAGCAACCCACTGTCTTAACCACTTGGGTACCTAGCGAGGGTACCCATTTATCTACCAACCAATTTCTATTGTGTGGAAGAATGAACAAATGCTAACCACTACACTACTACATATATATATATATATATATATATATATATATATATATATATATATATATATATATATATATATATATATATATATATATACACAGAGACGAGTATATATTTCTTTCAGTAGTGTGCAAATTAATTGCAGAAATAAATAGGAAACGAAATAAACGAAATAATTTTGACTGACTCGTGATTAAATGTTTTTGAGAATTTCTCATTTCTCATTCACTTTCTTGTGTTTTGGGTGAGGGGACAATTCAGTATTCCACAGAATGGCTAGACGAATATTGCAATAGTTACAAACATGAACGTAATCACGTGTAAGGGCATTTATGTGAAGATATTGACTGAGATGTTGATAGGGCACAAGTAGGTCAAGAATAAATTAATGAAATGAATTAATTTAAATGTTTCAAAAGAAAAGAGGTCAACAAAAATTAAAGGTTATTCACCTAATTAATAACTACAAGAAGATACTAACGTAACATTATTCAATTCATGAAGAAACATCAACACATGAATGAACATTTCCAAACAACATTTATATTGCATAACATTAGACACGACGCACCATATAAATAATGTCTTACAGACTGTAAATTCTTTATTATTATACGAAACAACCGATACTGAAGATATCAGTATGAGGATTCAGTATTCAAGGTATGGAAAATGTGAAAGGAATCAATTTGCTTATGACGTCATAGTCTATCAAATAATGCAATCTATGTAAATTCATAAATAATACGTTCATTCCCTTAGTTCGGATATATAAGTCATTGTAGAAAGTAACAAGAGAAAATGAGTTATAGGAACACATTAGTAAGGAGGTTATGAACCTGGTATAAGTGTGAGTGACACAGTAAGTAACTATATACAATAGTAATTTATAAATTTCGTGCAATACTCATTAAAATTTCTAATGTCTTACAAAACTTCTGAAATGAATTTTAATGCGAAACAAAAGGTTGTTTAATTAAAGTCTCTTCATTTGCTAAAGCTCAAAAAGTGTACGAAATTTGAGGGAAGCGTTGAAAATATTACTAAACTTTACAATTGAGTACAAATTTTAAATGAAAGCACACTTGTGTGTGTTGAGTTTGGTTACTGAAATAATGCTGCTGCAAATTTGTGGTCGAATTTTCAGTTGAAATCTTATTGCATACTGTGTGGTGCTAACCAATTTTGACGAACGGGTTTTTCTTATTTCTGTCTTATCTTTCTTTTTGCATGAATACTTGTTGGATTGTTGTGGTGACAATTATTGTACCACCACCCTCCTTTGTAAATTTCAGCGCAGTTGGTGTTTGCTGTCAAACAATAAAATGTTTGCATTATAAATAATATTTGCAAATAACAGAACAGACACCCAAATTTACAGTATACTTCAAACCAAGTATAGCTAACTGGATTCCACTCAACATTTACGAATGTGAACCTCAAAGTTTTACACGTAAAAGAGGTCGACGTATAATTTGAGGTAAACATTGAACAAATTTGTTCACTGCAGAACAGTGTCGATCACACTTTATTTGGTTTAAAAGTTGTCCGCGTGATGGTGGGTGTAGCGTAGTGGTATTCAAGTGGTGGTACGCACTCTCCTTCCTGGGGGTACGCACGCTATTTCCTCACGCAATGAAAAACTTGCTAATGAAAAACAGTTTCACACATCGCATTGACCAATTTACGGTATGTAGTAATTAAACTATAAAACTGATGATATACTCGTGCTTTGTATATCGCATAGATTTGAGGTGACTGGAAAGGGTCGGACAAAGAAAGGCCGGGTTATATATTGGAGACCAGCATCATTAACTAACTATCAATTGCTTCAATCATTAAACCAACATCGGCCTCCCATTCATCCACTTAACCACCTTGAAATAATATCAATATTAAAGACCAAAGAAATTAAACTAAAAATTACAGTAAATTTTAGTTCACAGATTATAAAAGTTCTATTTTTTTGACAAATTTAAACAAATCTGAATCTCCGAAAGCCTTTCTAGATTTTTGATCCTTGGGGTTGGCTGCTGGAAGTGTAATTTGTTTGCAGGTGTGCGAGAGAATATGTTACGTTCCACGATCCTTGTGTAATGATGTCTATCTTTCAGATGTATACTAGACGATATCACATTGGGTAACCATAACATTTCTGCATGTCATGTGTTATAAAGCCCAAAATTGTCATAGATATACACAGACATGGTGCATTTTAACACTGACATTCAGATTTATAGGTAATCTTACAACGGCAATGTTCAATGTTTTGTATCCGAATTTGAATAAATTTTCTATGCAGTGAACTGAAGGTATCTTCTGATCAAAATAACGAGTAATGAATCGCATTAAATCTTGTTTAACCCACATAAGAGGGATTTAAGTGTATACTAGTATGACTTTTGAATGAACCTTGAGGGAGTCTTCAAATAAAAATAAAAGTGTTTCTTGTCGTTTAACCTCCATCGTAAAGGGAAAGGTCATGTGACGGAGGACACTTACAGCTTTACGTTGGATCTGAGCCACGGTTCTCTTTTTACTTTGAACGCAGATGATGGTCACCAATATAATTTCTGAACAGACCAATCGTCGCTTAACTTCGAAAATGAAACATAATAATACACAGGATGAATGAAGGGCTAATAAACTCGAAATCGGTCCTAAAAATGCCATAATTTATTTAATAAATGTAATTATGTTTCATTGTAACAATTTAATTTTAATCATAAATTCCTTTTAATAAAGCAAATATTTAATGGGTTTATATACAAACAGAATTACCAATACAATCACTTGTAATTTTAAATTAATTTTGTAATTAATTTTATCCTAAAGAATGAAGGAGACAGGAAATACGTTGCAAAATAGGAAGTAAACTTTTAACTTTTATCATAAAAAAACTTCCCTGAATACAATAAAGTTTTGAGGTCGTTGCGCACATTTCGAGGAAGTTCAGAAAGGCGTTTCTTGATGTTCTTTAGCACCGAGTATTTACACGAATTAAGAGATAACTGCGTTCACTTCATGGGTGCAAATTCCACTTCGTTGGTATAATAAAGCGTCGACTTCACAAACTCTGACACTTTTATTCCTAAGTACTGCTCTGCATCACCTTCTTTCTTCTATTTCCTTTATAAAAGTTTTTTTTTTTTAAATACTTTTAAATAAACGTTTTCGTGATTAAAAAAGTGAAAATGATTGTGAAATTAATTTTAATTTTGGCCTCATTTTGTTTTGGGGTGAAAGGTGGTGTATTGTTTGACTCGAAGGAAACCATTAACAGTTGCGTGGTAAGTACATTTCCTATCTACCATAACAACCATAACCATGGGATTAGTTTTTATTAATGGTAAAATATGTAAATGTTATTATTGTTGAATTAAGAAAGAAAGTATAAATATTTTTGGTTCTTAACTCTTTGTTTACCCTCTAAAATTTTAGGGATAGAGAGACAGACAAATATACAGATAGACAGACAAATATATAAGTAGAAAATAACAACATTATTATTATTATTATTATTATTATTATTAATATTATCGACACTGAACAAACAGTGGTGAAGATAGAACGAGGAGTGTGATTTGTAGACCTGTGTGGGCGTTTGGGTATGTGGGTGAAGTCTCCTTATTTTTATTATTTTTCTAATCAACTTTTATTTTTTTGAACAGTCAAAATCTTCATTTATAAAATAAATATTAAAATATTACAATTTGCGTCATGTCAAAGTGTAAAGTTGTTCCATACAGAAGAAACCGTTTTAAATTTTAAGTGTTCCATTTGCGTAACACAAGTTGTATTACGCCATTTATAGTGATACGCGAGAATTGATTTACTCTATATCAATTCACAGCTGCACATAAATAGTAATATATGAGAACGTGAAATATTGCAATTAACTTTGATCTACATATTTATACCAATTATTGCATATTGCATTTTATATAACTGCACAATACCTAAAAGTGTACGCGAGTCAGTCACCTTTCAATAATTTATTTGTTTCTAAATAAATATACTTTCTTGTGACGTTTGAGTTATTTTCGATTATCACGATCTCGTGCATATAGTTTTTGAATGTCTGGCTACGCCCATGTATTTGGAGTAATTTATATTTTGAAAGTCAATATAACTGAGTCAAAATCGGTCCTGAAAAGAAATATTTTCCAACGGCTTCCGAGATCGTTCATGATCAGTTCAGAAAAAGGAACGAATAATTTTGAAGAAACTTTGGTCTGTATGGAGCAATTTAGCTTTTCACTGTACAATAATATAATGAACAATTGCTAATTGGACTATTTATTTTATTTAATTTGGTCTTTAATTAGCATTAGAGTTCAATGGGCTCTCAGATTAGTTAAAAATAGGATAAAATATTTCATATATTGTGATTTCTATGATAATTGAAGTGCATTCTTCAAAGAGGTAAAACTATTAAAGATCAAAGATGTAATGAAAGTGGCACATTTTATTTTCATTTACAAATATAAGAACAAAATTATTAACTTACATTGGATAAATAAATATTATTTTGTAACTCATCAAGAAATTCACTCATATCAGACTAGAAATAGATGAAAGCACGTTATTCCTCAATTTAGATTGTGTTCATCTCAGAAATTACTCATTTTCGATGGACTTAAAATATGGGATGATTTAAATGCTGATATAAAAAAATATTTCGTTTAAAAACAAGTTGAAATCTCAATTAATAATACTGATAAAGATCGATATTAATTAAATGTACATTTCTGTATTATTTGCTCATTTCTCGTGTCTAACATTCATTTCTTTGTATCGTATTAGTATCATTTCTGCAGTGATGACTTTGTTTTTATAGGTTTTATATCTATAATAATAACTTAAGATTGACTTATTCTGTATTTCCACTATTAGTTCGTTTGTGCATTAGTTATAATTTAATCGTGACTTATATATCATGTAATTTGTCGCTCACTAATTTGAGAGCCCAGTAAAACCGAAAAATTATGGAGAAAATTATATAAAATAAATAGTTCAATAACACTAGGCAACAAAGATTTTGTTACAGAAGACCAAATAGGTGCTCCTAGCTAATTTCGGTATGCTGATTTCAAATCTATAATTAGATTTTTTCTATCACGTCTAGATTTTGTGTAAAATGCAAATCACTTATAGTAAAATTTTCTACCACGTCCAGATTTTGGTTTTAATCGGCTTAATGCCAGTAATATGAAACTTGCTTTTCAAGGTTAAAGCAATTTTTTTTGCCAACTATATACAAATTCGAACAATTTTGATAAATAAAATTTATCCCGAGTTGGCAACACTGAGTCAAGAGCATAGTAACGGGCAACGGCACAACGGTCAGTCGCTACGTGACAGTCAAGCAGAACGGTTGTTGAAGCTCTCTGCTGATGAGCAAGTGACAGGTTGTGGTGACTTGTGTGTTTTTATAGCATTTGTTTTGTACTACGGTGTGTATTTCTTTTTATTTTGCACATCGTAATAATTACTTTCTACGTTTTTTCAGATATTGTATGGTAATTCAAAATGGCATCAAATAGACGTGCTTGTGTAAATCACCCAGACAACTTCTGCTTTGTCTGTGGACAATATACACCTAAGCCACAACGTAGAAACATAATAACAAAGATTAAACTTGCCTACAAGTGTTATTTTGACTGTAAGTTAGGAGACCAACAGAGGGACTGGGCACCAAATATTTGCTGTGCACAGTGCAATGCAATGTTAATAGCTTGGATGAATGGTAAAAGAAAAGCTATGCCGTTCTCAGTCCCTATGGTTTGGCGTGAGCCGAAAAATCACTTCAATGATTGTTATTTTTGTTTGACAAAGATTGCTGGTTTCACAAAGAAAAACAAATCAAAGATCACGTACCCAAACTGCGAATCAGCAATGAAACCAGTACCACATGATGAAACAAATCCACCACCAGTTCCACCAGCAACGATAACAGACAGCAGTTCATCTGAAGATTCTGCTAGTGATATAGAAACAGGGAAAGATGGCATATATGTTCCAGATGCAAATATTTCCCCACATTTGTTAAGTCAAGCGGAGTTAAATGACTTAGTGCGCGATTTGGAATTACCAAAAGAAAAGGCAGAGTTGCTTGGTTCAAGACTTCAAGAATTTAATCTTCTCCAACCAAACACCAAAGTTTCCCATTTCCGCCATCGCCATTTGCAGTTTTCATCATTTTACTTACAGGAAGAAAACGTTTGTTTCTGCCACGATATCAGTGGTCTGATGCAAGGGATTGGCTGTCGCTATGATCCAAAAGAATGGAGACTGTTCATTGACTGTAGTAAAGCTAGCCTTAAAGCTGTATTACTGCACAACGGCAATGAAAAACCTTCAATACCTGTAGCACATGCCACTGGCCTTAATGAGACTTATGAATCGATGAAACTGCTGCTAAGACTCATCAAATATAAGGACCACACATGGAATATTTGTGGCGACCTTAAAGTTGTATCATTACTTCTTGGGTTACAGTTGGGCTACACAAAGCATATGTGCTTTTTGTGTCTATGGAACAGCAGAGATGACAAGAACCACTACAAAAAACATGATTGGCCATCTAGAACTGAACATGTTGTTGGTAAATACAATGTGAAACACCCAGCACTTATTGACCCTCAGAAAGTACATCTTCCACCACTTCACATTAAACTTGGCCTTATGAAAAATTTCGTGAAGGGTATGGATCATCAAGGTAGTGGTTTCCAATATTTAAAGGATAAATTCAAAGGAATATTGACAGATGCTAAGCTAGAAGCTGGAGTTTTCACTGGACCACAGATCCGCAGTGTCATCCACGACTCATCGTTTCCATCTAACCTAAATGAGAATGAACTAGGAGCATGGACATCTTTCGTTGAAGTTGTCAAAAATTTTCTTGGAAACCACAAAGCTGAAAACCACCGTAAACTCGTAGAAAACATGCTTAAATCTTATGAAATAATGGGATGCAGAATGTCTTTGAAAATTCATTTTTTACATTCTCATCTTGACTTCTTCCCGGCCAACCTTGGGGCTGTAAGTGATGAGCATGGTGAGCGCTTCCACCAACAGATCTCAGTTATGGAAAACAGATACCAAGGTAATTTCAACCCAAATATGATGGGAGATTATTGTTGGTTCCTGCAGAAGGAGAGCTCGTCATCCTACAAGCGACAAAGGAAGAGCACACACCAAAGTTTCACTTAAGAACAGGAATTTGCCTTTCAGTAGTACCAACAAAATACTAACGCGCTTTGGGTGGATGGTTGGGCGCAGGGGTGGTAACTTCGCCAGCGGAATTCCGCTGTCTGTCTTAAGCCAGAATAAAGGAGGAAAGACATCCCTGTTCACTAATTATTTAAGTATGCTTAACATAAAACGTGGCACGGAAAAGTAGCTTAGACGGCTTTCGTAATAGAAGCGGGTGAGAAAAAAAATGAAAAATAGGGGTTTTCGGTTACACAAAATCTGGACGTGATAGAGAAATTTTGATATCAGATCTGAAATCAGCATCAGCGCTTTAGTAGGAATCAGTAGTTCACGTGTCTGTAACAAAAAAAAATTTGTTGCCTAGTGTAATTGGTAGTAGTATTATATTTGTACTAAAGTATTGTTGTAATATAACAGAACGATCCTAATTTTTATTTTACAAATACATTTATAATTAAATTATTTTATAAATATATTTATCAGCAAATAAAACTAAATAAAAGTAGATGTTTTCACACTGACTTCACACTGACTTCATTCTAACTTCTCACTGACTTCAGACTGACTTCACACTGACTTCACAGTTTCGTTGTCTAATTTTCATCTATTCATGAATTATCTATACTATAAAAAGTCAGTCCTATCTGTCTGTCTGTCTGTCTGTACTGTAGACACCACATATTTAGTATTGAGCGGTTCTGAACATAGAAATAAATGCACTTTGCTTTGTTTCAACTTTTTACTGTAGTGCGTTAAGATTTTCATTGCTGCGTTCTTTTCTATAGTTTTATTGACTAAATAATTGACCCCCAACTACTGAGGGTTCAATTATTCGGTCAATAAAACTATAGAAAAGAATGGAGCAATGAAAATCTTAAGCTTCACATTCGAACCCATTGTGCCAAGATTTGTAAAGCTTAAGATTTTCATGGCTGCGTTCCTTTCTATAGTTTTATTGACCGAATAATTGACTCCTCAGTAAATGGGGTGCCGCGGGACCCCCAATTACTGAGGCAGAAGGCCCCATCACTGTAGGTGTAGCAAAATGGGCTTGCAGGGCCCACTTTAGCAAGTATATTGTCATTCATAACTACCTTTTAAGTGCTATTTTATCTTTAATTAATCTGATATTCCAGTAAAGCCAAAAGCTTAAAAGACAAATTAAATAAAATAAATAGTCCAACTGAGAATTACTTATTTTATGTTAAAGAATCATTTCTTCCTTCATTCAGAGACTAATGTGAAATGTTTAAGGAAATATCAAATCAATTGTCTAACACTAAACTTTGTAATGTATGAAAGCTGAGTTAGTTTAAGTTTTACTTCATATTTATTTAAATTGATATGAAATGCTTCACAACATTACCCTCTCCAAACGTTTAACTTTTTTATATCCATTATTTCTTGTGATTGACTTTGTATCTTTATCAAATCACATCCTATATAATTCACATCATAAGACCCATTTATCATTTTAAATACCTGAATAAGTCCAAATATAAGTCTATGTTTTGAAGTGAATAAATATCTGATTCAGGTAAGCTTTCACATATGTTTTACTTTAAATTTATGTAATTATTTTGGTTGGTCTAACCTCAACTTTGGTTCACCTGAAGATCAGGGCCCCAACCTTCTTTAGTTACCTTTATAAGGCTAACTAACGAAAATATCACGACCTAACGTAACCAATCGTCAAGAGCGTACAGTTGACCTAACGATTGGTTAGGTTAGGTCGTGATATTTTCGTTAGTTAACCTTATAAGGCTAACTAGAGAAGGCTGGGGAACCTAATCTTCAGGTGATCCTCAATTTTTCCTAATTTATCAGTGTATTTTCTCGATTACAGGCTATCAAACTTAGAGACTTAACTTAGAGTTAAGATACTCTTGTGTATCAAGAGTCCGTGGTCTAAGATGAGGCTCTGCACCACAGGTTATACTTCTTAATCTTAAACCTATCCTAATAAGGGAAGTTAATAAATACGTGGAACAAACTTACAAATCCTAATCCTTCATAGAATGAATGCACAAATATAATAATTTGGATCACCTGAAGATCAGGGCCCTCCAGCCTTCTTTAGTTAGCTTTATAAGCCTAACTAACGAAAATATCACGACCTAACGTAACCAATTGTCAAGGTCGTACAGATGACCTAACGGTTGGTTAGGTTAGATCGTGATATTTTCGTTAGTTAGCCTTATAAAGCTAACTAAAGAAGGCTGGGGGCACTGATCTTCAGGTGATTCAATAATCATCCCCTCTTTTCCAGGTAGCCTATGAATACAAATAAAAAAATAACATGTCGAGTTGAAGTTTTATATATACTACTCCCATTTAGAGTGCATCTTTTCTAATTTACTTGCGTTTCCTCCATACATGCAGACTCTTTCAATTCCTGAAGAAGATTTTAAACTTCTTCGCAAGATTTCTGGTCGTTTGGACACGTTCCTGGAGAGGAATCTCGAAGCAGGTCACCAAAATCTCAAGAAAGGTAAAATTCACATTTTTAGCAACGATTTGTTTCCAAAAAATCTTAAACTCGCAATATGCACAAATCACAAGAAATGATTTTCACTCTCTTGATAGTATTTAAGCAAAACAATTTACATTTGCAAATTTGTGATATTAATTAAGAGTTTATGATGAAAATTACATTTAATCTAAACCACAAACTGTTGTTCTTAATATTTTGGAAAAAGTCACCTAAATTAATCTTTTAACTTTCTAACATGTTAAAAGCGGATTTAAAGACAAAAGTGAGTAAATTTAATTGACTTTTAAACATAGATTTTTTTTCTTAATTTCCACAATGACAAAATATAAATTGAAAATGTTTTCCCATTAAATTCTTTAAGAACATTATAAAACTTAGATTTTAAAAACAATAACAATATTAAAGAATGACTGAGTATCCTGTAAAGAAAGGAATGTAGAATACAGGGTGTTGATAAATTATGTTTAAAAATTCAAACCCTTTTAAAAAATTAAGTTTTTACAGTGATTCTATTTGCTGCATTTGAAAGAACATTTCACAGGTAAGAATTGTGGGTAGCGCGGCATCAAGGCTGCTCCATAAATTATAAGTTAGAATGTGACACCTCACAATGTTGGTGACTCCTTCATTTACAAAATAATTAAAAATAATTTTAAAATCTTCGACATTCGAATATAAATCCCTTATTAAATAAATAGATAAAGGGACAATAGACAGTAGATAGATAAAGAGATAAATGGGTGGATAAATGAATTAAAACATTCATATATAAATTAGTAAGATGAGATACGAAGGTAAATATATTAAGTGTTTATAAAATTATTAATTGATCAATTAATGTAAGTGATCAATAGATAATAATAAATAATTTATACGTGTGTTAATCTAAAGTGTTTTTTGTTAAAAAGATTAATATTGGAATTAAATATAAATTTAACAAAATATTAAAATAAGATAAATTAAAGTGAAATCAAGTATGAATAGAGTTAATTACTTAAACAATCAATAATTACATATTAAAGTCAATAAAATGAAAGAATAAATAAAACTTAGAATAAACCATGAATACGATTAATTTACATAATATTAAATACTAATATTAAATATAATATAAATATTAGATTTATAACCGAAAATATATTATAAAAAAGGAATATTTTAATTATTATAGACCGTGGTGGTGTATCCTAAAACAGTGACGTACACTCAAAATCTTTACTGACTGCATAGTGTGTGTGTGTGTGTGTGTGTGTGTGGGTGTGTGATTGGCTGAGATTCACATTAAACTTGTGACTTCTTTATTCTGAAATAACTTTCAGGAAAAATAAAATATCCACTCCGAACACTTTCCAGTATATTTGAACTCCTCCTCATCCAATTATTCCAAACAGTTGCGTGAGTATTGTTACCAACGAGTAAATATGGCGCTAGATGCATTAGCTGTGCGAATACACTATTTATGCTCTATGTTTTTGTTACAAAAGTTTTGCCTGTGTGACCAATATATACAAAATTACAGTCATTACATTTAATAGAATAAATTCATACAGGGACATTCATAGAGTTATTACGACTGAATAAACTCTTGATCGAATTAATGTAAAGTAAACATAACATTAATTCCTACGTCTCCAAGCGAGTGAGAGAAGTGAATTAAATTTTTATGATATGGCAAACACAATATATTATTAAATACTTTCTTCTCCTTGTTACTTTTATAAAAAGATTTTTTATCTTTATTTAGAGAATTGTCCAAGAAATAATTCGGATAACATAATTTGCTTCACCTTTAAAACAACGTAAATTCACTGTGTAAAGATTGTGAGCTAATTATTGTGAAAGCTTTTAAAACATAGAAATAAATATAATCTGAGGGATTCGGTCTTTGGTGAGAGTTTCTGATAAGAAATGTATATATGGTGGATGGACTCATCCGTATTTTCAGTTTCCCTTCACAGGAGTTAAAATATACACGTGCGTTTGCCCAAAAGGTCACCTGAGACAGCAGAAACAGAGTAAGCAGCCAACTCAACTTCAACCGAAAATATTATAAAACAGACAGACAGACAGATACACACACACACACAGACAGAAGGATACAGAGAGACAGAGACAGAGAGAAATGAAATGACAAACGATTGAACGATTACTTCCCACTATGTCTTTTCCACTCCCAATTTTGGTCCTCAAATGAAAATGGCGAAATGTCAAAAATCTATTTTTTGACAAAAGCATGCCTTGATTAAGGAAACAATTCTTACGTCGCTGAAATGACGCCAAATGGGAATGGCTAATCTTTCAAATCTAAACCTAACACTAGTGTAACCAATCGTAACCTAACTTTTCGTAACCTAACCAACCACAACCTAACTTATCGTAACCTATCCAATCTTAAACTAACCCAGACAAAAGTGTTAAAGGACGTGGATGGGAATGAAAATGACATGAAATGAGAATGGCATAAAATGGGAATTGCCTAGAATGAGAATGGCCTAGAATAGGGTGAGACCGTTTGAAGTCCCCTTATTTAATCATCAAACGTTTCGAGAGTCTTAACTTTTGATTTTCAGTTGATGTCCTTCTTCTAGTTGACTCTGTATCCCCATCAGATCAGTTCCTGCAATTTACATTATCATGGCCAATTATCACTTTTAAATACTGTAATTAGTTATTTTATAAAGTAAATGTACGGTTTTTAAGTGAAGAGACATCTGGTTCAGATTGTACAGTGGTTCCTCAAATATTTTATTTCTCACCTTTGGATTCGTTTTAGGTGCCCTAATCCGAACCCTTTCTAAATTATTAATATCTTTTCTAAAATATAGGCTGTCTAACTTAGAGATTGAACAACGGATAGGCCTACTGTACATCAAAAAGCCTAGGTTTAAGGTTGGGGTCAAGGTAGGCTGACCATATTTCCTTGAGACAAAAACGGGACATTGGGATGGCAAAAAAGGGACGGGGGTTATGTAATATTCTGTATTCATGAAAAAGTAAGTACATAAACATATTGAGCTTACAATTATTCTTCAGTGACAGAACCCATACAAAAACCCATACAAAACGGTACTGTCCCGTTCAAAACGGTACGTATGGTCAGCCTAGGTCAGGGTCACAGGCTAGCTATTAATCTTGAAAGATTTTGCTAGCCAAGGCCTTGACAAATTTCTCAGCAAATTTCTTTTTTACTCGTATATTATTGGTATCATAACTTTAATAATGACTCTGTATTTGTTTTATATCTATAATAATAATAAATTAGGGATCACCTGAAGAAGATCAGGGCCCCCATGTATTCTTGTTTTTTGCTTAACAATACCAAATATAATAATAAATTAAAATGAATGCCAGGTTAGGTGAACTGTACGTCCTTGACGATTGGTTAAGTTAAGTCGCGATATTTTCGTTATTTTTAACGAAGATATCATTTGGTAATTGAGGCTGGGGACTCTGATCTTCACGTGATTCTAAATTAGATTAATATATAATCTATAATAATTAATAATTCTTATTAAGGATTTATATAATATTAATAATAACTTATTTTTCATTAAAAGCTCAGTAAAGCTTAAACCTTAAGGGTCAAATAAAATAAAATAAATAGTCCAATTTCACAGTTATATATTTTATGTTAAAATCATTTTAACAACCAAAAATGTAAAATCGGAAAAATTTCATTCATTTTACCAATAAAAGATTTTTCAATTGAATTCATTTCAATTCATAATTAATAAATGCATGAAAGACATTTTGAAGACTTAAATCTACATGGAATAAATGAATAAATGCTCAAATGTAATAATTGTTTTCTCTTCCTTTCGAGATAGCCTTAAATACAAACATTAAATAAACCGAGTCACAACTTCAAGCTTTTTTAAACCACAATGCGCATGCGTCTAGGTGCAAAGAATAGAAAACTAACTTATTATACAAATGAAATGTTGGATCACCTGAAGATCACGGCCCCCCCAGCCTTCTATAGTTACCCTTATAAGGCTAACTAATGGAAATATCACGACAACCTAACGAATCGTCAAGGGCGTACAGGTGAGGTGACCTAACAATTGGTTAGGTTAAGTCGTGATATTTTCGTTAGTTAGCTTTATAAGGCTAACTGACGAAGGCTGGGGGCCCTGTTCTTCAGGTGATCGGAAATGTTTAATGACTATGCATTTATAGACAGTATATGAAACATTTAAGCTCATTTTTCAAATATTTGACCTACCAAGCATGATGAAATGTCGAGTAGACTTTCCAAATATATATGATCAAACGTTTAGTACCATTTAGAGCATGGGTAGGGAACATGCCGTCCGCCTGCATAATGTGTAATAAAATTAGTATAATTTGATTGCAGGAAAGTGATGAGCTTATTGATTTTTGTATTTTTAACCGTAAACAAATATTGGTGCATTACCTCAGTCAAAGTTGATTCGTCCTTACTTGGTATAAATCTAAACTGTAATTAAATAGGACTTTTACCAATTACAATTAAATTTATTTGAATTTATTGGAGAAAAAGTTTAGATACGTTAGAATTTAATTTTATTTCAGTTTTATCCGCATTTGGCGTCGACAAAGATGTAGTGGTGAAGGTGGATCCAGAAACTCCACTTGAAAACGTTCTTCTGCAACACCAATTGACTTTGCATCAGGATATGAAACGCATGTTTTTGGAAATAAAGAATCTCTTCCTCGGATTAAGATCCACAAACTTTATTCCTAAAGCAAACAAGTAATTCCGTTTTCATCATCAAATTCCTTAATAATGAAACAGAAAATAGAATTAAGAATATATGAATGATTTTTATATGAAATTCAATCTTAATCGAAATCTCCATTTTGAACGTCCATTCTGAATAACGTTTATGAGGAATTTGATATTTCTCATCTTACTTCGTTAATAGTTCTTATAATGATTAGATATTAGTATTATTTCGTGATGAACTATTTTTTAAAGGAAATTTTCATTTTCATTATTTTAAGTATTTTTTTTACATCATGCTTCTCCCTACATTATAAAAGGCTTATTTTTTCATTATTCAAATTATTAATACATCTATTTATTTGAAGTAATAATGGAACACAATATATAAAAAGGTACATTTAATTCATAATTTTTGTAAATACGTTAATAATAATATGTGTATATATATATATATATATATATATATATATATATATATATATATATATATATATATATATACATACAGGGTGTCCCATAAGTCCGGCATCATAGGCGAAATTCCCAAGTATTCCCAAGTAAAGGAATACCTGGACCAACAATTCCCTGGTCATTGGATAGGACGTCGAGGGCCTGTGGAATGGCCAGCTAGAAGCCCGGATCTCACGCCACTAGATTTTTATCTCTGGGGCCACTTGAAAGCGCTGGTATACGCAGAGAAAATTAGGAGTGTTGAACATTTGCGGCAGCGCATTATTGGGGCATGTAACACCATTACTCCTGACATCATTCACCGTGTGCTTGCTGACTGGGTATCACGTCTGAATTTGTGTATTGAAAACAATGGTGGACGTATTGAGCACGTTCTGTAAATAAAAGCTTTTGTTTTGCCTTTTTTTATTATTTCTCCTATGATGCCGGACTTATGGGACACCCTGTATATATATATATATATAGAAAATTATATATATATATATTTTTTTTTATTTATTTTTTTTTTTCCGACAGTGATCTTTTCAGCTTCGGTTCTTTCAGAAGCTCAATTTCAAAAACATCAACATTGAAGCCTAATTTAAAATCGATAACCCAAGACAAAACTAACTCAAGGTTGGTCACTTTCTTTTCAAATTTCTTTTTAATATTAATTACCAATATATATATATATCATTCTGAGACATCAATGTTACTAAAAATATCAATAATGTATTACTTTTTCGTCACCAATTTAATTAACTTAATAATGGGATTTATTTTAAGTGTATTTACATGATATTAATTAAGCTCGTATATTTATTTCTCGTTTGATTCAGTCAGAAGACCTCAGAGGGATGGGGTATTTCTCCCTACTTCGGCAATCGACATTTCTACATGCCAACAGATTCAACGTTTCGGTTAGTTTAAGTTTAAACAGGAGTAACTAAATTTCACTTTCATGAAGCTCCAAGGCTTAATTACACATTAGGAAGAATAACAAGTAATTAATTTACTTTTGTAAAATGCAAGCAACTAGTAATGGCAGACACACGAGACGAACTAAATGTAATTACATAATAAAAATATTCTTCTTTTTCTTTGTTTTCAGCAAAGATTTCATAATTTTAATCTTAAAATTAATTAAAGAATAAAATACATTTTGTGAAATTTTAATACTTTTTATGTATACATTCCTTTCATTTGTTCTGCCAAAGACCTACTGATTGCTCCGAAATTCTCGTCGCAGGAGATACGAAAAGCGGAATTTATCAGATATATCCATTCAGGTAAAACGGTGACATCCCACTGCATTAACATCACCTTTATTCATTTCATTAAATTTCTCATTTCATTCTTTATGCCTTTCGAGGGATTTCAATGTTTTACTATTGAGGCTTTAAGTTCTCTTTAACACTTTGATAACACCTTTTAATTAATTGGTGTCATACGCTTTGTGTTTTTTATAATTACCAAGAATGAAATAATGAATTACATTTTGAAATTGTTTTAAAAGAATCAGTTGTTCAAAATCCGTGTTTATAGTAAAGGAGATTCGACTATGACCTATTATTTGTTTCTAGATGTCAATGTAGCCGCCCTGTGGATGTTTTGTGACATGAAGACCGACGGAGGTGGATGGACTGTTTTCCTCTCCCGAGTCAATGTGTCGAAACCAATTAACTTCACACGAAACTGGTCGATTACAAGAAGGGGTTCGGAATGCCAGGCGAAGAACATTGGTTAGGTAAGAACTGAGAGCTTTGTGACTTTGTTCACGTCTCATTGACTAGATTTAAATGCAGTCATTGATTTTTCCCTCACCAGTTCTGAGAATGAAAGAAGAGTAACCAGTCCGTAATACGTAATTTCTTTAAATTGATCATTCTCTATTTACCCAGTTAGTGTTATATTCTTCACCCCAATTATCTTTCAGTAAATGATCCCCATTATTAATAGATCTTGTTTTATGTTATGGAATATTTGTAGTAAATATTATAGTTGTTTTATATAATTACTCTCTTTAAAAGTTATATTTATGTACCTCATAATGGCACCCAAAATTATGCATCCTTGCTTATTTCGTATTATTTTAATTACAAATCTGAATAAATTTCAAGTTTTCTTTAAATAAGCTTTTTTTGTCTAATAATTAATTTAATCTTAATTATTTTTCTTATCACTATGATTTTTTTATTATTATCAAAAGGAAATGAAAACGTGCATATTTTATCCCACCATCGGAACTACATTCTGAGGATGGAAGTCAAAGATGGATTCGGGAGAGAAATTTGGGGCGAGTGGAATGTGTTCAAAGTGGACTCGGAGGAAATGAAGTAACATTTTATTCTTTATTATTATTTTTATATGAATGATAGTTTGAACCACTCTAGAAATTGATATTATGAATGCATTTTCAAGTTTCATCTATCTTTAAAGGAATTAAGACCTCAAAAAATGAATGAAGTCTTCAAATTTTGAGGTTCGCATTCTCAAAGTTTGAGTGAAAATCATTTCATTATATTTCATTTGAAGATTACTGTATGTATTAATATGGTAAAAAGTTTAATTATTTTTATATTATCGAAAGATTTTGAGCCATTATATAAATCCACGCTTTGACAAGGAACATCATTGATTCTTTCTTTATTTTAGCATCAAAGTCTGCTGAAAAGCAAATGAAGGAAAATCTAGAAGGTTTTAATGAAATTTTGTGTGTATTACTTTGGTTTTCATAATTTTACTGTGTAATGAATGTAAAATATAAAATGAAAAATATTTTAATGTATTCATATAATTAAAGAGAAATCTCAATTATCCACAATAACTTATTATTGTACTTGGTTGAGAATGGTACAGTAATTGTTTAAAGGAATTTCTTCAAATTACACTATTCATTAATAATTTGTAAAATTATATTAAATTTTTGAAGATGTTCTCCACAATCGCTCAATGCCTTATCCACAACTTCATATATATGAATCACAGTAATGATTCAGTCAATTTCTTTTTTATTGAAGCAACTATCTTACCAAATGTGGCAACCATTTACCTATCAGAAGTGATAGGTGATGGAAGTGATGGAAGTAGAATTAATTCAAGTGCATTCAGAACACCAAAACTCCAGGTGTGATATAAGTACGCAAGTCACCTTTGATCACTTCTTTCTTCTTCCCACAAAGTGAGATTTTGGTTATTTGAATCACTTCGGTGGAACGCACTCGGTGGGCGGAGTATGTATCAAGTACAGTTATTTTTTGGCAAAAAAAAAATCTGTAAAAGACGCATTTGAATCACTTTCACTTCCAACCGTCCAATTTCTGAAGTGGGAAACATATTTTGACAGTTCGCAAATATCCATATTTTAAAATTTTAAAAACTTCATCATAATATTTAAATCTTTTCACTTTTGTTGTCGTCTCCTTAATTTAAGTAGAGAACAGCCTCAATGATCCCATTATTGGAACTGAAAACCTTGAAGTGACATTTAAATTTCTCTTCAGATACAAACTTACGGCAACGAATTACAATGCTAAAAGTACGGCCTACGATCGCTTCAGTTACGTGAATGGTAACTATTTCTCGACATTTGACATGGACAACGATAAAAACGGTGTGTCTCATTTAATTTATTGTTTTTTTCATTAATTTTTATAGTTTTGAGCTATAACTATATTTAGGGTTTTTAGATATTATTTAGTTTTTAATACATAATAAATCTAATGAATATATTGCATCCCATATATCCTAAACTAAAATTAACAGGCCTTGTCTTCTCTTACTAATCTTTCATGTAATATATATATATATATATATATATATATATATATATATATATATATATATATATATATTATATATATATATATTAATCTTAATACAAATATTTTACTGCCCAATAGCAAAGTCCAGCTGCGCTGTTAACTACAAAGGAGGGTGGTGGTACAATAACTGTCACAACAACCACCCAACAGGTCGTCATAGCATAAAAGATTACTCAGGAATAAGCATAGCCCCTTGGTCGAAATTGGATGGCAAAACACGGTATGCAACATGGCTTCATCTTAAAATTCGACCACAGATTTGCAGCAACTCAATTTCCGTCGCCAAACTGAACACTCACAACTGTGCTTTCAACTAAAATCTCTATCGGCCAAAGGGGATATTTTGTTTGCAATATGATATGGCGAAGATGGCGTCTAAAACTTTATTTTGGAATTATATCTCAAAACTTTTAGATTTAAATTCTAGTTAAAGAACAACGTCAAGAGTTCGTTAATCTGAGGCTTAAATATAAAAACAATTACTTTATCTTTAATATTTTGTAAAGAAAATAGTATTGCATACTATATTTTAAACATTTGTTTAGAGTTTGCTTGTTTGTACACATACTACGAAAGCTTAACATTACAATTATTAAAAATGTAATATTGTATACATAATATACTATATTTTTAGGAACAACTAAACTTTAATTTCATTACTACTCACTAACTTTTCTACAACAATATTTTTCTGTATGAAATTATTATTAAAGTAATTATTATTAAACTATTATTGAAACTATTTTTTTCCTAAAAACATTTTAAATGTTTGCAATGACATTGTGATATTTACATGGAAAATATGGAGGACTGTGAAATGTATTCCTACTTTTTCCTTATGTTTTTTCACACCGATCATCTTGATCGAATAGAAAGCGGGACAGCATGGGTGAAAGGTACTGTGAACACTGAAAAAATTGGAAACTTTGAGAGAAAAGAAAGGAAATCAGTGATCGTGTTCCCTCTTGATAAAAGTACATAATCCGTATATAGGGTTATTCGACGTCCGGCAAAAGGAGGACATGTCCTCCTTTTCAATCTCATGTCCTCTCTCCAGCAGGCACTTTAAATATGTTGATATTTTCTGACTTTTTACTTAGATATGTTTCAGACTTAAAAATGAGTTTTCCACAAGCCCAAACGACCCATTTAATACCTGACATGTCCTCCTTTTGCAGGACGTCTGGTAACCTATAAGAAATGCACACTTTGAGTCCTATCTTTTGTAGTTTTTATGTTGGTATAAAACAACCAAAAATTTTGGTGACAATGATAAAATGAAGAAAAATGTTTGTCAATTAATTCCATAATCACAACAACTCTTTATACCAGCTCGTTTCAGAGTGAACAATTGTGACTCAAATGAAAGCAAACAATTAAATACGACCCATATTTTCCTCTTTTTCCAGCATCAATATAATCAGAATGTTGTAATTGGCAGCTTGTATTTTAAAATGTTCTTTTGTAAATTGCTCTCAATGTATTACTGGAACATATATTTCTGCATATAAATTATGTCCAATTTCGGCACTATAAAAACAAAATTCACAGTTCATTAAAACTCGTATTTTCATTTTTCTTAATTGATGAGCATTACTATTAAAATTGAAAATATCATCTACATGATTTTAAATTATATATTAAAATACGGTAAACAACAATTAATTTAAAAGTTTAAAACTGTATCAATCAAATAAGTATACATAATAAAAGTAGTCTTCAGAGAAATATTTGGGGTATGATTCAGTAAAGCGCTTTTTCAACATTTATCACATTAAATTACACCAATTTTCAATTCGAAAAAAGTAAAAAGGTAAAAATAACAAACTCCAAAACTATCGTAGATTTTGCATCAGAAAGTAATTCTTAAATTTTCGAAATAAATGAATGAACCTCTCCACTTTAAGATTGTTCCTCTTCAGTGGCAATTTGTGTTGAGTTTGTGGTCAAGTGTGAAAGAGAATCCTTCATATTCCATGCTCATTGTATAATGATATCTGTCTCTCCTTCTGATATACAAACAACGTTAAAATGGCTATACGCCGTCATTTCTATATAATTTAGCAACACACTTTTTCATATTTTTTGAAACTGAGTTCGAATAAATTTTTTATAAAGTGAATTGAAAATAATACGAAGGGCAATACCCATGGTATAGTTTGATCCAAAGGACGAATAATGAATCACAATAAAAGTTGATTACCCGACATGAGAATGACTTTAGATATATTCTTATGACTTATGGTTTGTTGGAGACCATGGAAAATAATGATGTTCGTGTCATTTAACCTCCTTCGTAACGACAAGGGGAAATAGCCCCCCATGCAAACAAATGTATTCTGTGCCTCTCCCCCTCTCCTGTGTTTTAGTGTGGTCTCAACGAAGGATTCAAGAATTGTTAGGTATATAATTTTCTACATTTTAATTGAATTAAATTTGTTTACAATTTACAATTTACATTATAAAGCCACAAACATTGGAGAAACATTCAAAAGGAGACTCTTCGTGTCTTAGCTACCGCAAATTCTGATATCGCATGTGACAGGTCTCTGCTATGAACAACAGAATGGAAAACGAAGAGACCCTGTCATCTCCAATTGTCGATGGCAGGTAAGTCTTTGTGAATTTCAACTTCGAGATGCTCCGCTCTCCATTCACCACTTAGAAGGGCATCCTGAGTAATACCCTGGTGTTTGGGAAGGTTGTCACAACTTTCATTGTTTAAAATAAACAGAAGAAGTTGTTGAGGAGAGCGGCAATCCTTTCGCAGCAAAATACCAAGCCGAGCTACTCGCCTAGGTCAAAACCGTTAATGTCACAGCTCTATCGGTCTGTAAACGCGTGATGAAGTTTCATGCAGTGTTTCATGAAAGTTTTCTTGTCAAGAAGTCGTTCCAGGCCATAAATAAATCCCCAAACGTCCACATATTGGTTCGTATATTATTCAAATATGAACGTGGCTTTCGGTTTCTTTACTGTTTCATCTTCACCTTCATATCTGAATTGGCGTTTATTACGACGAATACGTAAAATGGCCTTAAACACTGTTGACAAGAAGATTTCCTGCAATTTCTTTGGCTTTTATCAGAGTTCCTTGGTAACCGATGCCGATGTAGTTTTGAATGAAGTCAACGCACACTTTTATCAGATTTGTGGTTGCAATTTAAACCTCAACTGGCAGATAGCTGGTGAGGGAAACTATATTTTTGGGGCCTCTTTGCGAATGACCCGTTGACCACGTCGGGCTAACATTATGAGAAAGAAAAAACTATAGTGTTTGTCATTTACCAATACTTATTCGGACTATAGTGGATTTAATTTTCCCAGAAGAGTTCCTTGTTCTATGTACGGTATGTGTGTATCATATATATATATATATATATGATGAATAAAACCACGAAGGAAAGGAAACACAGAATGGTGCTCAAGCGCTTGACAAACTGAAGTCCCCTAATGACCCGAATTTCAAATTGGTAAGCTTCGATGTATGCTCGCTATTCACAAAAGTCCCTGTTGATGACCTACTTGATTTTTTAAAAGATAAGATCTCTGATTATTCTTTCCCTGTTCAACACAACACTCTTATTGAGTTAATTAAGCTTTGTGTCAAAGATTGTAAATTTCAGTTTGAAAATAAGTTTTATGCTATGTCGTTTGGATTGGCTATGGGAAATCCCCTTTCACCTGTACTAGCTAATTTATATATGGAATTTTTTGAAAGTAGAATTTTGCCTACGATTGTTAATTTTAACCTAGTTTGGTACAGGTATATAGATGATATTTTATGCCTTTGGCCTAATAATTTGGATGTGGACTTATTTCTTGGTAGGCTCAACAATTTAGTCCCATCTATTAAGTTTACAGTTGAAAAAGAAAATGATGGAAGCCTATCGTTTCTTGATCTAAAAATTTGGAGATGCTCTAATCAGTTCAAATATGAAGTCTACCGTAAGCCTACTAACAATAACTCTTACGTGCATTTTTATTCTGACCATCATCCTTCGATTAAATCCTCTATTTTCTCTGCTATGTTTCTTCGAGCATTGAGAGTTGTCAGTCCTGAATTTTTAGATTCCGAGTTATGCAATATCATGAATATTGGTACTAAATTATGTTATCCTATTACATTTTTAGATAACTGTCTTAAGAAAGCCAAGAATAGGTATTATAATAATGTAATTGTAAAGGAATTTCAGCGTAAAAATATCCTTAGCCTACCTTACCATGTTAATTTTCAATACCTTCCAACGGTACTTAAAGCAATTGGCATTAATGTAATCTTTAAGTATAATAATACTGTTAAATCACGCCTAATAAAGAATAGCCCTGATAATGTTGTTGGTTGTGTGTATTCGATCGGATGTACACAATGTAACTCAGTATATATAGGCCAAACCGGTAAAACGTTAGATAGTAGGGTAAAACAGCATAAATATGCTTGTAGAACAGCTAATAATTCCAATGCTTTATTTAACCATATGTATAGATGTAACCATAGCATCAAGTGGGATAGTTCTAAAGCGCTTGTTAAAAACAAAGATATAATAGAAAGAAATATTCTAGAATGTGCATTTATTCATTTTAAAAACAATTTCAATAACAGTACAGGGACGTATAAAATTGACGATATCATGTTAAAATTTCTTTTGCCTCTCATTAACCCTTGTTAAGTATGTGCTAATTGTTTTGTTTTTCCTGTACGTTGTATATATTTATGGGCATCTCGCCTTTTATCTTCATTCCCTGACGAGGTGTAGCTTTGAATACACGAAAGGCCTTGGAATCGTTTTTCTTTTTCCTTGTGGGTTTGCAGCAGATATATATATATATAATATATATATATATATATATATATATAGGTACCCATTTATCTACCAACAACTTTCTTTATTGTGTGGAAAAATGAACAGCTGGGTTTTGCTGCGCGCCGTCTGGCATCACCGCGTATCGATCCCGGTGCCGGTGGATTCGTAGTCAGCGACGCTAACCACTACTCCACTCAATATATATACAGTATATATATATATATATATATATCTGTGCGTGTGTGTGTGTGTGTGTGTGTCAGATACTCGGCAACATATGAATTAAACACAGGGCATATACGAGGGTAATTCAATAAGTATCCGCACTTTTTATTTTCACAATTTTATTTCACATCAGACAGATTATAAACACATCACTTCTCAACATAGTCTCCCTGGTTCTCAATACACTTTGCTTCAAATCCTACGGGAAAATGAAGTAGCCTGCGAACGTTTGCATTTATTCGAATCGTGTGGTCAGTGAGTGACATGAGAGCTTAGTCCACGATGGCGAGAAAGCAGTTCGTTTCAACTGCTTTCTTGGGCGAATTCGATGGCTCGTCTTCTGGAAATTTTGTTCTCATCCGCTTCACTCGTCGTTCTCTGAATTTTGTGTTTGGTTAAACTGTTTTTTTTATATCGTTATTGTGCGTATATGGGCGAACGTGGAGTATGGGCTGCGTGTGAGTGAAAAAGTATGTAAAGGATGAATATGTGAAAGAGAAAGAAATGAGATGTATGGGAATGGATAAAAGGGAACTTCCAGCAGGAAAGAAAAGTACCAGATGAAAGATAAAGATGAGAGTTTGTCTAGGCAGGGTGTCAACACAGATGCATAGTTCTTGAGAACAACAGGAAGATCACATCAGGACCGTACGCCCTCCTAAAATTAAGACCAAATAGGGAAATAAAAATATCTTTGGAAGAGATTCTAATTTTAGATATAATTAATTCAGAGGGACGAGGTGATAAAGCAAAAGCACCGGAATCGTTCAGGATTGAGTTGGGGGGGAAAGTTTGAGCGAAGAATTCAGCTTTATCTAGAAAAGATATGGCTCCTAAGCCATCAGAATGGAAAAGAGGATAGAAAGAAGAAGAATTAAAGTTTGTGTAGAGGTTCTTGACTACGTGACAGAAAGAGCGAAAAGAATTAGAATTGGAGAGGTTTTCACATCTTTGTCAAAGTCGAAAAACAGATTTTGCACGATTTCGTTCAGAAATATAACTACGTGAGAGTCAGGAGTTAGATGTCGACGGTACCTTCTGAGAGTCTACCACGGAAGCATGCACCGCCTCCTTCAGCTCATCATCGCCTTGGAATCGCTGACCTCTCAAAGCGTCTTTTTGTGGTCTAAACAGGTAAAAATCCGAAGGTGCCAGGTCTGGACTGTAGGCTGTATGGTTGAGAACTTCAAATTTAAGTTCTTGAAGGCATTTTCTAGTCTATGCAGCGGTACTTCAATGGAAGCATGCAATGGAAGCATCCAACATCTCCCGTTTTGGGATACACGAGGCCCTATCCTTGAACAATATCTAGAGAGTGGAACTACAGTGACAAGTGCATCGTATTCTGACATGTTTCGGAATGAGTTAAAGCAAGCATTTCGCACAAAACGGAGAGGGAGATTGTCGAAGGTGTTATTCTGTTATACGACAATGCGCGATCTCATACCACTGTACAGACTAGAAAATGCCTTTAAGAACTTAAATTTGAAGTTCTCGACCGTCCAGACCTGGCACCTTCGGATTTTTACCTGTTTGGACCACAAAAAGACGCTTTGAGAGGTCAGTGATTCCAAGGCGATGACGACCTGAAGGAGGCGGTGCATGAGTGGCTAGGCACACAGCCAAAAACATTCTTTTGTGATGGCATTTGGAAGCTTGTAGATCGCTGGACTAGCTTCGAAAAATGACAGAAAAGGACATGAAGAAGCAGAATATGAATTTGAATAATTCATTGTGTGACGAAAAAAACTGACGGCATTGACAGTACAGACCTTTTCTCAGAGCTGCGGTTTCTCCGAGAACTCACCCTCTGAGAAACAAGAACTGCTCTTCAAGCCCTTCAGTCATAGCGTAAAGGATTTTGTTGACAATCCCAGTTGCAATGGCTGCAGGGGAGCAGCGAAGTTTTTTAACGATGTAAACTTTTTTAAGGGTCCACGCCCCCCTTTAGGGCCGGCCCTGGATAAGGTATTTGTTTTTCGTGGAGGTTATTCCACCTTGGGGTGTAGTTTCCTTTAAATTTTATTCCGTTTGAGCTTACAGATAGTGTTTTTCTTGTTTTGAGTTTACAAATAGTGTTTTTCGTGTTTTGAGCCTACATATACATAAAAACTATTATTCTAAATGATGATGATAATATAAATCTCATAACAAATTACAATATTGCTGTCAATATAAAAGATAAATCAAACAATAATACATTTAAAAACAAAGAAACAAATAAATACAGGACTATAATGTATATGGACGGTTTGCGATTGCAAATGCTTGTGGTTTTGGTCCACTTTGTGTAGAGGAAGCCTGAAGTAGCACGGCCCGATACGGGTATGATTACGATTAATACAAGTAAATACGGAAGGAACACAAACTTGCGGTGCACCTTGCTCCCGAAGAATCATGCACCAGGACTGATAATAAATAACACTGGTCGGCGTCATTTTTGAGGTTAAGGTTTTTTTAGTTGTTCTTTTATAAGTTTTGCAAGCTGAATTAAAAAATATAACTCATTTTGTTCAATCAGGTCAGGTTTTTATGCTATCTCAATTTTAAAAAAATTAGATAATCGTTATGAAATGAGCAAGTTTATTTTTTTGAAACAGACTTACATTTTAGCCAAGTGTTAGCCAAGCTCTATATAATAAAGAGACACAACTTATTTCTAATTACGATTGTCATTACTGTTTTTCAGCATGAATAGAATGTGGAAGAATGACCCAAACAGGTTCTGCTACATCTGTGGTAAAGTCACTATGTCAGACCGGCAGTCAAACATCACACATTTTGTGAGGAAAAGCTATCACGCCTACTTTGGAGTTAAACTTGGTGACCAGGACAAAGCCTTTGCCCCTCACATATGCTGCAAAACGTGCGTTGAAAGTCTGCGGCGCTGGAGCCACAAGAAGGTAGAGTGTCTACCTTTTGGTGTCCCAATGGTGTGAAGGGAAGGAAGAGATCATACTACTGACTGTTATTTCTGTATGACAAACCTACAAGGTAAGTTAGTATGAATTTAGTATGAATTTCATTTTATACTTACAAAAATATGCCTGACAATATATGAGATATGTCTTTATCTTATCTTTATCTGTCTTTATCTGTTTCCTTTTAGGCATAAATCGAAAAAACAAGCAACACGTAAAGTATCCAGACGTGCCATCTGCCATAAAGCCAGTGTCTCATGGACCAGAAATTCCAATTCCAACACCGCCCGACAACTTTGATTCGTCTTTCGACTCAGATGAAGAAATGGATGACGGTGACATATCTGGTACATACCAACCTACTGCCGAGACAAGTCAACCCAAACTCTTGAGCCAAGCTGAGTTGAACGATTTGACAAGAGATTTGTGCTTGTCCAAAGAATCTGCTCAGTTGCTAGGGTCACGTCTTCGCGAAAATCGTTTGTTAGCCCAGAAACACATTCTTCTGGTATCGCAGCCGCGAAGAAGAGTTTCGAGAATATTTCACGTTGGACGAAGAAGCTTCGCTGGTTTACTGTAACAACGTCAACGGCCTCATTGCAGCTATGGGTTTAGCGTATGACCCTACAGAATGGCGGCTCTTCATCGACTCCTCAAGCAGAAGCTTGAAAGCAGTACTACTCTATAATGGTAACAAGGTCGCGTCTGTTCCGGTGGGTCACTCGGTGCAGATGACTGAAAGTTATAGTAACATGGAGCTTTTGCTAACTGCTTTGAAGTACAAACATCACAATTGGATGATATGCGGAGACCTAAAGGTATGTTCGTGTCTACAAAAAAAAATACAAATATATATATATATATATATATATATATATATTTATATTTAGGCCATGATATATATATATATATATATATTTATTTTTATAGGTTATAGCCCTAGTGCTGCGTCTACAAGGCGGTTACACCAAATACCCCTGTTTTCTCTGTCTGTGGGACAGCCGAGCAGACAAGCAACACTACGTACAACGCGACTGGCCAGCAAGACGTGGCCTGGAACCAGGTTCGCACAACGTTCTGTCACACGCTCTCGTGAATCCGCAAATGATTCTACTTCCGCCGCTGCACATCAAGCTTGGACTTTTGAAGAATTTCGTCAGAGCACTCAACAAAGAAAGCCGAGCTTTCGCTTTCCTGAATCAGAAATTTCCACGCGTCAGTGAGGGCAAACTGAGAGCAGATATTTTTGACGGCCCTCAGATCAGGGAGCTAATGAAAGATGCTCAATTCGACGAAAGTCTGGAGGACAATGAGATCAATGCCTGACTCGCATTCAAGTCCATTGTCACGAATTTTCTGGGCAACCACCGAAGTCCAGAGTACGAACGTGTTGTCGAAGAGCTCCTGCAGAGCTTCCAGGCTCTTGGTGCACGTATGTCCATAAAGATGCATTTTCTCAGCTCGCATTTAGACTACTTTCCGGACAACTGCGGTGATGTCAGCGAGGAGCAAGGAGAGCGCTTCAACCAGGATATTCGAGTGATGGAAGAGAGGTACCAGGGCCGCTGGGATGTGAACATGCTCGCGGACTACTGCTGGTGCCTCAAGAGATACGTTCCAGTTGTGGAACAGACGAAAGTCTTTGAGAAAGCCCTTTCGTCCACATTAACTGTACTCGTGTACCATTTTTTATATACTTTGTACATTTTCTGTCAATTTAAGTCCGTTTTAAAAAAATAAACTTGCTAATTTCATAACGATTATTTTCGAATTATCTATTTTTTTAAATTGAGATAGCATAAAAACCTGACCTGATTGAGCAAAATGAGTTACATTTTTGAATTCAGCATCCAAAAATTATAAAAGAATAACTAAAAAAACCTTGACCTCAGGAAAAAAAAATTCAAACGCAGAACAGTGTAATTGGAGGTATGTGCAGTACAAACTAAAGAAAATTGCATGAAACTGAATACAAATATGGAAGTTCTTTGGACTAGACTAACACGCAGCATTGTTGCTTTCAGTGGTGATGAACCACGTACGGAAGCTTCGCTAGTACAGTGACCCCTGTTTTCTTAGTAATGCTGCTGCGAGCTGCCCGTACCCTGAGAGGTTGCTTGGGCGGAATGATGCTTTATGCGAAAAGATATTTAACTCTTCATACTTCAATTTTCAAACTATAAATGTAACGATCAATAACACTGGTATGCATCAATTTTGCTGTCAAGGGTTTTGTAAGTGAGTCTTATAGAGTTTTTCCTGCTGATGTCGAATCTGCAATCCGTTTTTCTCAATCAGCTCAGGTTGTCCGGCTATGGCCTCATAAGTAAAATAGAATTTTTCGTGATTTTGTCAAAGCGGAATTGGAACAGTAACATCTATCATCACTTGTTTCACTTGTATATCTTTTTTTACTTTTCAGGCATATAGATAAAATATTTCATAATGAATAGAGCGTGTAAAAATGATCCCAATAGATTCTGCTACATATGTGGGACGGTTACCATGCCAAATAACCAGTCCCAAATCACTAAATTTGTGAAGACAATGTATAGAGCATACTTTGGAATTAAGCTAGGGGACCAGGACAAAAATTTCGCCCCTCATATGTGCTGCAAGACGTGCATTGAAAATTTGAGAAGATGGAGCAAAGGCAGAGCGAAATCTTTGCCTTTTGAAATTCCCATGATTTGGAGAGAAGGAAAGGATCACGTGACAGATTGCTATTTCTGCATGAGAAACCTCCAAGGTGGGCTTATAAATTTATTTTCTTAAATATTTTGAAATCCTGGTATGAAACTTGACATAATATTCACCATAATGTAATAGTCACCATATATAGCATAATATTCACCATAATGGTAATCATACATTTACATATACATATTGTTATAGAAAATACATTTACACATACATATTGTTATACAAGTTACATTTACATATACAATGATTGTATATTTTCTTTCTTTTTCATTCATATTGTCCCCGAAGGGACAATATGAATGAAAAAGAAAGAAAATATACAGACTCCATCGACCTATTTCATATCTTACAGACCGCAGCCTTCCCTCACGAGCCGCCACTGTCTGAATGCTTCTTCTATTTCATATGCAAGTTTTATATCCATGTTTCTGTGTTTCTATTTTCAGGAGTTAACAAGAAGAATAAACACATTGTTGTATACCCTGACATTCCTTCTGCTATGAGACCTGTACCCCATGGTCCTGGAATTCCAATACCCGACCCACCTCAAACCCTGGACTTCGATGATTCTGATGATGAATCAATGACCAATGCCAATGACCAGTCGCAGTCGTATATACACCTCAAAATACCGCTTCAAATGAGCCGAGGCCTCTCAACCAGGCCGAACTTAATGATCTTACCAGGGATTTAGGACTTTCCAAATTAGCTGCCGAGATCTTGGGCTCACGACTTCGAGAGGACAACTTGCTGGCTCCGGGAACAACATTCTCCTGGTATAGGAAACGAGAGGAAGAATTCCGCAAGTTTTGTGCAGTGCACGAAAATACCTCTTCCTTAGTGTACTGCTGCAATGTTGAGAGGCTAATCGAATCCTTGGGCCTGCCATATAACGCATCAGAATGGAGGCTATTTATAGACTCGTCTAAACGAAGTTTGAAAGCAGTACTTCTCAACATTGGGAATAGGGTTGCATCAGTCCCTGTAGCACATTCCGTACAACTTACTGAGAGCTACGATAACATGAAAATTTTACTGGATGCTCTCGTATACGACCAACATAACTGGAGGATCTGTGGAGATTTGAAGGTAATACTAATATCATAAGTAAACTATTGCTATTGACTATGTTGTTTTTCCAAAAGTTATTTGAGAGCGTATAAGAACACTTAACTTCCCCACAGAAGTGATACAGTCCAATGCATAGATTTTTTTATCTGATAGAACAAATTCTCTAAATTCTTTAAATATTTTCATTTTTTTTCAGATTGTGGCATTTGTATTGGGAATGCAAGGGGGATACACGAAATACCCATGTTTCCTCTGCAAATGGGATAGCCGAGCGGATGAGAAGCACTATGCACAGCGTGAATGGGCATCCAGAGAGAATTTTGAACCTGGGTCGCATAATGAATAAGGAGGGTTCAGCATTCCGATATCTCGAGAGTAAATTTCCTCATATATCTGATGCTAAACTAAATGCTGGGGTTTTTGATGGTCCTCAAATTCGAACTTTGATCAAGGATACTCAGTTCGAAAACGCAATGACTCCAACTGAGAAGAATGCCTGGCAGGCATTCAAATCAGTTGTCACTGATTTTCTTGGCAAGCGTAGAAGTCCAGAATACGAGTCCGTTGTCGAAAACTTGATGGAAGCTTTCAAAGCTCATGGGTCGCGCATGTCCATAAAAATGCACTTTTTGTGGTCCCACTTGGACTATTTTCCTGAAAATTGCGGGGATTATAGTGAGGAACAGGGTGAACGATTTCACCAAGATATTAAAATAATGGAAGAGAGGTACCAGGGAAACTGGGATATCAATATGCTGGCGGACTATTGCTGGTGTTTGAAGCGAGACGTGCCCGAAGAAAAACACAGACGGAAAGCCAAAAAAACTTCATTCCTTCCTCAATAAACTTTTTTCCATATTCATTGTATGAATAAAAGTATTTATTCACACAATGTTTTCATTTTTCACGAGTGTTCTTATAATATTACTCGTATCTACAGTGTTTAACCTAAAAAAAACAATAAATTTGGGGATAAAATTGGACTTATAATAAATGGCCAATAGAGAAAAAACCTGACCTGATTGAGGAAAACCAATGTCATTTTCGAATTCAGCATGGTCGAATTATATAATATGAGTTGAAAAACCCTCACAGCAGACAAAAAAATTTCATATGCATACCAATGTAATATATATATATATATATATATATATATAATATATTATATATATATATATATATATATATATATAATATATATATAATATATATATATATATATTATATATATATATATAATATATATATATATATAATATATATATATATATAATTATATATATATATATAATATATATATATATATATATATATATATATATATTATATATATATATATATAATATATATATATATATATAATATATATATATATATATATATAATATATATATATATATATATATATATATATATATATATATATATATATATATATATATATATAATTTAGGGTGTCTCAAATATACGAATGGAGGATTTCGGGTCGGGGCGACGCTTGCCCGTATTACACCTTTATAAAGGATTGTTATCACAAAATTTGACAGCTGTAGGAAGATTTTTAGGGGTCACTCAAGTTCGCCACTTCTGTTTCACTTATACAAGATTTTCTTCTCTTTCGCAGGTGATGGTTACTAGAGCAGGAAACCAGTTGTGGTTGCTGGACAAGGCCCCAATTGCAGCGATTGTTTGTCCACGACTTCCATCGAAGGAGCAATGCCTGCTCCTTTACTTCCACCACCACCAAGACCAAGAGGGAAGGAAGACCAAATCGGAGAGCATTCGCCTGGTGGTGGAAACCATCTGGCCCATCTGGGAGAAGGCCAACATACCAACTACCACCAAGAAGTACGCAGGGGAGAAGCTGGCGAAGTTGATCGATACCTACGACGCACTCAAGAAGAACAGGACAAAGCCGCAAGAGGGTTACCGGTACAAGGAGGGGATGTTCAAGTCGGATTTGGAAGACGTGTTTGACGTGGCTCACTCCTCCGCGCTATCCTCCTCCAAGGTCCCTCAGGAGGACAAGGATTTTCTCACCTCGCAGAGGGAAGACAGGATGTCGTCAAGTCTTGCGGGGGTGGACCAGAAGACAGCGAAGAAGAAAGCTGTGAAGCGGAAGAGGGATCTTGCAGCCACGGCTAGGAAGAGTAAATGGGATGCTGGGGTGACACAGCTCATGGAGGTAGCGATCTTGGAGGTGGATGGTAGCAGCACTGAAATGAACACACGGAAGACGAGGATGATGACGACGAGACGTACCAAGCGCCCAGCACCAGCAAGGCCCAGACTCAAAAGAAAAGGCGAATGAATGCCCTCACGGACCCGAATCTCATCGCTGCTTGGGATCGCAACAACATGTCCGTGAGACAAGCAACGTCGTCCTTTGCAGCAGCAGCTCAGAGTTTGGGTCATGACCTGGATGACCTGGTAATCTCGCCAGCAACTGTTCATCGAACACGGAACAAAATCCGAAAGGAGATGGGAGAAGAGTTGACCCGAAAGTTCGAAGCTTCTGGTCCTTTAGTCTTGTACTGGGATGGGAAACTGTTGGAAGATATCGCCAAGGAGAAGAAGGAGGTTGACCGGATTGCTGTTGTGGTGACGGGCGATGGAGTCGAGGAGCTTCTTGGTGTACCCGTTGCGGTGGACGGCACTGGAAAAGAACAGGCTGCAGCCGTACTCCAGGAAGTCCAGGCTTTTGGCATTTCGGAGCAAATCATTGGACTGGGATTCGACACCACAGCTGTGAACGCTGGGATGATCCAAGGTGCTTGCGTTCGCATTGAGCAGGAGTTTGGCCGTCCCATGTTGTGGTTGGCTTGCCGTCACCACGTCTTGGAGATCTTACTCAAGGATGTCTTCGTGCATGTCTGGGGCCGTCCTCTTCCCCTGACATTCTCCTCTTCAAAAGATTTCAACAGCGGTGGGCCTCCATTGACAAAGGGTCATTCTTGTCCATCGGTGACGAAAGCAATCCCACAACAACTGACAACTGGGCAAATCAAGCGTCTTCCATGAAGAAATACCTGCAGCAGACGCTTTCCCACGGCACACATCCCTGAGAAGACTACCGTGAACTCATCCTTTCCTACCGCTTCCTTGGCGGTCAGGTCCAGGGGGGATTTCGTCAGCCTGGGGCCTATCACCACGCCAGATGGATGGCCAAAGCCATCTATGCCCTCAAGATTTTCATGTTCCGTCACCAACTGGACCTGACAGCCAGGGAAGAAGGAGGACTTCGGCGGCTGTGTTTGTTCATCTCCCTCGCGTACGTGAAGCAGTGGAATGAGGCAATGGTCTCGAATCGAGCTCCACTGAACGACCTAGAGTTCCTTCGCCTGCTCGAGGCCTACCCTGACAAGGAAGTCAGCCACACGGCATCCATGGCCTTGAAAAGGCACCTGTGGTACCTCTCAGAGGATCTCGTGAGGCTTGGTTTCTTTGACGACCGCATTCCAAAGGACACGAAGCTAAAGATGGTCCAACGACTTCAATCCCCCGCCACGAAGAAAGGACTCAAGCGGATCGATCCGAAGAACTTCAATCCACAGCAATCCATCGAGCTCTTCGTCACCCGGAGAACAAAAGAAGTCTTCTTCCGCGTGATCCTTCCAGAATCTGAGTCTCCCACCTTCCTCATGAAAGATCCAGAGGATTGGATCAATGACCAGGATTGGATCACGGCGCAAAAGAGGGTGAAAGCCCTGAAGGTGGTCAATGACGCCGCCGAGCGTGGTATCGCTTTGATGAAAAGATTCAATTCCACCATCACGCGTGATGAGAAGCAGAAGCAATTCGTCCTCAAGGTGGTTCGGGCTCACCAGAAGTTGATCCCCGTCAAGACGAAGGAGAGCTTGAAGAGTAAAATCAAGTAGTGTAGGACAGATTGATGATGAAAACAATCCATTTATACGCGCTTATTTCAATTAATGAAAGGTGCATTTCGTTTATTTTCATTTTTGTTCAGAAATAAAGAGAATAAGAGAATGATAGAAATTTCTTTTTTTTCCTAAATAGCTACAAGAAAGTGTTAAACTTGAGTGACCTCTAAATACTGTTCGATTCCCATCATTTTCGATTTTTAGAACCTCTATGCCTATTGAAATCGGGGCAGCATTCGCGAGCAAGAGAAAATCCAAAAAAAAAATTTCTATGTATTAATGAGACACCCTAATATATATATATATATATATAATATATATATATATATATATATATATACAGGGTGGGCCGTAAGTTTCCATACATAGGAAAATTTAAATTATGGTCTTCACGTGCGTCGGTATTTGGATCAGCAGTTTCCGGATGCTTGGATTGGTCGGCGTGGTCCTGTGGAGTGGCCTCCCAGATCCCCAGATCTCACCCCCCTTGATTTCTATCTTTGGGGGCACTTGAAGGCCATGGTGTATCAGGAAAAGATACGAGACATAAATCATCTAAAGGAACGTATCACCAACGCCATTACAAGCATAACGTCAACTGTGCTAATGCGTGTTCATCAACAGTGGGGAACACGTATTGAAATGTGTTTTCAAAACAATGGCAACCATGTAGAGCATATTATATAAATAAAAATGGTTGTCCATAAAAAAATGTTTATTTTTCCTATGTATGGAAACTTACGGCCCACCCTATATATATATATAATATAATATATATATATATATATATAAATATATATAATATATATATATAAATATATAATATATATATATATATATATAATATATATATATATATAATATATATACAGTATATATATATATAATAATATTATTATATTATATATATATATATATATATATATATATATATATATAATATATATATATATATATATATATATATATATATATATTGTAAAATGTGTAATAGAGTGCAACCTTGTAATACCCTTGCAATAATTCTCCGAAAATTGAAGGAGATCCAAGAAATCGTGGGTTTTAAAAATAAAATATGTATTACAATATTATGTATTTATTTTTTAATGGGATTAGCTTCTGTATCAGATTGTATGAGCATCTGCCAATTGTAAATACATGTAAATATTGAATGAACTTTAACAACATTTAGACCAAAGCGTCATCTAAAAATCTCATCGCATCGATGTCACAACGTGTACGAGCTTCTCACGCAACAAATGGTAGAAGTAAAAAATTGTGGATTTAAATTTGTTATTTAACCATTGGGTATATGTAGGCCTACGTTAAAGATAGAATTAAAGAACTTAATTTTCAAGGCTTATTTTCTTCCTGCTCGGCTCTGTATGCTCCGTTGGAAGCTTAATAACGTTTGAGAAAGAGGAAATTAGCACTGTTTTTTGACTCCGTTTCCTCATTCTTAAATTTTAGGCAAAAATATTTGTGATAATAGTTTAATGTTAAAAATTATTAATTTCCACATAGGAAATTATCCCGATGAAACAAAAGCGCATCATAAAATGTAATAGTGATGAGTAAATATATATTTCTATTTACATATAGCTTTATTTTTTCTAATAATTTCGATATGACAAAATTAATTAGAATTTGTACAAACGTGCAAAATACTAATGTATGTTGAAAATCGTGACCCGACAATTCAGCTCAGGACAATTCAGCGCCGACAATTCAGCGCCGACAATTCAGCGCAAGACAATTCAGCGCAAATACAATTCAGCGCAAGACAATTCAGCTCGAAAATACCAACAAAGAAGAAGAAAGAACAAATCCAGAGGGAAGAGAGGCTTGCAACTGTTAGATTAGGTTAGGTTAGGTTAGGTTTCTAGTTTTTGAAATAAAATCTTAATTTTAACAATTCTAACAAATTTTGTTTTTTTAAATAAAATTTTAATAATTATACTCCTTTGAATTTTATCTCCGATTTGTCACTCCTTCGTTATGTCACTCCTTCGTTACGGTATTTATGTCACTCCTTTGTTATGTCACTCCTTTCAAATGTCACTCCTTCGATACAGACCCAATTTAGCATATATATAAATATACAAATTTTTCTCTTTTTTATTTATTGCGATTTATTTTTATTATTTTTAACTAAACTTTTAACTGTACTGACTTGCGCTGAATTGTCTTGCGCTGAATTGTCTTTGAGCTGAATTGTCGGCGCTGAATTGTCGGCGCTGAATTGTCCTGCGCTGAATTGTCGGTGCTCCGTTGAAAATTGCCTGCAATTAAAACAACAATAAAGATTATGTATTTGTTTATTATATATAATATATAGGCCTTAGTTTAAATGCTTATAGAATTTATGTCTCGCATATCAATTTTACAGTTTCTTCCATAAAAGGATAGAGTTGTAAATTCCAACGAATGCTTACGAGTCGCTCCACTCCATTCAATATTTACTCTTACTTTACAAACACTTATTTTAAATACAATTTTCTCAAATGAACTTAAATGGGAAACAGAGTTTGTTGGCTGCATTTTTATACCAATTTTAAGTCTCAGCTTTTTTTAGAGGTCGAAAGTGTACGAAATTTGAGTGAAGCGTTGAAGACATTATTAAACTGTAGAGACTTTGATACAAATTTTAATTGAAAGCACAATTGTGAGTGTTGAATTTGGCTACTGAAATAGTGCTGCTGCAAATCTGTGGTCGAATTTTCAGTTGAAGCCATGTTACGTACCGTGTGGTGCCATCCACTTTAGACCAAGGGAGTATCATTATTCCTGTGCTATCTTTCTTTGCATGGAGACCTGTTGGATTGTTGTTGTTACATGCATTGTACCACCACCCTCCTTTGTTCAAGTCAGAGCAGTGGGCCTTTGCTGTCAAACAATAAAATAATAAAAAATAACAGAGCAGGAATGTCACAAAAACAAAGGCTTATGTTTCAATTCAGAATATGTTGAAAGAATGCAATTTGTTCATTAATGTTTTATATATTGAAAATTAAATAAATTTTTTATCACTGTAAAACAGTAAAATTAATACACAAATAATAAGAAAGATAAATAAGAGACGTACAATGTTTATCGTTATCTCTATCAAATGTCGAAAAATAGTTGCCATTCACGTAACTGAAGCGATCGTGGGCCGTACTTTTAACATTGTAATTCGTTGCCGTAAGTTTGTATCTTAAAAGAAATTTAAATGTCACTTAAGTTGAAGTTCTTTTGCTATTCATTAAAAAATATCATTAAAAACTCAATGTGATTTGCGATTCACTGAACTTTCTAATGTAAAAATGAAGACCTTCAGTTTTATTTCCATCCATATTTATAAACACACATTTTCAAACCAAATATACTGTAGCTAATTGAATTCCAGTCGACATTTACGAACGTGAACCTCAAAGTTTTATAACATCGTTCTTACTCTGAGGTATAAATTACTTAAAAGGTTCTGGAAAATTAAAAGTTACATTCATAAAATCATTTTATGACGTGGTTCTTGCTAGCTAGAATTATATAAGGAGTAATAAGGAATAAAACCTCACTTCATTTCTTCCGAGTCCACTTTGAACACATTCCACTCGCCCCAAATTTCTCTTCCGAATCCATCTTTGACTTCCATCCTCAGAATGTAGTTCCGGTTGTGAGTTAGAAAGTGAATGTTTTCATTTCCTTGTGTTAATAATGAAAGTAACAATAATGAACAAAATAATAATTATACAAATTTTTTGAAAATTATTTATTTGAAGAAAACTTCAATTTATTTCAAATTTACAGATAAAAAATACGCAATAAGAAGCCAGAAAACACTTATGGTGTTTTATCATTAGGTAAATAAGTTGCCAAACTATCTATATACCTAACTTAAACCAACACAACCATAATAGCTACCACAAACGTTCCATAATATAAAATAAGATATTTTAATAGAGGTATTAGGAATCATTTACTGAGAGATAATTTAGGAAAATAAATTAGAGCTTTCTAATCTTAGAAGCTGGTTGGTTGATCTTTTCATTTCCTTGCTAAGGTTATTGAGATAAAGAACATAACACCACCCGAGAGCACATGATCATTTCAAAGAAATTATGTATAACGACCTTCTTACTGTCATCATTCTCCTTCTCAGAACAGGTGAGGGGAACTGAATGCCGGCACATAAGGTTAGTCGTTTTGACTCGTTCAAAGTATAACAATATTCACTTCCTACCTAACCAATGCTCTTCGCCTGGCATTCCAAACCCATTTTTATAATCGGTCCAATTACGTGTGAAGTTAATTGGCTTCGACACATTAACTCGGGAAAGAAAAATGGTCCATCCACCTCCGTCGGTTTCCATATCACAATATACGTCCACAGGTCGGCTACATTGACATCTAGAAACAAGTAATAGGGTATAGTCGAGCCTTTCTTAACAAAAAACACATCTTTTCAACTGCTAAGCCCATTTAAAATTATAATGTGTTAAGTCATACTGGAAAATTGATTGAAACAAGAACGTATTTTGCCATTGAAGTGATGTTATGATGTAAGCGAATGGTCAATGATGTCACTGGCAAAGCATCATCTTAACTATTGTTCCAATAATGTTTAGAATGGCTAAATTTCGATATGTGTCAGTCAAGTATTATTGGGAGTTTAAACCAAAAGGCCTTGGCGGATTCTTATGAACGAATCTTAAACGCCTGAATTCCATACTTTCTATTCGTGTTAAAATTTATAAATGAAGGTTATTTGGTTGGTTTTTTAGTGTATTTGAAATTTCATAGGTGCTACTGGTTCTGGTAAACGTGACCGTTTATTTTTACCACAGTTTCCTAAGTGAGACGTAAGTTAAGTTGTTTATTTGAATGTGATGAGCATGTTTTATCTAAAAACGTTTTGAGAATTGCGTATAATTGGATTGCATCTAAAGTTCAGAAGGCTTGTTGCACGTTCTTGTATGTGTGAAGTCCTTTATGGTATATTGCCCAGATTATTGTAGTATATATTTGTTACTTGTTTCATTTGTCTTCAGGCAGCTGATTTGAGGAAGGTCTGAATTGTTGAGCTACTTCGAAATTATTTTCATGAGCTGTGGAAAGGCGTATTCAGATCGAGTAGTTCAGCTCGCCTTGCTCCCCACGGATACCTGGACTCGACTCTCTGGGACAGTTTCTCATTTTATGTAATCTTTTTTTTTATGTACTTGATGTTTAGGGTTTCTTGTGGGTATTTATACCCACGGAACTAGACTAGATTGGGTGTGAGGAGTTAATTGACAAGTCCTAAACCTTACTACTAACAAACTACCTTAAACCGCGGCGTATTCCTTCTAAAATTTCGGACAACCGGATAATTTAGTCTTTTGTTGAGAACCCTGTAACGGAGTTAAAGGCTAGTGAAGGTTTGCAAAGTAAAACGTTGAATCCCTTTGAAAGGTGACAAAGAATGAATTGGGAAATTTAATTAAATTAATAAAGGGGATGTTAATGCAGGAAAACACAACTAAATGTTTTACCTGAACGGATAAATCTGGTAAATTCCATTTTTCGTGTCTCCTGCGACGAGAATTTCGGAACAATCCGCGGGTCTTAGAAGGATCAGATGCGAGAAATTTAATAATTAAAATGTATTAAAATTTCAGACAATGGATTATTAATTTTAATTTTTTAATTATAATTTTAAAACAAAATTATTACATCCACAATGAAAAAAAAGTGGTTGAATATTTTTTACAAAGTAATTATTTTTAATAAATACTAGTTTCCTACATTTCACAAACATAAATTAATTAATGATGGGTATTTTTATTAATGGGAAATTAACCCTTAAAGTGGGATTATCGTAAAATTTAGCTATTTCTTTATTAACTGAAAACTTACCGAAACGTTGAATCCGTTGGTGCGTAGAATTGTTGGTCGCCAAAGAAGGGTGACATACTCCATCCTCCTGACGTCTTCTGAATGAATCAAATAAAAATCAGTTTAAGAACTTGATTAATATAATGTAAAAACACTTTTCACAAATTCCATTATTACATTAACTAGTGGTGCACCGATTAATCGGTATCGGCACCTGGCATGCCGATATTTCGGGTGGGGTCAAAAAAGGGAGACCTCGAACTTTGGCTGTAAAATCCAAAGTTATGGTCAGATTTCAATATTGTTTTCACACCCCACAACTAAGTAAACTTCCTATAAGGTGAGCGGATTTCAAAGAAAACTAATGAAAATTACGGATTTAGTGAACATTTCTCTATGCCACTAGAAATTTTCCATTTACACTACTACTGCATTGTCGGGTCGGTAAAAAAAAAGGAGACCTTACAAATCCTTCATATCTCGGCAAATACGGTACATAGAACCATGAAATTTTAGTATGTTAGTACTAGGTACTAGGGTGGTCGTTGATGGAGCGGAGTCTTCTTCGGTTAAAGTAGTGAGCGGCGTTCCTCAGGGTTCTGTATTGCACGAACCACTTACATTTTCAGTGCAGCTTCACAAATTTGGTCTCACTGATTTTGAATGTGAAGCTCAAAATTTTTATGGCTGTAGTATTTTTGTAATTGTATGGACTGAATTACTTCTCACAGAAGAATATAAAATTTTGTACAAGCGTCACTGACTGCATGAACAAAATTATTTATTCTTTACCACAAACAGCACAAATTCTAAAATGGCGAAATTTTGTTTATGTGTGCTGCGGGCAAGAAACGTGATAATGGGCGAACAACTTTTAAACAAAATAAACTGAGCAAAATTTTTTTACAGGACAAATTTGTTCGATGTTTACATCAAATTATTCCCCGATGTTCTTTATCTTTTGGTGTGGTGTAACTTTTTCAGAAAAAAAATTACAGCTTTCGTGAGAGCCATCCGTGAAGTGCTACTCGGGACGATAAGGAGAAATTGAATGTTTTATAAAAAACATACATATATAAGTTTTTACTTTTTCATGCAAGAAGGAGTGGCGGAAGGCGAATATCCGCAAGAACGCACCCCCTCACCCCATCCAATAGGGTAAGAAGAGTTTCAGAAATATTTATTGCTTTTTTCAAATTTGTCGTAAAGTAAGGGAACATAAACATTAAAATTTGAAATAACAAATTTTATTAACTGCATTTGAAATTTTACAAAATTATAACTTAAATAATTTTAAAGATTTACCATTTCATCGTCTGTGAAAAAAAGGTTTTTACATTCCTTCAATCCTATTGTCTTATTGTCTTGGATATTCAAAATTTTCAAGGCAGTCTGGTTCGTAGTATTTAATTAAAGAAAAACTTATCTTAACTCGGACGAAGGTTGGTCAACACTGGTTCTCAAAAGTTGGTATCAACACAGATTGAGATTTAAATAAATAAACAAAATGTCAGTCCTAACTTACAGTTTATAATCGCAATAAACGTGGACGCGAGACTAAACTTTAGAAAGTTAAAAGGACCAAAATCTTCTGAAACCAAACGAGCACTTTCACCACTTTTTTCCGATTGCTTTCTTTTTGATTCCGCCCAGCTGATTGGTTGTGAATGCTAACAATTTAGGTGATTGGTCATCTTACTTTAAGTCGGTAATTAATTCTAATAAGAGAGCCAAAATCAAAGCCTAAGTTTTCAAGAGGCTTGGACACACTATGTTTAAAAGATTGGAGGACACAGACAGAGGGGAAAATGGATTGAGGAAGATCGTTCCAGAGTGATTTTTTCGGGAAACATCACGAGAATAGAAAACGCCAAGAATAGTAAGAGAAGAGGAACGATTTAGTTCTGTATTGTTGAAGGTAAGGAGATAGTCGCGTTCAAGATTGTGACGACTACACAGATGAAGGAATTTAATTTTTACGGCATTGAAAACCACAAGGTTTTCTCTGACCCAATCAGACATAGTAGAAAGATTGTAGGTAACGTGCATTATAGTCGTCCCACGCGAAGCATGGAGTGACTGTTGAGAGAGACGCATTATGAAGCGGGTGGACTTGGAAATGTTGCGTCGAGAGTTTCACGAACAACATGCGCCCAATGAGGGTGGTGCCCCATCTTGTTGGAAGATGACAGTTGGCTGCCTGTCCTGCAGCTGGGGGATGGCGTAATTGGTGAGCATATCCAGGTACACAGTTGCGGAAACAGTGTTCTCAGTGAAGAAGAAAGGACCAATTATCTGGTCATGCATTAGTCCACACCAGACATTGATCTTCGGACTGCCCCGAATATGCTCCCTTACGGCACGTGGGTTTTCCGATTCTTTCCATACTTTGTTCTGAACCTTTGCTGAACACTGACAGGAGATTTTGTTTCTGCAAGCCACACAACACATTGTGCCTTCTCTGTCACAGACGCCATCTTAACTGAACAACTACTACAGCGCTCCTAGCGGCGAATGCGGTAGACGAAACACGCCAGCACAGAAACTCTATGCGTGTACGAGATCACCTGTAAAAAGAAAACGTATGTAAGATTCGTCATTAAAACATGAGAGCATACTGTTTTCAGGATAAACATTTATGGACACCCTGTATTTCCGTGCCGCTCATGAAGCGACCTGAGGCAAAACTATTCTGCTTTCTCGTGGAATTATTATTACTCTGTGCCCGGGCCCTCCAAGTGCAACACGGAGGTGAGTGTCTGGAGCATGAAGGAGTATATTCCATATTCTATTCCTACTATTAATGCAGAAAACCTTGGTTCAACTTTGCTCGTTCTAATGATATCCGAAACAAAGAGGAGACTCAGAAGGTACCGTTGATATCTATCTCCTGGCTTTCACAAAGATATATTTCTGCACGGAATCGTGCAGAAACTGTTCTTAAACGTCGACAAAAATGTGTAAACCTATCGATTTCTAATTCTTCTCGCTCTTCCTGTCATGTAGTCAAGAACCTCCCCAACAACTTTACTTCTTCTTTCTCTCCTCTTTTCCATTTTGATGGCTTAGGAGCCATATCTTCTCTCGATAAAGCATAAACTCTCCGCTTAAACTTTTGCCTCCAACTCAATCCTGAACGATTCCGATGCTGTTCCTCCATCACCTCCTCCTTCTGATTTAATTATATCTGAAATTAGAATCACTTCCAAAGATGTTTTTACTTACCTATTTGGGCTTAATTCTAGGAGGGCGTACGGTCCTGATGTGACCTTCCTGTTATTCTCAAAAACTGTGCTTCTGTGCTGACACACTGCCAAGGCAAACTCTTTCATCTTTGTCTTTTATCTGGTACTTTTTCTTCCTGCTGCAAGTTCACTTTCATTCAACCTGTCTCAAAGAAGGGTGACCGTTCTCAATTCTCCGACTCTCTTCCAATTGTTTTCAGTTCTTGCCTTTTTAAAGTTTTTCAATTTATCCTTATTAGAAAGATTGGTAAGCACCTCTCTTCTCACAATCTTCTTTCAGATCGTCAGTATAGGTTACGTAAGGGACGCTTTACGGGAGTCTTCTCTTCTGCATATCTCTCTAACTCTTGGTTACTCTCCTTTCGGGATTTCAGTGAAACCTTTGCTACTCCGCTAGACATACATACAAGTTTTTGATAGAGTCTTGCACAAATTCTTAATTTCGAAACTGCCATCCTTCCGTTTCTATCCTTTTATCTGTGCCTTCATCTCTAATTTACATTCTAACAGATCTATTCTTCTCTTAAGTTATTAATTGTGGTGTCCCTCAGAGCTTTGTCCTGTCGCCCGCTCTTTTCCTTTTATTTATCAATAATAAGTCGCACTTCTTTTCCTATCCATTCCTCAATGGATTGGCAGGGACGGGCCAATCCCATGGCCCCCAAGATTACCAGACATTACCCAGCTGGATTTCTTTCTCTGGGGTCATGTTAAAGATTTGGTTTATGCAACAGTTGTTCCAGATATCAGGACACTGCGAGAACGCATTACGGATACAATTGCAACAGTTAACCCACAAATGTTGGAAAATGTGTGGCGTGAGTGTGAATACCGTTTAGATATTTTACGTGCCACTAGGGGTGCACATGTGGAAGCTTATTAAGTTCATTAACTATGTTTTAAAACTTTGTATGTTTATCTACTTATGATTAAAACTGTGTTTGAATACACGTGAAAATTGAAAATCGATAAACTTAGAATGCTGTCTTATATTCATGAAAATCACTTAATCAATGCCAATTTAATCACAACAGCTGAGGACATAATTTCATCAAGACAGAAATGTAGGAAATTTAAAGATGAAGAAAAATGGATGAGTGGAGGAAGGGTATAAAAAGTAGGAAAAAGTAGGAGCGCAGAGAGCCCGCTCACTTAGATGTTTAAATAAAATATAATATAGATAAATTAGTGAGGTTTGAATAGGTGACCGTCGTCTGCGTTTAGAGTATATAACGAACCGTTGCTTGATTTCACGTAAAGTTCTACGTTCATTTCGTCACATGAGGTTCATCGTCTTCATGCCCGGCCACAGTGGTGTGCGCCGTGTTTAGGCGGACGCCATATTCGAATTGGAAATACCGTCGAGGTATTGTATCATATTTCCAAAAATTGTACTTTTTACACTCTTTGCGCTTCAACTTAAAACAAATGACTGCAAATGATGTAGGAAAATCTAAAAAATTATTTTTTCTGTTTGGAATTTAGAAAGGAGACAAAATATTCTCGTCAGATGACATCAGGAGCAAAGTAGAGATAATGAAAACTGAGTTAGTCTCAAATGAAGGAAGAACTCGGCGTATTAAAAAAAATTCTTTCGATCTGGTAACCAGAGGCGGATTAAGACACCTCGGGGCCCCGGGGCAGTGGAGAATATGGGGGGCCCTTTTCTATAGTTTTTCATTAACAATACATGTACATGCACAGTACATAGTTCATTTACACGAATTGTGTGTACGGCGCTCAGGTTAGTTGAGAAACAAACTTAAAAGAACCTTAATACAGTGTATTTTGCCGTTTGCCAAAACCAAACAGTATTAAACAAACTTTACTTTAGTGCCGATAAAACATAAAATAAAACAGGGAATTTGTCAGTTTGTGTACTCTGTCATATTTAATCAAAGAAGTTTGCGAAATCTCGAATTATATCATCGAAACTCAGTTGATTGCGGGGGCCCCTCATGCATGAGAGCCTGAGGCTTCAGCCTCAATAGCCTCAGTGATAATCCGCCACTGCTGGTAACGACAACGTTTCATCGAGTAAGAAGTCGTTCGTAGAGTAGGCAACACATGCAAAAGCGATGCAAAGAATGCCATTGTTGATAAAGAGGATGAAGAGTCCACAGCCTTAAAGTTGTTCGATACCAGACCGTTAAAGTCCATTATACCGTCATTGGATTCAATGAAACGGCGAAAGCAATTGCAGGCATCCGTCATGAAGCGTTCACCCTCACCGAATTTAGTTTCCACATCTCCCTCATGATGCGCTTTGGCTTCTGACGCTCAGGCGATGGCGGGTATTTTCAATAACTTTTTTGCGACAGTTTTTACCGTAGAAGACGTAAATAATGTCCCCGACGTGGACGATATCGTTCCATTTAGTAGCGAGACTATTTTGGATGAAATAACTGTTTACGAGGCTGAGATTGCGCATTATATCGATAGGCTAAAAGTTAGCAAGGCTCCAGGCCCTGACGCTTTTTATCCCAGACATTTGAAAGATTTGAAAGAAGTTATCGTAGGCCCCTTAACGAAGATTTTTAATCAGTCACTCGAAACGGGGATTATTCCTGAAGACTTTAAATTAGCTAACGTCACGCCTATTTTTAAAAAAGGCGACCGCGCAGTAGCTAGCAATTATAGGCCCATTAGCTTAACGTCAATTGTAGGTAAACTTTTGGAGTCCGTAGTTAGGGATCGTATTATCGATCACTTAGAAAGTAGAGATTTGATTAATAGTAGTCAGCATGGGTTTCGACGCCATAGGTCTTGTTTAACTAATTTGTTAGAATTTTATAACGAAGTAGTGCGCGAATACGATAGGCATAGAGCAGCTGACGTTATTTATTTAGATTTTAAAAAGGCGTTCGATACAGTTCCGCATAGGAGACTAATTGCGAAGGTTAAAGCGCACGGTATACGCGGTCAGGTAGCTAATTGGTTAGAAGAATGGCTTCGTGCTAGGAGACAGAGGGTCGTAGTTAATGGTAGTGAATCGGGGTGGTTAGATGTAGGTAGCGGTGTCCCACAGGGTTCAGTGTTAGGCCCATTGTTATTCGTAATTTACATTAACGACATAGATGTAGGATTGACTAGTAACGTGTCAAAATTCGCGGACGATACTAAAATAGGCGGTAAGGTTGTTAACGAGGACGATAGAAATAGGATCCAAGACGATGTAAATAGGATTATGGAGTGGACAGATAAGTGGCAGATGCAATTTAACGTAGACAAATGTAAAGTTTTGCATATAGGTTCTCGCAACAATAATTACACGTACACGATGGATGATAGGGAGTTAGCGAGCGTTGATGAGGAAGTAGATTTAGGCGTACGCGTATCTAAGGATTTAAAGGTTAGGAACCTGTGCCTGGAGTCTTGCGCAAAAGCTAATAGGATGTTAGGCTTCATAGCGCGTAATTTCGAATTTAAATCGAAGGATATTATATTGCCCCTTTACAAGTCCCTAGTCAGGCCTCATTTAGAATATGCCGTTCAGTTTTGGTGCCCGTACTTGCGTGAGGATATTGATAGGTTAGAAAGGGTTCAGCGTCGTGCCACGAAACTTATTCCGTCATTGCGCAATAAGCCTTATGAAGATAGGATTAAAGAGTTAGACCTGTATTCACTCGAAACTAGGAGATTAAGGGGGGAGCTTATTGAAGTTTTCAAAATCGTTAATAACATCGATAACGTAAATTTTGACAAATTGTTCACTTTCGATAATAGTAATACTCGCAATAACGGATTTAAGTTGCGTGGCAGACGTTTCATTACTAACATCGCTAAAATCTTCTTTACGTTTAAAGTAATTGATAAATGGAATAATCTTCCCGCGTCAGTCGTTCATTCTACCAGTGTTAATATGTTTAAGAACCGTCTTGACAGACATTTTAAAAGTATTAACGTTGTTTAATTTAAAAAAACAAAGTTAGCAACAGGAGCTCTGGTGGTGGTGCTCGAGGAGGAGTCTGTTGACAATGAATGCCAGCTTGTGACATGCCAGCGTGTGATGCCAGCAATAAAATTATTACAAAAAAAAAAAAAAAAAAATTAGACTAACACGAACGTAGATGTAGCTCGTAGCGTAAACTAACCCACTTTTTGTTTAACTTTACCTACTTTTTTTTTTTCTTATCTCCTTACTTTGCATGTCTGTAACTCTCTTTCCTTGCATGTTTGTAGTTTGCTTGCATGGTATGACAGTGAGTTAAGACTGTGTTTGCATGGTTTGTAAGCGTTCTTATTTTACTTCTTTTCATCTTTCACCCCTCTCCTATTTTCTCCGACTATTTTTCTGACTTGTCGGCAGTGGCCGGCGGATGATGATGGTGAGACTTTTTTCCTCTTTTTCTGAATGAATGTTAACCCACGAGTGATAGGTGTTGCCCCTTACTTAACCCCTTATTCTCTTCTCTTCTCTTAACCCCCTACTCTTTCCTTTCTCGGGCTAACCTTAGAGTGGATCTTAGGGTCTTTGTTAGCCTTAGCTTCTGTAGATCTGTAGATCCTTTTTTCCGATAAATGTAGAGAGCAAACTCGTGCAAAGCAAGAACGATGATACTGTTGCAACCACAAATCTGATAAAAGAGTGCGGTGACTTCACTGTAAACTAGAGTGGCGTCGGGTACAAAGGAACTTTGATAAAAGCCAAGGAAATTACGGAAAATCTTGTTGTCAACCAGTGTTTAACGCCATTTTACGCATTCGTCGTAAAAAACGCCAATTCAGATATGAAGGTGAAGACGAAACAGTAACAAACCCGAAAGTCAGGTTTCAAATTTGCTCAAGTAGACGAACCAATATGTGGACCTTTGGGGAACGACTTCTTGATAAGAACCCTTTCGTGAAGCACTGTATGGGTCTTGATCACGCGTTGACAGACGGATAGAGCTTTGACATTAACGGTTTTGACCTCGGCGAATAGCTAAGCTTGGTATTTTGCTGCGAAAGGATTGCCGCAACAACTTCAATTTATTTTAAACAATGAAAGTTGTGACAATTTCCCAAACAACAGGGTATCACTCACTATACTGTTAACTTTGCCCTTCTAATTGGTGAATGGCGAGCGGAACTTCTCGAAGTTGAAGTTGTCCATCCTGTTGTTTACAGCATAGAACTGTCACATGCGATTTCAGAATTTGTGGTGGCTAAGACACGAAGAGTCTCCTTTTGAAGGTTTCTGTAATGTTTGTATCTTCATTATGTAAATTCAATAAATATATTAAATTGTAATTGTATATCTAAAATTCTTGACTCCTTTGTTGAAACCACACTACTGTAAAACACAGGAGGGGGGAGGGCGCCGAATACAAAGTGTACATGGGGCGCTATTTCCCTTTGTCGTTATGAAGGAGGTTAAATGAAAAGGGCAGTATTATTTTTCATGATCTCCTGCAGGACCAAAAGTCATGACAATATATCTAAAGTCATTCTTATGTCGGGTAATCGAGTTATATTGTGATTCATTATGCGTCCTTTAGATCAAACCATACCATGGGCAGTTCACTTTGTATTATTTTCAATTCACTTTATAAAAAATTTATTCCAACTCAGTTTCAAAACATTTGAACATTTGTGTTGCAAGATTATATAGAAATGACAGAGTATAACCATTATAACGTTGTTTGTACATCATAAAAATAGACAGACATCATTATACAATGATCACGGAGCAGAAAGGACTCTCTTCCACACTTGACCACAAACTCAACACAAATTGCCACCACCAATGAGAAGATTCATTCAATTATTTCTAAAATTTAAGAATTACTTTCTTATGCAAAACCTACGATAGTTTTAGAATTTCTTATTTTTACCTTTTTTACTTTTTTCGAATTGAAAATTGGTATAATTTAATGTGATAAATGTTGAAAAAGCGCTTCATTGAATCATACCCCAAATATTTTTCTGAAAACTACTTTTATTATGTAAACTTATTTCATTGATACAGTTTTAAGCTTATTAAATTAATTGTTCTTTACCATATTTTAATGTACTAAATTTAAAATCATGTAGATGATATTTTCAATTTTAATGGTAATTCTCATCAATTAAGAAAAATGAAAATACGAGTTTTAATGAACTGTGAATATTGTTTTTATAGTGCCCAAATTGGACATAATTTATATGCAGAAATATATGTTCCAGTAATAAATTGAGAGGAATTTACAAAAGAACATCTTAAAATACAAGCTGCCAATTGCAACATTCTGATTATACTGATGCTGGAGAAAGGGGAAAATTTGGTTCCCATTTCATTCAGTTTGCTTTCATTTTGAGGCTCAGTTGTTCACTGTGAAAAGAGCTGGTACAAAGAACTCTTAGGGCTTTAAAGGAAAGTCTTTGAGTAAATAATTAACTAGCAAACATTTTTCTTCATTTTATTATTGTCACCAAAGTTTTTGGTTGTTTCACACCAACTTGAAAACTACAAAAGGTAGGACTCAAAGTGTGCACTTCTTATCGGGATTATTCAGTTTTGTGAACATGGACGAGGATCACTGATTTCCTTTCTTTTGTCTCAAAGTTTCCAATTTTTTCAGTGTTCACACTACCTTTCACCCATGCTGTCCTCCTTTCTATTCGATCAAGATCAAAACATACTGGGAACAAAATATTCTCTTTAGCCGTTGAAGTTTTAATTGAAAGCACAGTTGTGAGTGTTCAGTTTGGCGACTGAAATTAAGTTGCTGCAAATCTGTGGTCGAATTTTCAGTTGAAGCCATGCTGCATACCGTGTGGTGCCATCCAATTTCGACCAAGGGGCTATGCTTATTCCTGAGTAATTTTTTATGCCATGACTACCTGTTGGGTGGTTGTTGTGACAGGAATTGTACCACCACCCTCCTTTGTAGTTCACAGCGCAGCTGATCTTTGCTATTGGGCAGTAAAATATTTGTATTAAGATTAAAATATATATATATTACATGAATGATTAGTAACAGAAGACAAGGCCTGTTAATTTTAGTTTAGGATAAAGTAATGGGATGGAATATATTCATTAGATTTATTATGTATTAAAAACTAAATAATATCTAAAAACCCTAAATATAGTTATAGCACAAAACTATAAAAATTAATGATAATGAGACACACCGTGTTTATCGTTGTCCATGTCAAATGTCGAGAAATAGTTACCATTCACGTAACTGAAGCGATCGGAGGCCGTACTTTTAGCATTGTAATTCGTTGCCGTAAGTTTGTATCTGAGGAGAAATTTAAATGTCACTTCACGGTTTTCAGCTCCAATAATGGGATCATTGAGGCTGTTCTCTACTTAAATTATTGAGACGAGAACAAAAGTGAAAAGATTTAAATATTATGATGATATGGAAAACTGATGAGTGGGTAGTTGGGAGGTAACGAAAATGGTTCACTGAGTAGGTAGGTAGTTAATCTAACAATTATTAAATTCCTTTTATGTCAATAACTGGGTGGATGAAACCAATTGGTTGCTCACCAGAGTTATTCTCCACACTAGTATTTATATACTGTGTGACAAGAGCGTGCTCGGTAATAGATATACATTACCGATCAACCAACCGAAGAAAAAACTAAGAGGACGCTGGTAGAAAAAGCCCCGCGAAAAGGAGAACAAGGGAGAACAAAAACGAGGAACGGGGCGAGAAGACGGAACGAGAGAAGGGAGAAGAACAGACAACGAAAAAAGATCCCCACCAGCAAGTACGCTCTCAACAATTAAACGAGAAAGGAGAAAAGGGACTCTAATAACTAGCAGTAAGTGACTAATTGTGTTTTTAACCCAGTTAGAAGTAAACGCATTAAATTAAGCTCGGTCAGACAAATTAGTCATACATTGTGGCCTAAGACCTAGCATCAACTCATAGCTTAACAAAGGTGAAGGTAGATTGCCCTAACCTAATTTGGTGAGGAATCCTCCTACTGTGGACCTCAATTTATCTGCCCGCTCTGGACCATTTCCGGAATCTCTAGGCTGACCCCTACAAGGCTAGACTTAATCTACTCTATAGTTAGACTGGAGATATAAGGGGTGGGTTAATTGTGGACCAATTCATACAGAGCATTTTTCACAGATGAAGTTCTTAAAATTTTAAAATAAAGATATTTTCAAACAGTGAAAATATGTTTCCCCACTTCAGCAATTGGACGGTTGGAAGTGAATGTGATTCAAGTGTGTGTCTTTTACCGATTTTTTTATTTGCCCAAAAAAAGTGACAGAAGTACTTGCATCTGTACTCGGCACGCCGATTGCATTCCATCGAAGTGACTCAAATAAGTAAAATCTCACTTTGTGGGAAGAAGAAAACAGTGATCAAAGGTGACTCACGTACTTATATCACATCTGGAGTTTTGGTGTTCTGAATGCACTTGAATCATTTCTACTACCAAGCGTTCAATTATAGGAGAACTGCATCACTTCTGATAGGTAAGTAGTTGCTACATTTAGTAAGATAGTTGCTTCAATAAAAAGAAATTGAATAAATCATTACTGTGATTCATGTACAATAATAAAATTTAGGGTGGATCACTTTTCACTTTTTTTAAAAAATTATAGCTGGTCAAAGTTTTTCCCATGATTTGGTTAAGTGGAAGTACACTGACACCATTTTTACCAAAATCGATCAATATTTAGGGGTCGCGCATCGACCTTAAAAATTTCAATTTTGGAAATTTGGCCAAATTGACAATGTTTTACTGAATAAAGATAAATCATCAAATGACCATATTTTCTGAATCTTCTCAGTGAAAGAAATCCTCTCAGATACTTACCAAGTTGATCGGACAAGTGGTTTAGAAGTTACACTCACCTAGAAATAACATTAAAATTTAAAATACCGTATTTGTCCCCCGTTATGGACGTAATCATAGCATCAGTAGCTGGCGCATCCTAAAATCCGAATTACACACACACGCTATGTCTATGACCAATATTTTTACTAATCACAGTTTGCTTTTTACAGATCAACTGTGTCAATTGATTCTTGTTTGATAAGTCTAGACTTTAGTACAATGGATAAACTGTTAACAACCAGGAGTGGGAAGACTCTGAAAGTTACTTATTCTGGAAAGGAGAAAGCAGCAACAACAGCACCACCTTCTCTAAGGTCAGCCACGGACGTCTTCTTAATTGGTCAGCCATCTTCCTCGATGGGTGGTGCCAAATTGCCAACCACCCATCAAGTTCTCCAGTACTTCTTCTATGCCAAGCAGGAAACTACTGACAGGAAGGCCGCCGTAAAAGACACGGTGGCCAATGTTCTGGCATTTTGGAACATGGCACGTATAAAGACGATCACGAGGCGTAACTGCGAAAGAAAACTGGAGTTACTGTGGAAGAGTGGCGCTCGCTGCAGAAGAGCAAGATGAGAGACAGTGACGCGGGAAAAGGCAGGGAGAAGTTTTCAGAAAATCTGAACAAGCTCTGGGACATCGGAGCTCCCGATGTTATTGAAGAGATACAGAAAAGTCGACTGCTCTCAGACAACAACAAACAAGAAGATATTAAGTTTTATGAGGATCAACGGGGCCTGCGCCAGGCAACAATGAGTGGGAATGATAAAGTGTTCGTTGTCAAGAGAAAACGGCAACTCTCAAGACAACAATCTCGTGATGAGCCAGGCACCTGAAAAACGAAATTAGGAACCGAAGCTGAGAGCGACGATGAATCTATAGAAAGCAGATCATCGAGCAACTCCGAATCACAGCTAGAACCACCATACCGACAGCCGAGAGAATCAACTGTATCAATCAACCTTCCTCACCGCATCCTCAATGCATCGGCTGTTATTGAAGTGGCTGATCGCTTCCGGATGTCCAATAATCAGGTGTGTATATATCAGTAATGATCTTTCCTTGACAAAGATATAATAGACGTAACGTCGGAAAATTTAGTGATTATTTTGTCACATAAAAACCATACGCATCCTTGTCAATTTCCTTTCAATTTCGCACATAGGTGGCAAGTGTCGTGGCGGCAGTCCTACGTTCGGCAGATCCGCCCGCAGACCTGGACAAATTCAGTATCTCGAAGGACACGTCTCGCCGTGGAAGAGTGGCACATCGTTGTGAAGTGTCGACAGCTGTGCAGAAATCCTTCGTATCTCCGAGGCATGCTGTCGTCCACTGGGACGGTAAAGTAATCAAGGTCAGTTTTGCCCTCAACGTGGACGACAGTGAATTAACATGTTCCAGTGACGACAGTGGATTGACATATTCCAGTGGACGATAATGGATTGGCATGTATGACATACGTTTCAGGACTCTCTTGGATCATTGGAGTACCGCCAGGCGATTCTCATCTCCGGAGCTCCCCAGTGCACAGAAGGAAAGTTGCTGGCCGTTCCGACTGTTGCTGACAGCACCGGTCTGTCCCAGGCCCAGGCAACCTTTCGTGCTCTCGAAGACTGGGGATGCGAGAACAACGTGATTGGACTGTGCTTCGACACAATTTCCTCCAATACGGGGAGGGTGCAGGTGCGGTGGACCGGCTGGAGAACATGCTTGGTAAACCGCTCTTCCAGCTGGGCTGTCGCCATCACGTTATGGAGCTCATCGTGGGGGCAGTGGTCATCACCGCGTTTGGAAGAACCACAGCACCAACTGAACCTTTGTTCAAGTATCTGAGGAGAAGGTGAATTTCAAGTCTAAGGCGCATTTGTTTTCTCCAATGATTTTTTGCCTTCAGAGCAATTGAGATATCAGCGTCCTTCTACTAATGATGTTAATAGCAGTCGAAAAGGGAAACTTCAGTCGTTTTCATGCAATATTTTCATAACTCCCATTTCAGGTGGGACAAGCTCGACCTCTCGACTTATCGCGAGCTGGAGATCGAGCATTTGGCGGAGGTGACGTGGCTGATGGAGCTCCGAGATGAGGCAGTCAAGTTCCTCGCACCGCTTCTGGTCTTGTCAGAGAAGACTACCTAGAAGTGGCGGAGATTACACTCCTGGTACTCGGGGCTCAGCCACGTCGTGGCACACACTTCATGCGCCCAGGAGCCTACCATCATGCAAGGTGGATGGCCAAGGTTGGTATTTTGAATTAGAAGTTAAATATTGTATTGCCTTCTGCAAACAGCCATTTGAAGGCCTTACCAGAAAAAAATAAGATAAATAATTTACCATTAAACAAACTTATATTGAGTGGTATCGGTATTTATACATCGCAGTGCGTATTCGTTTCAGATCATCTACTACACGAAGCTCCTGATGTTCAGCGGTCAGCTGGAGTTCGACGACGAGCTGGTACAGAAACTTCAGAGAGTGGTACTATTTACTGCACTCCTCTACGCACCTGCCTGGCTGGCGGCTCCTGTCGCAGCTGATGCCCCGCTGAATGACCTTGTGTTGTACCAGCGTCTTCTGCAGTAGAGGGCTGTGGATCGCGAGTTTGCAGAGGCTTCACTGGCATGATCAGGCGGCACTTGTGGTATCTGAGGCCTCAGACCGTCGTTTTCGCCCTCTGCAGTGACAAAGTGGAATACACTGTGAAGCATGAGATGGCAAAGAAGCTGTGCCGCCTCGCTGTGCCCGAGGACTTCACGTATGACAACGTCTCGGTTGATGACACGACGCGCCTTCCGGACCTGATCGATGAGTCATCGTGGCTCGTGTTTACAGGCCTGCAGGTGTGCGCGTCTACGTGGCTCACTCTGCCGGTGAATAAGTGGGATCAAGATAAGAACTACTGTGATCTGAAGAATGTCATCTCGCATCTGAAAGTTACCAACGACGTGGCAGAGAGAGGGATAAAACTGATAGAAGATTACGCGAACACTGTCAAAAGACGAGTCACAGCTGCAGGGTCTTCTTCAGCTCGTGGAAAAGAGCCGGAAAGAACTCGGTGACTTCAAGGAGTCGTCACTTGCCAAGATGACGTAGCGCAGAGGGAAAGGGAGTTAGCAGAGAGAGTACACAGCGCACGCCTTAAGATGACGTGTGTTCTAACCACGATTCATACAGTTTTTGAACCTAGTTAGGGGCACCGGAGTAAGTGCCTTTAGTGATATCGGTAAACCGTTTTAATACAAAATACATTTGATCTTTCCTTATTCGTTTTATCTTATCCTAAAAAGCAGACAATGGCAGACAGCATATGGAGGTACGGGGACAAATACGGTATTTTAAATTTTAATGCTATCTCAAGGTGAGTATAACTTCTAAACCACTTGTCCTATCAACTTGGTAAGTATCTGAGAGGATTTCTTTCACTGAGAGGATTCAGAAAATATGGTCATTTGATGATTTATCTTTATTCAGTAAAAAATTGTCAATTTGGCCAAATTTCCAAAATTGAAATTTTCAAGGTCGATGCGCGACCCCTAAATATTGATCGATTTTGGTAAAAATGGTGTCAGTGTACTTCCACTGAACCAAATCATGGGAAAAACTTTGACCAGCTATAATTTAAAAAAAAAAGTGAAAAGTGATCCACCCTAAATTGTACATGAATGTGTGGATAAGTCATTGAGTGATTGTGGAGCAGATCTTCATAAATTTAACATAATTTAGCAAATTAATAATGAATAGTGTAATTTGAAGAAATTCCTTTAAACAATTAGAGTACTGTACCATTTTCAACCAAGTACAGTAATAAATTATGTGGATAATTGAGATTTCTCTTTAATTATATGATTAAAATAATTTTCATTTTAGAACATAAAACGTCTATAGTTTACATTCATTACAAATTAGAATTATTGTGAAAACCAAAATAATACACACAAAATTTCATTAAAAACTTCGTCATTTTTTTCATTTGCATTTCAGCAGACTTTCAATGAATCATGTTCTTTGTGAAAGTGTGTATTTAGATCAGGGATTCCCAAAGTGGTCTGTACAGACCCCCATGGGTCTGTAGGAAGCTTCCAGGGGTCTCTAAGCTTTTGGAAAAATAGTAACATTAACTATATGAACTATATGAACTATATTAACTATATTAACTATAACTATATTAACTATATTAATATTTAGGGGTCCTTGGTGGTAAAAGTTTGGGAACCCCTGAATTTTAGATAATGGATCAAAGTGGTAAGTGGTTATATAATGAAATGATTTTCACTCAAACGTTCGGAATGCGAACCTCAAAATTTGAAGACTTAATTCATGTTTTAAGGTCTTAATTCCTTTAAAGATAGATGAAACATGAAAATGCATTCATAATATTAATTTCCAGAGTGGTTTAAACTATCATTCATATAAAAATAATAATAAAGAATAAAATGTTACTTCATTTCCTCCGAGTCCACTTTGAACACATTCCACTCGCCCCAAATTTCTCTCCCAAATCCATCTTTGACTTCCATCCTCAGAATGTAGTTCCGATGGTGAGATAAAATATGCACGTTTTCATTTCCTTTTGATAATAATAAAAAATCATAGTGATAAGAAAAATAATTAAGATTAAATTAATTATTCGACAAAAAAAGCTTATTTAAAGAAAATTGGAAATTAATTCAGATCTGTAATTAAAATAATATGAAATAAGCAAGGATGCATAAATTGTGGTGCCATCATGAGGTAAATAAATGACCAAACTATTTACATAACTATTAAAGAGAACAACTATCTAAAACAACTATAATATCTACTACAAACATTCCATAACGTAAAACAAGATCTATTAATAATGGAGGATCCTTTACTGAAAGATAATTATTCGTGTGAAGAATATAAGACCAAATGGGTAAATGAAGAATAATCATTTCAAAGAAATTATGTATAACGGACTGGTTACTCTTCTTCTTTCCCTTCTCAGAACTGGTGAGGGAAGAATCAACGACTACATTTAAATCTAGTCGATGAGACATGAACAAAGCCACAAAGCTCTCAGTTCTCACCTAACCAATGCTCTTCTCCTGGCATTCCGAACCCCTTCTTGTAATCGGCCCAGTTCCGTGTGAAATTAATTGGCTTCGACACATTGACTCTGGAAAGGAAAACAGTCCATCCACCTCCGTCGGTTTCCATGTCACAATATACATCTACAGGGCGGCTACATTGACATCTACAACCAAGTAATAGGTCATAGTCGAATGAATCTCCTTTACATTAAATACTATAAATAAATATTTTGAACAACTGATTCTTTTAAAACAATTTCAAAATGTAATGCATTATTTCATTCTTGGTAATTATAAAAAACACAAAATGTATGACGCCAATTAATTAAACGATGTTATCAAAGCGTTAAAGAGAACTTAAGGGCTCACGAGTAAAACAATGAAATCACTTGAAAGGAGTAAAGAATGAAATGAGAAATTTAATGAAATTAATAAAGGTGATGTTAATGCAGTAGAAAGTCACCGTTTTACCTGAATGGATATATCTGGTAAATTCCACTTTTCGTATCTCCTGCGACGAGAATTTCGGAGCAATCAGTAGGTCTTAGGAAGAACGAATGAAAGGAATGTATACATAAAAAGTATTAAAATTTCACAAAATGTATTTTTTTCTTTAATTAAATTTAAGATTAAAATTATTAAATCTTCGCTGACAACAAACAAAAAGAAAAATACTTTTTTATGGAATTAGATTTAGTTCATCTCGTGTGTCCGCCATTACTAGTTGCCTGCATTTTACAAAAGTAAATTAATTATCTGTTATTTTTCCTAATGAGGGATTAAGCTTTAGAACTTGATAACCGTAAAATTTAGTTACTCCTTTAATTAAACTTAAACTAACCGAAACGTTGAATCTGTGGGCATGTAGAAATGTCGATCGCCGAAGTAGGGTAAAATACCCCATCCTTCTGAGGTCTTCTGACTGAATTGAATGAGAAATGAATATATGAGCTTCACTAATATAATGTAAATACACTTAAAATCAGGGTTGGCACAGAAGTGGGTAACCCGTTTTTCTCCACCTTTTTTTTTTAAACCCACTTGAAAAAACCCGCTATTTTACCCAGCCAGGTGGGTTTTTTCAAAAGTTTCCATTACTTTTATATTTATCTGTATTTTTTTCATTAAAATAGGAATACCATTTGTTATATTATTTATAATTACTAACTAATGCTCTATAAACTAAACAGGTTATTCAATCTATGTAGGACATTAAAAAGTTTAGTCAATAAGTTTACATTTGTATTGCAGCATTGAACAGTAGGTTATGAAACTCATTGAAAAACAAAATTAAAATACAGTATGTGTGAAATGATCCAAAACCAAATAGCAAATTCCAGTATTTAACTATTAAATTGTTATAAAACTATAAGACAGTATGGCTCATAAACATTTTATAATTACTCCATTGTCTCCATGACCATATAATCAGAATCTACTTCTAGAGGTGGAGCTGCTAAGCGCAAGTACCTGTGTATTTTAACTAATTTTGTGGCCTTATCTACACCTAGCCTGTTGCTTAATTTTGTCCAAACCAAACCAAAAGTAGAGAATATTCTCTCAATGGATGCAGAACTTGGGGAACAACTAAGCAAATGTTTAAAATAGTGACAAAAATCAGGTGGCAGTGTTCTTTTTTTTGCTGTGCGATTTTCCATAAGCTGCCACCATTTTGCAGGTCTATCTTTATACATGGCAAGAACTTGTGGTTGAAACATTGAAGCTGGAAATATTCCATCATCTTTAATCCTAAAAGCCATGAACTGTTGGAGAAACTCACTACTGGGAACCACCTGAATACTGTACATTGCATTATTTGATCCTTACTGACTAACCCTGAAGTATGAACAGAGCACAACATGTTCAAACAAGTTACACAGATCACTCCCATGAATTGTCACCCTTTGATAATTCGGTGGAAATCTGTTTGAACATGTCTGCTGTCAGGGGTTGTTGAGTTTGCTAAATGAGTTGTGTGTTTATCTAAAATACAGTACATGAGTCATGAAATATTTTATAAATTAAATACAGGTGTATTTTATTGTGTCAACTGTATTCCTTTTGTTGGTTTACGTCGTCGTCGTCGGCCTAGGCAAGCTACGGCTTGGGACCGTAGCGCATCTATCCGGTATAGGTTAACCTGGATGATGTAGCCATAAGCACTGCCGCTAGTTAAGTGCCAACCAGTGATTATCTCACTAGCCGTATTGAGTCCGTTAGGCGAAACTGCGACAGTACCAAAGGTGGAAAATATAACCTTTGGTTTTCTATTGTTTATTTGTAAAATGGACATGGTATTAGATTAAAATAAATATTTGAATATAAATAATTAACTGACAATTGTGATATATAATTAATTATGTTTACATACAATAAAATAATATAGTATACATAAAATTAGTATTAATGTGGTTCACAATTGAATTATAATGGGGTAACTAATTTAAAATGAATTTATAACTATTCCGAAATTCAAGACGGTAAAATTAACATTTAACTTGAAACTAAAATAAGAGTATTCACTACACACTCCCCCACCAGAGAGGAAGTTCAAAGAGTTCCGAACGACACAGATTTCCCCTGAACCTTTTTGGTAGCTACATGTACCTCACTTAAGGTTGATTCCAAAAACGCAGGCTTAAGACGATCGATAGAAACCTTGTCGACCTTGGAACCGCGCTGGATGAGAAATGATTTGCGCGTACGTCGGAGAACTTCATAGGGCCCGTCATAAGGACATTGGAGAGGCCGTTTTGGGACAGGTACACGAACGAAAACGTGGGTGCAAGACTGGAGGGCTGGGGAAACAAAGATGTTCTGTTGGCTAGTCAATCGAGGGGGAACAGGCTGAAGGGACTGCATGTGAGAGGAAAGTGTTTGAGCGAATTCCGTAGGATCGCATGACTTATCCCCTGCAGTGAAGTAGCCACCTGGTAGCCGCAGTGTTGTTCCATAGACTAGTTCAGCCGCTGTAGTCTTCAGATCACTCTTAAATGCAGAGCGAATACCAAGCAAAACGAGTGGAAGCTTATCCATCCAATGGGAGTCTTCGTGACACATAAGGGATGACTTCAGCTGGCGATGGAAGCGTTCGACGAGGCCGTTAGTTTGCGGATGATACGCACAGGTATGCACATGTACTGTACCCAACAAGCTGGTAAACTTCTTCCAAAGCGAAGACTCAAATTGGCGACCTTGGTCAGTGATGACTTTTGTCGGCAATCCAAATCTTGATACCCATCCATGAAGAAAGGCTCTTGCAACAGTGTCCGCTTGGATATCAGGAAGTGGGATGGCTTCAGGCCATCTGGAAAAGCGGTCGAGACAGGTGAGCAGATAACGTTGGCCTTGAATCACTGGAAGAGGGCCAACAATGTCTACATGAATTACCTCAAATCGCTGGGATGGGGGCGGAAATGCGTCAAAGGGGGACCTGGTGTGCCTTTGGACTTTGGCACGCTGGCAGGCAAGGCACGTTTTGGTCCAATGTTTGACATCCTTCCGCATCGAGGGCCAAACAAAGCGAGAGGTAACCAGGTGTTGCGAAGCACGGATACCAGGATGGGAGGGCTTATGAAGATCCATGAAGACTGCTTTTCTGTGACATGGAGGGACATAAGGGCGAATAGCAGCTGTTGATACGTCGCAATAGAGGGGCACAGACAATCCTGGCATACTCATTTTCTTGAGGGAAAGTGAGTGAGTGGAGTCTTCTCTGAGCAGTTCTTGTAGTTCCGTATCCTTATCTTGATCCTGTGCAATAGCATTCCACAGTGTAGAGCTGAGGGTAACAGAAGTAATCTCTATTCTTGAAAGTGCATCCGCTGGAGTGTTCAAGACACCTTTGATGTGGCGGATATCTGTGGTAAATTGCGAGATATAATCGAGTTGCCTGATGACTCTGGGAGAGTGGTTACAGCTGTTTTTATTGAAGACAGTGACCAAAGGTTTGTGGTCGGTAAAAACACAAAACTCTCGGCCTTCAAGGAAATGTTGAAAATGCTTCACGTTTAAGTAAATAGCAAGAAGTTCACGTCCGAAAGCACTATAACGCGTTTGGGCTGGCTGCAGCTTTTTCGAGTAAAACGCGATGGGTGCTTGTTGACCGTTAATGGTTTGTTCCAACACCCCACCGATCGCAACATCTGATGCATCGACCGTCAGAGTTAGGGGGGCATCACTGATAGGAAATGATAAAGACAATGCACTATTGATAGCATTTTTGGCATTGTCGAACGCCTGTAAACTATCGCTACACCATACCAATTTCGTTACCTTGCGTTTGTGTGTGATCATAGCGTGTAGAGGAGCAAGAACACTGGCACAGTTTTTAATGAACTTGTGGTAATAATTTACCAAACCTAGAAACCGCCGTAACTCACGCTGATTATTTGGCATAGGGTAATTTTTTATCACTTCACACTTGTCCTGAAGGGGGGTAATTCCGTGCTGCGAAATCGTGTGACCAAGAAATTCCAAGGTTGGCTGTGCAAACACACACTTAGATGCATTAATAGTAACACCGTATTGTTCTAAGCGTTGAAAGAGGAGTGAAAGATGTTCCTTATGTTCCTCTTCCGTTGAGCTGGCCACAAGCAAATCATCGATGTAGGCATAAACAAAGTCTAAGCCTCTGGTGACCTCATCTATAAACCTCTGAAAGGTTTGCGCAGCATTCCGTAGCCCGAACGGCATCTTCAAAATTCGAATAACCCAAATGGTGTACAAACTGCAGTCTTGGGAATATCCGAAGGCTCTACGGGAATGTGGTGAAAGCCTTAACGAGATCTATTTTACTGAAGATAGATTTGCCGTGGAGAAGAGAAGTAAAGTCTTGGACATTTGGTACCGGATATCGGTCCGGGATGGTTGTCGAATTCAAAAACCGGTAATCCCCACATGGTCTCCAGTCTCCTGACTTCTTCTGGACCAGGTGTAGGGGAGAGGACCAACTGCTTTTGGAAGGTCTTATTATCCCAAGATCCATCATAAGCTGGAATTCCGATTTGGCAGCTTTCAGTTTGTCCGGGGCAAGACGTCTGGGTTTTGCAAACACAGGGGGACCTTTTGTTGTAATGTGATGGGTAATGGTGTGCTTAATGGTATCACCCATCTGCATTGGTTGAAGAATTCCTGGATATCGCTGGAAAAGGCACTGGTACATGGAATTAGGGGGAACGAGGGAAAGTGCAGAGTTCGAGGCGTCCGGAAGGGCAACCTGTTTGGCAAGAACAGAAAGCAGTGTGGCCTGGTCGCATAAGCGTCGCTTGTCAAGATCCACCAGGAGTTTGAAATGCTGGAGGAAGTCAGCGCCGATTATGGGATGCTGCACTTGAGCACAGATGAAAATCCACTTGAAGGATCGGTGAAGGCCCAAGTTTAGTTCACGCGACTGAGTACCGTACGTGGGTATGCGTGAACCGTTAGCAGCGTATAGAGGCGGAGATTCCGAGTGCTTATGACCAGATTTTTGAGGGAATACACTGACTGACGCTCCGGTATCGACCAAGAAATTGATACCAGAGTTCCTGTCCTTTATGAATAACAGGTTGGCAGTGCGAGTACTAGACGCCATTAGGACTCGCTGCTCGGGTTTTCCGACGAAAAATTGCAAGGGGAGATGCACTTCCTAGCCTTCTTTCCAAATTTCGAGTGGTAGAAGCAGATCTTCCCGGAACTCGAACGATGCCTCTTCGTAAATCTCGACCGAGAATGGCTTCTTTGCCGTTGATTTTGTAGCAGAGAACAAACGTGGTTGAGTTGTTGACTTAACTCTTTCACTTTCAACTCCAGTTCCGATTGTGTGTTCACGTTGTTGACCGGAGCTGTGTCAATTTCCACTACTTTGTCGGCAGTTTCTGCTAGTTTATCAACTGGAGTAGCAGGATCCATAGTGGCCAAGACACGCTGAGCTGATGGAGGAAGTTTCTGCAAGAACAACTGTCTAAAGATGTCCTTATCGAAGGTTTGTGCGCGTTCGCCTAGAGCGCACTGCATAGCCCTCAGCATTTGAGTGGGCTTACGGTCTCCAAGTTCTTCTTTTGAGATTAACTGATGTAGTTTCTCACGCTCGGAGACAGTGGTGCGGCACAGGATGGCAGACTTCAGATCGTTGTACGGGTCCTCACTCGTGGAAGTAGATACGATGACGTCACGGACTTCAGAGATGATGCTCGCTGGTAGAGAGGACAAAACATGATCGTATTTCGTCCTGCTAGCGGTGATCCTTCCCAAGTTGAATTGTGATTCCACTTGGTGGAACCAAATAAATGGATCACCCGGCCAGAAGACGGGGAGCTTTACGCTCAAGTGGGAGATGGCACCAGCGTCGTCAGGCATCTTCTCCTATGCTTGCTAACGTACAAGCAAGACGACAAGTTCCCAACGAAGGAGTGGAGGTTGAGACGAGCGCAGGCACAGAGCGCACGGGCAGGGGTGAGGGGCAGAGGGCACGAGCGACATTACAGTCTGGTCCTAGTCGCTCGGGTGAAGGGGGTGGTGGGCACGAACGACGTTACAGTCTAGTCCTAGTCGTTCGGGTGAAGGGGGTGATGGGCACGAACGACATTACAGTCTAGTCCTAGTCGTTCGGGTAGAAGGGGTAATCCAGCTCCGGGGTCACCAATTGTTGGTTTACGTCGTCGTCGTCGGCCTAGGCAAGCTACGGCTTGGGACCGTAGCGCATCTATCCGGTATAGGTTAACCTGGATGATGTAGCCATAAGCACTGCCGCTAGTTAAGTGCCAACCAGTGATTATCTCACTAGCCGTATTGAGTCCGTTAGGCGAAACTGCGACAGTACCAAAGGTGGAAAATATAACCTTTGGTTTTCTATTGTTTATTTGTAAAATGGACATGGTATTAGATTAAAATAAATATTTGAATATAAATAATTAACTGACAATTGTGATATATAATTAATTATGTTTACATACAATAAAATAATATAGTATACATAAAATTAGTATTAATGTGGTTCACAATTGAATTATAATGGGGTAACTAATTTAAAATGAATTTATAACTATTCCGAAATTCAAGACGGTAAAATTAACATTTAACTTGAAACTAAAATAAGAGTATTCACTACACTTTTATAAATGTTTTTATCATCTTATACCTCTAAACCATTTAGCAAGTATAAAAAGATAATAACATTAATTATTATTGTATTGGAGACTTATAATAACATACTTTTGAAAAAACCCGATTTCTCCCAATTTTGTCCAAACCCGAAAAACCCGGGTGGGCTGGGTTTTTTCAATAAAGGGGACAATTATGCCAACCCTGCTTAAAATAAATCCCATTATTAAATTAACTGAATTAGTGAAGAAAATGTAATATTTTATTGATATTTTTACTAACATCGATGTCTCTAAGTTATATATATTGTTAATTAATATTAAAACCATATTTAAAAGAAAGTAACCAACCTTGAGTTAGTTTTGTCTTCAGTTATCGACTTTAAATTCGGCTTCAATGTCGATGTTTTTGAAATTGAGCTTCCAAAAGAACCGAAGCTGAAAAGGTCGCTGTCGAAAAAAAATATATCATTAACGTATTTATAATAATTAAATGTACATTTTTATATATTGTCGCCAACTATTACTTGAATTAAAATGATTTATTGAAAATGAATAACGAAAAAAATAGGCTTTTTATAATGTAGGTAGAAGCATGAAGTAAAAATAAATACTTAAAATAATGAAAAATGAAAATTTCCATTCAAAAATAGTTCATCAAGAAATAATAATAATATCTATCCATTAGAAGAACTATTAACGAATTAAGATGATAAATCAAATTCCTCAAACGTTATTCAGAATGAACGTTCAAAATGGAGATTTCGATTAAGATTAAATTTCATATAAAAATCACAAATATATTCTTAATCTTATCTTCTGTTTTCATTATTAAGGAATTTGATGATCGAAATAGAATTACTTGTTTGCTTTAGGAATAAAGTTTGGGGATCTTAATCCGAGGAAGAGATTCTTTATTTCCAAAAACATGCGTTTCATATCCTGATGCAAAGTCAATTGGTGTTGCAGAAGGACGTTTTCAAGTGGGGCTTCTGGATCCACCTTCACCACTACATCTTTGTCGACGCCAAATGCGGATAAAACTGAAATAAATAAAATTCTAACGTTCTAAACTTTTTCTCCAATAAATTTAAATATTTTAATTGTAATTAATAAGAGGTTGTAAGTCCATTTAAATACAGTTTAGGTTTATACTAAGTAAGGACAAACCAACTTTGACTAAGCTAACACTGTACAACAGTGAAAAAAGAACGGAAATGAGATCGTCATTTTTATGGCTAGTTATATGCGTAGATTGCGAAAATAACTCATTTATTTGTATCACCCACCGATTTTATGAAAATTCCCCTGTTTCATTGTATCATTTTGAGAACCACTGGTTCTCTGAACGCATCTTTTACATTTTGTTCAGTCATGCATATGCTGTGGTGGTGGTGTTCGGCTCTGTGTTTCCACTTTGATTTTATGAAAAATTTCTTTCATTAATCATTTAAAACAAAATTGTCAGCCATATTTTATCATAAATCGGTGCTATAAGTGAGTATTATTGAATAACAGCTATCAAATTATGTATATTTCTCCGACAACGTCTATATTGTGTGAAATTGCAAATTGATCTATCATTTTCTTATTTTACAGGTTTTTATTGATGTTATGCTACAATGCCTAGAGAGTGCAATAATTCGCCAGAGAGTTTTTGTTATATTTGTGGGACATTAACGTTAAAACAATATAAAAGGAAGTTGACTTTTCATGTGAAAAAGCTTTATGAATTATACTTCGCATGCAAAGTTGGTGATCAGGACAAGCACTGGGCGCCTCATATCTGCTGTGTGAGATGTACAAGCTCGTTATCTGCATGGTTCAAAGATACCGGTCCTGGTCTGGGATTCGGTGTCCCAATGGTATGGAGAGAGCCGCTGGACCATTCAACTGATTGCTATTTCTGCTTAATGAACATCACAGGTTTGAATCTTTTATTTTTCTGAATATACGTCAAAGTTGGTGTTTTTAGCACATTTTAGCATATTCTGTTCTGCATAATGTATTACACAATTATGCTAGCTTAAGTTGTCAACAATGTCTATTGTCTCACATTACAGGTTGCAACAGAAAAGGGAAAATGGCTATAGTCTACCCAAATCTTCGTTCTGTTATGCGTCCTGTGGAACATTCTACAGATATACCCATCCCTCGTCCTCCAGCTGAAATGCCGACCGATAACACAGACTTTGACAAATCGGAATCATGGCGAATGCTATGAAGCTCAAGTCGAGTCCAAGAAAGAACAACATCTCATCACGCAGCCTGAACTCAATGATTCGGTCCGTGATTTAATACTTACCAAGCAACAAAGTGAACTGCTGGCCTCACGTCTACAAGAGTGGAATCTGCTGGCGGAAGACGTACGAATTACAGCATTCCGAAATTTCTCCTTGGATTTTCAGGAATATTTCACAATGAAGAACAATCTTTGTTATTGCATTGATATACATGGTCTGTTCGATGCTCTGGGTTTGTGCTATGAACCGAATCAGTGGAGTGTGTTCAATGATGCATCTCTGTACAGTGTTAAGGGTGTACTGCTACACAATGGGAACACAATGCCTTCTGTTCCGATCGCTCATTCAATCGTCTTGAGAGAAACGTATGACAATGTTGCTTTTATTCTGGACTGTATAAAATACAATGAACATGAATGGCTTATCTGCGCAGATTTGAAGGTTGCGGCTATTCTCAATGGATTGCAAACTGGCTATACGAAATACATGTGTTTTCTATTCAAGTGGGATAGCCGAGCAAGGTCTGAACACTACACACGCTCAGTATGGCCGCCGCGAGACAATTCCTCACCTGGATCTCGCAATATTATTCACGAACCACTAGTACAAAAGGAAAATGTTATCTTGCCGCCACTTCACATAAAACTAGAGCTGATGAAACAATTTGCAAAGGCGTTGAAACAGGATAAGCCTGCCTTCAAATATCTAAAGGAAAAATTCCCATAAATAAGTGATGCCAAGATTAAAGAAGGCATATTCGTCGGCCCTCAAATTCGCCAACTCATGCTAGATGAACACTTTGAAGCGGTGATGGATGAGGTTGAGTTGGCAGCCTGGCGTGCATTCAAAAACGTGTGCAGCGGTCTACTAGGAAAGACTAAATACGACAACTATGCTGCACTTGTGGATCAACTTATCAACTCATACCAACGTCTCGAATGTACTGTAAGATGTCAGTGAAAATTCATTTTTTGCATTCACATCTCTCATTCTTTCCGGAAAACGCATCTGCTCTTAGCGACGAACACGGAGAGAGATTCCACCAGGATATAGCCACAATGGAGAGCCGATACAAAGGGAAGTGGAATCCTGCTATGCTGGCCGATTTCTGCTGGAATTTAAAGCGTGACCAACCAGAAGCATCACACAAACGCCAGCATAAATACAAATAATGAGTTGAAAACAGTATAATACGAGAGTTTTATGTTAATTTTGTGCATATATGCTGAAGTATAGCAATAATTAAACTGTTCCATATGATAAAGCCAATCTGTTTATCAATATATTCTTAATTTTTGGTATGAAGATTTTAAGCAGTCATTAAAAAAAAAACGTTACGTGATAGAAAAAAACTATTTTCAGGTTTGGAATCAGCACACTCGAAATATTAAGAATGACCGAATGTTATTCCCGTTTTTTTTCTGAACTGAAAATTTGTAGTACAGTGTAATCTACCAATATTTGTTTACGGTCTGTTCAAAAAATTCCTGAAAAAGTGAAAAACACAAAAGTAAATAAGCTCATCATTTTCCTCCAATTAAGTTACACTAATTTACGAGGGCCACTCAATATATTTTGCCCCACCTTTTTTTTTTCTTTCCAAGTTTCCTTGTAAGCTCCATAAATTTTGTACACAAGTAGTTACATACCTTTCTTACAAGTTTTTATTTTTCCACATAGTCTCCATCCTTTTCTACGGCTTTCCTCCACCTCGAAACAAGGGCCTTTATTCCTTGCTGGTAAAAGTCCGCTGGATTCCGCTGGAGCCACCTATTAACCTCCTCAACAACATCGTCATTCTGAAACTTTCTTCCACGAACAGCATCCTTCATTGGCCCAAACAAGTGGAAGTGTGAAGGTGCCAGATCCGGGTTGTATGGAGGGTGGGGTAACACAGTCAAGCGCATTTTTGTGATGGTCTCTCTTGTTTGCAAACTGTTGTGTGGTCTTGTGCCTCTGAGTTGATTGTTTGTCCTTTCTTCATAATTTCCACCAGAATCACCCCTTTCATGTCCCAGAAGATGGTAGTCATAACCCTTCCTGTGGAGGGAGCCATTTTGAACTTTTTCTTGCGTGGGGAGTCTGCGTGATGCCACTCCATGGATTGGCGTTTTGTTTCAGGTTCAAAGTGGTGTACCCAAGTCTCATCCCCAGTCACAATTCTTGAAAGGAAGTCATCCCCTTCTGTCTCGCATCGAACCAACGACTTAGAAGCAATTTCTATTCTTTGGGCTTTGTGATCTTGAGTCAGTTCGCGAGGAACAAACGGTGAACACAGTTTTGAGTATCCCAGTTGCTGAATTATCGTATTCACACTTCCTTCACTATTTCCTAGCTCCAGTGATAGCTCCTTGTATGTGACGCGCCCATTTGATCGAATGATGCTGTTAGCACGTCGCACAGTGTGAGATGTCACAGCCGATGTCGTGCGACCGCTGCGTGGCTCATCACCGAGGGTGGCTCTCCCTCTCTCCGATGATCTCACACGTTTAAACCACCGTCCAACTGTGCTTCGATCAACAACAGCATCTCCGTAAACGTTTTGTAGACGTTTGTGAATATTTCCAACTGTTTCCTTTTCTACGGTTAAGAACTCGATAAAGCTCTCTGTTTACGACGCATATCACTGTCAGACGCCAGTTTCGAAACTGCGTTTACCATCGGTTTTATACAAGGGCGTTTAAAAGCGGTTTTATACAAGGAGGGGAGGTTCAAACTGAAAAAATCCGGTTATGTGAAGCGTAGAAAGTTCAAACTTACAGCCCAAAAGACATTTCAGCCCCATGCCCTATTATTTACCTAAGAAAAAAGGGTGAGGTAAAATATATTGGGTGCCCCTAGTAATTACATATTATGGCCGCGGACGGCAGGTTCTCTACTCATCCTCTAATTCAGGGATTTTTAACCTTTCGTCTCCGCGTACCCCTTTAAATTGTCCCACGTATCCCGTGAAAAGGTGAATTCATAGAAAATACAAGAATGACATTCAGTTATGTTGTATTAATGTTTATAATTCCACAAATACAGGGTGTTTCAGGTCGACCCTACTAGAAATATGGAAGTTGGCGAAATTTGTAGTTTGTATTTGGTATTTGGTATTTGAAGTTTGTCATAGTAGTTCCGCCAATTTCCAAATTTCCATATTTCTAGGGTCGACCTGAAACACCCTCTATAATAATAATAACATATGCGTACCCCTGGGGTTACGCGTACCCCAGGTTGAAAACCCCTGCTATAAATAGTACTAAAGGATTGGTTATATACAGGGTGTCCCAGAAGTCTGGAATCATAGGGAAAATAGAAATTATATTTTTAAAGTGAAACAGACACATTTCTAATGTCAGTTTTACATATTTCAGGAAAGAAAATACCCTAATGGGTCAGTATACCAATCAAGAGAAGGAGGAACTGGTATTGTTACATGTTTCCGGAAAAAGACAGAGAGAGGCATGTTCGTGAAAAGAGGAGAAAGCAATTATTATATTTGTGCATTTATTCATTTATTCCATGTAGGTTTAAGTCTTCAAAGTGTCTTTCATGCATTTATTAATTTTGAATTGAAATTAATTGAATTCAAAATTCTTTTATTGATGAAATGAATAATATTTTTCCAATTTTTATATTTTTGGTTGTTAAAATGATTTTAACATAAAATATATAACTGTGAAATTGGACTATTTATTTAATTTAATTTGGCCCTTAAGGTTTAAGCTTTACTGAGCTTTTAATTAAAAATAAGTTATTATTAATATTATATAAATCCTTAATAAGAATTATTGGATCAACTGAAGATCAGGGCCCCAAGCCTTCTTTAGTTAGTTTTATAAGGTTAACTAACGGAAATATCACGACCTAACCAAACCAATCGTCAAAAACGTACAGTTGACCTAACGATTGGTTAGGTTAGGTCATGATATTTTTGTTAGTTAGCCTTATAAGGCTAATTAAAGAAGGCTGGGGCCCTGATCTTCAGGTGATCCGAATTATTAATTATAGAATATATATTAATCTAATTTATTATTATTATAGATATAAAACAAATACAAAGTCATTATTGAAGCTATGATACCAATACTATACAAAGAAATTTGCTAAGAAATTTGTCAAGGCCTTGGCTAGCAAAGTCTTTCAAGATTAATAACTTGACTGTGACTCTGACCCCAACCTTAAACCTAGACCTCTCGATATACAGTAGGCCTACCCTTTGTTCAATCTCTAAATAAGACAGCCTATATTTTAGAAAAGATATTGATAATTTAGAAAGGGTTCGGATTAGGGCAACTAAAACGAATCCAAAAGTGAGAAATAAAATGTTTGAGGAACCACTGTACAATCTGAACCAGATGTCTCTTCACTTAAAAACCCTACATTTACTATATAAAATAACTATTACAGTATTTAAAACTGATAATTAATTGGCTTTGATAACGTAAACTTCAGGAAGTGATCTGATAGGGATACAGAGTGAATTAGAAGAAGGACATCAACTGAAAATCAAAAGTTAAGACTCGCTAAACGTTTGATGATTAACAAAGGGGACTTCAAACGGTCTTACCCCATTCTAGGTTATTCTCATTCCCATCCGTATCCACAAGTGCAATTTACATTCTAGGCCATTCTCATTCTAGGAAATTCCCATTTTATGTCATTTTCATTCTCATCCACGTCCATTTCCACTTTTGTCTGGGTTAGTTTAAGATTGGTTAGGCTACGATAAGTTAGGTCATGATTGGGTAGGTTAATGTTAGGTTAGGTTGTGATTAAGTTACATGAGGAAATATTAGCCATTTCCATTTGGCGCCGTTTTATCGACGCAAACATTGTTGCTTCAATCAAGACGCGCTTTTGTCAAAATATAGATTTTGGACATTTCGCCATTTTCATTTGAGGACAAAAATTAAGAATGAAAATGACAAAGTGGGAAATAATCGCTCGATCGTTTGTCATTTAATTTTACTCTGTCTCTCTGTATCCCCCAGTCTGCGTGTGTGTCTCTCTGTCTGTCTGTTGTAGCATATATTTTCCGTTATAAATGTAATGATTTTGTTCTTATATTTGTAAATGAAAATAAAATGTGCCACTTTCATTACATCTTTGATCTTTAATAGTTTTACCTCTTTGAAGAATGCACTTCAATTATCATAGAAATCACTATATATCAAATATTTTATCCTATTTTTAACTAATCTGAGAGCCCATTGAACTCTAATGCTTAAAGACCAAATTAAATAAAATAAATAGTCCAATTAACAATTGTTCATTATATTATTGTACAGTGAAAAGCTAAATTGCTCCATACAGACCAACGTTTCTTCAAAATTATTCGTTCCTTTTTCTGAACTGATCATGAACGATCTCGGAAGCCGTTGGAAAATATTTCTTTTCAAGACCGATTTTGACTCAGTTATATTGACTTTCAAAATATAAATTACTCCAAATACATGGGCGTAGCCAGACATTCAAAAACTATATGCACGAGATCGTGATAATCGAAAATAACTCAAACGTCACAAGAAAGTATATTTATTTAGAAACAAATAAATTATTGAAAGGTGACTGACTCGCGTACACTTTTAGGTATTGTGCAGTTATATAAAATGCAATATGCAATAATTGGTATAAATATGTAGATCAAAGTTAATTGCAATATTTCACGTTCTCATATATTACTATTTATGTGCAGCTGTGAATTGATATAGAGTAAATCAATTCTCGCGTATCACTATAAATGGTGTAATAACAACTTGTGTTACGCAAATGGAACACTTAAAATTTAAAACGGTTTTTTCTGTATGGAACAACTTTACACTTTAACATGACGCAAATTGTAATATTTTAATATCTATTTTATAAATGAAGATTTTGACTGTTCAAAAAAATAAAAGTTGATTAGAAAAATAATAAAAATAAGGAGACTTCACCCACATACCCAAACGCCCACACAGGTCTACAAATCACACTCCTCGTTCTATCTTCACCACTGTTTGTTCAGTGTCGATAATATTAATAATAATAATAATAATAATAATAATAATAATGTTGTTATTTTCTACCTATATACTTGTCTGTCTATCTGTATATTTGTCTGTGTCTCTATCCCTTAAATTTTAGAGGGTAAACAAAGCGTTGAGGACCAAAAATATTTATACTTTCTTTCTTAATTCAACAATAATAACATTTACATATTTTACCATTAATAAAAACTAATCCCATGGTTATGGTTATGGTTGTTATGGTAGATAGGAAATGTACTTACCACGCAACTGTTAATGGTTTCCTTCGAGTCAAACAATACACCACCTTTCACCCCAAAACAAAATGAGGCCAAAATTAAAATTAATTTCACAATCATTTTCACTTTTTTAATAACGAAAACGTTTATTTAAAAGTATTTTTAAAAAAATAACTTTTATAAAGGAAATAGAAGAAAGAAGGTGATGCAGAGCAGTACTTAGGAATAAAAGTGTCAGAGTTTGTGAAGTCGACGCTTTATTATACCAACGAAATGGAGTTCGTACCTATGAAGTGAACGCACTTATCTCTCTTAATTCGTGAAAATACTCGGTGCTAAAGAACATCAGGAAACGCCTTTCTGAACTTCCTCGAAATGTGCGCAACGACCTTAAAACTTTATTGTATTCAGGGAAGCTATTTATGATAAAAGTTAAAAGTTTACTTCCTATTTTGCAACGTATTTCCTGTCTCCTTCATTCTTTAGGATAAAATTAATTACAAAATTATTTTAAAATTACAAGTGATTGTATTGGTAATTCTGTTTGTATATAAACCCATTAAATATTTGCTTTATTAAAAGGAATTTATGATTAAAATTAAATTGTTGCAATGAAACATAATTATATTTATTAAATAAATTATGGCATTTTTAGGACCGATTTCGAGTTTATAAGCCCTTCAGCCTGTGTATTATTATGTTTCATTTTCGAAGTTAAGCGACGATGGGTCTGTTCAGAAGTTATATTGGTGATCATCATCTGCGTTCAAAGTAAAAAGAAACCGTGGCTCAGATCCCAAGTAAAGCTGTAAGTGTCCTCCCTCACATGACCGTTCCCTTTACGACGGAGGTTAAACGACAACAAACGCTTTTATTTTTATTTAAAGACTCCCTCTAGGATCACTCAAAAGTCATACTAGTACACACTTAAGTCACTCTTATGTGGGTTAAACAAGATTTAATGAGATTCATTACTCGTTCTTTTGATCAGAAGATACCAATGGGTATTATACTTCATATTACCTTCTATTGACTGCATAGAAAATTTATTCAAATTCGGATACAAAACATTGAACATTACACTGGGGAACAAATTTCAAATTTTTGTCTATTGAATTAGATTTGACAGTTACTTCTAGGTAATTTGGGTGCGCTGAGCACGAATCTTTACTCGGTTTTGCTCTATCAGGTCCTGATTTTGCTCAACACCCCTCCTCTTTCGTCGTATTCATAAAAAGGTTTTTTTCTCAATACTCGCTAAGTCTTTTTGCAGTTACACATTATGCAACTAGGTTTTTATCTAGGTATTTGTACCTATTGTTATGGTATTGTTGTATTATGTATATTTTTATATGTAACACCCTAAAAATATTTTTAATTTTGTCATTTTTAACCCATTTTAATAGTAAATTAAGCTAAAAATATCATAGAATTCTAAAATTTTCTCGAGCGTTCCTGTTCTCTGTAGAGTATTCTAGAGGGACAACTAAAATATATAAAACCGACTCGTTTCCAGAGTTAATCAGTCAATTCAATCAGTCAGTCAGTCAGTTGAGTTAGTTAATTAAGTTTGGGCATTAACATAATTTTGAATTGGCATATGATTTAGTGAGTAATTTTGTCATCGTGATTTAATATAGTTGATTTAATTAGACGTAATTTATATTGTACCTATTCATCCGTGTTTCTAGTTTAATTTCATAGATTGTAAGTACCTATTTCATAATAAGTACCTATTTAAACTAATTTTTGTGTTTATATTTCAGATTTTCTTAAATTTATATGAATTAAGGGCTTTAAATACCTTTACAAATTGGCAGAACAATCAAGCAATATGTCATCAAGCACTAGAAAGTTCAAATGCAAAAACAACCCTGATTCCTTCTGTTATATATGTGGAAATTTTACACTTCCACATCAACGAGCAAATATAACTGACTTCGTAAAAAGAGCTTACTTAGCTTATTTTGGCATAAAACTGGGGGACAAGATAAATCGTGGGCTCCACATAAAGCCTGCACTATATGCATTGAAAGACTGCGACATTGGACGAAGGGTTCGGATCAAAAATACCTTTTGGAGTTCCGATGGTAAGTTTATGATTTCATAAAACTACGTAATTTAATCACTAGTATACTGTAACTTACCTAAATGTAATTGTAACTTAGGTACATAAACAAAAATTTACAGAAAATGTTTATAAGAATCTCAAATATTGCATAAGGTTGAAACACAGAAATGTTAAATGTTTGGGTGATAACTTTTGATAAAATTCATAAAAACAAGTCTCTCGTCGCTTTTGTTAACGCTTTACAATTTTTTTTCCATATCAGGTGTGGCGAGAGCCTACTAACCACGAGACCGATTGCTACCTTTGCTTTGTCAAGACTTCGGGCTTCACTAAGAAAAATAAACATTGTATCGAGTACCCAAATTTCGACACCGCGATACGACCTGTGCTACATTCAAATGAGATCCCCATTCCAAAATTTAAGGGTCTGCCAACTCAAGAATTAGTTGAAGATGTTCCTGAAAATATTGTTATGCACTTTGAGGAGTCAGACACCGATTTTGACCCTAGCGCATTTGAAAGTCAAACGATCCGCAAAAGTTTAACCAGGCCGAGTTGAATGATCTTGTAAGGGATCTAAATTTGCCAAAAAAGGCTGCGGAAATTTTAGCTTCAAGACTTAAAGAGAAAAACTTGCTTACTTCAAACACATACATTTCATTTTACAGAAAAAGAGAAGAAGAACTTGTTAAATATTTTAGAACAGAGGATAGTTTAGTATATTGCTGCGACATAGTTGGTTTGTTAAAGAAGATGGGGGTTGAGTCTTACGATGCAAATGATTGGCGCTTGTTTTTAGACAGTTCGAAAAGAAGTCTAAAGTGTGTGTTGTTGCATAATGGCAATCTATACGGCTCGATACCGATTGGGCACTCAACAAAATTAAAAGAAAAGTATGAACATATAGAAAAGGTTTTAAATCTTATCAAATATAGGGAGCACGAGTGGATCATGTGTGTTGACTTAAAAATGGTTAATTTTCTGCTAGGACAACAAGGAGGGTATACTAATATCCCTGCTTCCTTTGCTTATGGGACAGCAGAGCCAAGGAAGAACATTATTTCAAACAAATCTGGCCAGCACGAACATCACTTACTGTCGGAGAAAAAAACGTAATTAATCCACCTTTAGTGAGCAGAGATAAAATCATATTTCCTCCTCTGCATATAAAACTAGGCCTCATTAAACAATATGTAAAAGCTTTAGATACGAACGGCGAGTGTTTCAAATACATAACTTCAAAATTTCCAAGTTTAAGTTATGAAAAAATCAAGGCGGGAATTTCGACGGTCCACAAATAAGAACAATGATTAAAGACAGCAATTTTCCTAATGTCATGAATGAACGCGAAAAAAAATGGCTGGTTCTCATTCGTGGACTTGATAGAAAACTTTTTAGGCAATTATAGGGCAGATAACTACGAAGAAATCGTAAAAAAACTTTTAAGGGACTACAAAGAGTTAGGTTGCAATATGAGCATAAAAATGCATTTTTTGAATAGCCATCTTGACCAATTTCCAAGTAATTTAGGTGATGTAAGTGACGAACAAGGGAGAGATTCCACCAAGATATCAAAATTATGGAGGAACGGTACCAAGGCCGCTGGGATTCCCACATGATGGCTGATTACTGCTGGTGCTTGAAAAGAGACCTGCCATCAACAAGCAAATACGCTAGAAAGTCTTACAAAAGACATTTTTGCCACAGTGAAAGCTTCATATCTGTTTGTTTTTTTTATTTTAAGTCATTTCTATCGTTATAATGTAATTTTACTGTAGTTTGAACTGCTTGTATTCATGAAAGTTGAAAAAAAAATTTAACACATGACTTAATTTTTTAGTCCTAATTTGAAAAATCTGGAAAATGGCACATAGGCTGTCGACAAGAATCAGGACCTGATAGAGCCAAACCGAGTTGAAATTCGTATTCAGCGCACCCAAATTACCTAGAATCAAGTGTCAGATATCATTCAATAAAATACGTGTTGCCCAGTGTTATCGTTGCAAGATTACTTATAAATCTGAGTGTCAGGGTTAAAATGCGCCACGTCGGTGTATATCTATGACAATTTTGGGCTTTATAACCATGACACGCAGAAATGTTATGGTTACCCAACGTGACATCGTCTGGTATACATCTGAAAGATAGACATCATTACAGAAGGATCGTAGAAGGTAGCATATTCTCTTGCACACCTGCAAACAAATTACCCTTCCAGTAGCCACCCCGACAGATCAAAACTCTAGAAAGGCTTTCGGAGATTCAGATTTGTTTAAATTTGTCAACAAAATAGAACTTTCATAATCTGTGAACTAAAATTTAATGTAGTTCTTAGTTTAATTTCTTTGGTCTCTAATATTGATATTATTTCAAGTTGGTTAAGTGGATGAATGGGAGGCCGATGGTGGTTTAATGATTGAAACAATTGATAGTTAGTTAATGATGCTGGTCTCCAATATATAGCCCGGTCTTTCTTTGTTCGACCCTTTCCAGTCACCTCAAATCTATGCAAAATGCAAAAGTACGAGTATATCATTAGTTTTATAGTTTAATTACTACATACCGTAAACTGGTCAATGCGATGTGTGAGACTGTTTTTCATTAACAACTTTTTCTATGCGTGAGGAAATAGCGTTCGTACCCCTAGGAATAAGAGTGCGTACCCCCATTTGAATACCACTACGCTACACCCATCGTCACGCGGACAACTTTTGGATCTTTTCCGTTTTGGGGTTAGCAGCGAATTTTAATGAAAATCGGTATACTAATGTAGTTTTGGTCACTGATTTAAAAAATAACTCTTTTTTTGGAGAAATGAAAAACAAACATGTTAGAGCACTTTAAATAATTAATGTGTTTTTAACGAAAATATCATGACTTAACCTAACCAAGCGTCAAGGGCGTACAGTTCACCTAATCGAGCATTCAATTGACCTAACTGGGCATTCAATTGACCTAACCGGGCATTCAATTGACGTAACTGGGCATTAATTCTTGATTTTTCCTGCTGCTTTACTTTTACAGATCTCCGGTATCTTTCTAAAAACGTATTCTTCGTAAAGTTGCCCTTTTTACCGTTTGACCGACGCTTTTGGTAACGAAAGAACTGGGTATTTTTACCAAAGGAACAAACTTTCCCACACTTCGAGCACTTTTTCATAAACAGTAGCAGTTTGTGACTCTCGCTATATTTAACACACTCCTCTGTAACTAGTTTAAGCAAGTTAAAACACATATTAATTATTTAAAGTGCTCTAACATGTTTGTTTTTCATTTCTCTAAAAATAGAAAGTTATTTTTGAAATCAGTGACCAAAACTACATTAGTATACCGATTTTCATCAAAATTCGCTGCTAGCCCCCAAACAGAAAAGACCCCAACTTTTAAACCAAATAAAGTGTGATCGACACTTTTTTGCAGTGAACAAATTTGTTCAATGTTTACATCAAATTATGCGTCGACCTCTTTTCCGTGTGAAACTTTGGGGGGTTCACATTCGTAAATGTTGAGTGGGATTCAGTTAGCTATACTTGGTTTCAAGATCTGTGTGTATAAATTTGGGTGTCTGTTCTGTTATTTGCAAATATTATCTGTATTGCAAATATTTTATTGTTTGACAGCAAACACTAACTGCGCTGAAATGTACAAAGGAGGGTGGTGGTACAATAATTATCACCACAACAATCCAACACGTATTCTTGCAAAGAAAGATAACACAGAAATAAGAATAACCCGTTCGTCAAAACTGGTTAGCACCACACGGTATGCAATAAGGTTTCAACTGAAAATTCGACCACAAATTTGCAGCAGCATTATTTCAGTAACCAAACTCAACATACACACAAGTGTGCTTTCATTTAAAATTTGTATTCAATTCTACAGTTTAATATTTTCAACGCTTCCCTCAAATTTCATACACTTTTGAGCTTTAGCAAATGATGCGACTTTAATTAAACAACCTTTTGTTTCGCATTAAAATTCATTTGAGAAGTTTTGAGCGTTCTGCACACGAGGAAGAGAAATAACGAACAAATGAAAAATGAGGTGACTTCTGACTGATCCGAGGCGACTTCTGACTGATCCGAGGCCCGTGGTGTAGTGGTAGCATATCTGACCGGCAATCGGAAGATCCTGGGATCGATTCCCGTGCGGTCACCTCATTTTTCATTTGTTCGTTATTTCTCTTCCTCGTGTGCAGGACGCTCCTCTATACTTACATCGTTTCTATACATTAATATACTGCGTGGTCATTGCATTTAAATGTACATATTCACGATTTGCGAGGGTGCCCTCTTAGGGCATTGGTTTCTGCCCTATGTATGAGAATTACGACTTCTGACTGATCGAGGCCCGTGGTGTAGTGGTAGCATATCTGACCGGCAATCGGAAGATCCTGGGTTCGATTCCCGGGCGGTCACCTCATTTTTCATTTGTTCGTTATTTCTCTTCCTCGTGTGCAGAACGCTCCTCTATACTTACGTCGTTTCTATATATATATATATATATATATATATATATTATATATATATATATATATATATATGTAGTAGTGTAGTGGTTAGCATTTGTTCATTCATCCACACAGTAAAAATTGGTTGGTAGATAAATGGGTACCCTCGCTAGGTACCCAAGTGGTTAAGACAGTGGGTTGCTGATCGGGAGGCCGTGAGATTGACTCCGAGAGAGGACTGTGCAAGTTTTGATCACTCGTGATTCGGCGTGGTTCGAATTCCAGTAGCGTGACAAGCTTGACCTTCGTCAAAATGAACAATTCGGGCGGAAGCAAAACCAACGTTAAACAAGGTGATATATATATATATATATATATACACTGCGTATATAAATAGTATTCCCATTATTTTGTATTTTTAATAAGCATTAAAAATAGTCAATATATACTCCCATTCATGGCCACTAATCTTCAATCGTTTGCGGTGCAGTAAATGGAGAGATTAACAGCTTCAGACCTATTTTCCCATTCAATTGCAGTAAAAACAACAAAAAGTGTAACTATTTATGATTGTAAAAGTGCTGTTATAAAGTGATATGTATATAAATATATGCATTATAAAGTAGGCCTCAAACTCCATCTAATGTACCCACTTTCCTTTTTGGCATTCTTTGGGGTAGGCAGAAGGCTATCTTTCCCGTATCCCATCTGGACATCCCGAAAGGATGGGTTATATAAGTTGAGAGTGGGAAAGGGCTGGAGGAGGTTACTGGTGGAAGACCAGGCTGGAAAGGTTCGGACAAAAAAAGACCGGGTTATATACTAAAGACACGCATTATTCTCTAACTATCATTTACTTCATATTTAATAATTAACTAAATAATTATCCCATCTTTGCATCTATAAGAATAAAAGTATAATTAATGACCTTGTGAATTCCCTCATCGGTGCCAGTCTGCAATAAGTGAGCCACACATTAATCCCCACTCGCCCCAATTTAAACACTTAACCATCTTTGAATAATATCAGTATTAGAGACCAAAGAAATCAATCTAAAAACTACAGTAAATTTTATTTCACAAAGTATAAACGTTCTATTTTTCCAGAGATTTACAGAAATCTGGATCTCAAAAGGTCTTTCTAGAGTTTTGATCTTTTGGGTTGGCGACTAGAAGTGTAATTTGTTTACAGGTTTGCAAGAGAATACGTTATGTTCCACGACCCTTGTGTAATGATGTCTGTCTATCTTTCAGATGTATAAACGATATCACATTGTTTATATAGGGCCATTTCTGCCTGTCAGGGTTAAAAAGGGCCAAGATGTCATAGATATAAACATAGACGTGACACTTTTTAACCCTGACACGCAGATTTATATGTAATCTTATAACGGGAATGTTCACTGTTTTGTATCCGAATTTGAATAAATTTTCTATGCAATGAATTTTAGGTAATATGAAGTATAATACCCATTGGTATCTTGTGATCAAAAGAACGAGTAATGAATCGCATTAAATCTTGATTAACACACATAAGAGCAACTTAAGTGTATACTAGTATAACTTTTGAGTGAACCTGAAGAAGACTTTAAATAAATATAATCCTTAAATAATCCTTGATGGAATCTTTAAACAAAAATGGATGTGTTCCTTGTCGTTTAACCTCCGTCGGAAAGGGAAGGGATATGTGACGGAGGAGACTTACAGCTTTACTTGGGATCTGAGCCACGGTTCTCTTTTTACTTTGAACGCAGATAATGGTCACCAATATAACTTCTGAACAGACCCATCGTCGCTTAACTTCGCAAATGAAACATAATAATACACAGGATGAAGGGCTAATAAACTCGAAATCGGTCCTAAAAATGCCATAATTTATTTAATAAATATAATTATGTTTCATTGCAACAATTTAATTTTAATCATAAATTCCTTTTAATAAAGCAAATATTTAATAGGTTTATATACAAACAGAATTACCAATACAATCATGTCTAATTTTAAATAATATTTTACCTAATTCTGTCCTAAAGAATGAAGGAGACAGGAAATGCGTTGCAAAATAGGAAGTAAACTTTTAACTTTTATCATAAAAAATACTTCCCTGAACACAATAATGTTCTAACCATCGTTGCGCAAATTTAGAGGAAGTTCAGAAAGGCGTTTCCTGATGTTCTTTAGCACCGAGTATTTTCACGAATTAAGAGAGAAAACTGCGTTCTCTTCATGGGTGCAAATTCCATTTCGTTGGTATAATAAAGCGTCGACTTCACAAACTCTGTTTCCTTTATAAAAGTTATTGTTTTTTTAAAATACTTTTAAAGAAACGTTTTCTTGATTAAAAAGGTGAAAATGATTGTGAAATTAATTCTAATTTTGGCCTCATTTTGTTTTGAGGTGAAAGGTGGTGTATTGTTTGACTCGAAGAAAACCATCAACAGTTGCGTGGTAAGTACATTTCCTATCTACCATAACAATCGTAACCATAACCATGAGATTAGTTTTAATTAATGGTAAAACATGTAAATGTTATTATTGTTAAATTAACAAAGAAAGTATAAATATTTTTGGTTCTCAACTCTTTGTTTACCCTCTAAAATTTTAGGAATAGAGAAACGGACAAACATGCAGATAGACAGACAGATATATAAATAGATAGGTAGACAATAACAAAAAATCAATGAATGAAGAAACAGATTTTCATGAAAATAAAGAAGAATATTTTTAATAAAAACTATTTAATATATTCAAGTTTTTCAATCTTTGGTATTTATCTTACAATATTGTGTTAAACACAATATAATAATTTAGTTACTGGTGCGCCATCTATATTATTATTATTATTTTATTATCGACACTAAACAGACGGTGGTGAAGATAAAAACCTAAGTGTGATTTGAAGGTCCTGCGTACGGATGTGGGTGAAATCAAATATTTTTATTTTTTACTAATCAGCTTTTATTTTTTTCAAAAATCAACATCTTAATTTTTATAAATATTAAAATATTACAATTTTTGTAATGTTAAACTGTAAAGTAAAGTTGTTCCATACAGAAAAAACACCTTTTTAAATTTTGAAAGTGAATATAATTGATTCAAAGTCGGTCCTGAAAGGAAATATTTCAAACGATTTCTAAGATCGTTCCATAATTATTTCAGAAAAAGACTGTCTATATCGAGCTATTTAACTTTTCACTCTACAATAATATAATGAACAATTGTTAATTGGACTATTTATTTTATTTTACTTGGCCTTTAAGCATCAATATTATCCAGAAACAGGTCTTAGAATTAAATCAGCAGCAACAAATGTTTTTGTTGTTCAGTGTTATTCTTCATTTACCCATTTGGTCTTATATTCTTCACCCGAATTATATCACTGGGGAACAAATTTTAACTTTTTTTTGTTTCTTGGACGTGAACAGGTCGGTCTTATAGGAGTTTTTCCGCTGATTCCGAATATAGCGTAGAATTTCTCTATCACCCAAGGTTACTGAGAAATTTGTATTTTAATATTTATTCAAAAAGTGTATAGAAGTTAGTAAAAATACTTCATAAAAATTATATTAGTGGCAGATTGGCATTTAAAATATTCTTCTTAAAACTTCTTTGTCACTGATTTTCTCTTGTAGTTTTCATTAGGAGCTTCTCGCATCAATGTCCAGCAGTAATCAGCTAACATTGCCGGATCCCACCTCCCTTGGTGGAACCTTTCTCCATGCTCATCGCTTACGTCGCCGAGGTTTTCAGGGAAGAAATCTAAATGGGAGTGCAAGAAATGGATTTTAGTGACATATTATATCCCAATAACCTATATGCTTCAATCATGTCCTGCACTATTTTTTCATAGTTAGAGGCTTTGATGTTCCCTAGAAAATTTGTGACAACATTCTTCATGGCCTCCCATGCCACTTTTTCTTTCCCTCTCAAGGCATCATCAAACTTTTGATCTTTCATGAGCTCTCTGATTTGGGGACCAACAAAGATCCCTTCTTTTATCTTTGCATCGCTAAGTCGTGAAAACTTTTTCTTCAAATATTTGAATGCCTCATCTTCCTGTTCATTGCTTTGACAAAATTTTCATGATGCCAAGTTTGATGTGAAGTGGCGGTAAGCATATTTCTTGGGGTCAACTAAGGGTTCATGAGACATTGAGACACATTCTTCAGTCCTGGATACATTTTTGACGAAGTGGCCAATCCTTTACAAATAATGCGAATCTCTGGCTCTGCTGTCCCATTCACAAAGGAAGCAGCAGAACTTCGTATAACCGAGCTGCATTCCCAGAAGAAGCGCGACGACTTTTAAATCCCCACATATATACCAACGAAACTGGTCATAATTAATCTGCTGAAGGATGAGTTTCATATTTTCGTAAGATTCCTTCATGTGGACAGCGTGCCCTACAGGAATGGAAGGGTATTTATTTCCATTGTGAAGTAGTACAACCTTGAGGCTTAGCTTCGAAGAGTCAATAAATAAACGCCAATCTTCAGATTTGTGCTCATGACCGAGAGCTAACAGCAGTCCATTTACATTATTACAGTAGCATAAACCACCTGACGAGGAGAAATACTGCATCAGATCTTTTTGGCGAGTGCGGAACGCCGATATGCTTGTATCTTTTGCCAGCAAATTCCATTCACGTAACCTGGAGCCCAATAATTCCGCTTTCTTTTTCGGAAGGTCCAAATCTCTCACGAGATCATTCAGCATAACCTGCGTTATCATACGTGATTTATTTGATTCAGGTTGCTGAAAGTCTGTATCTTTAGTGTCATCAATTTCCATTGGTTCAATTTCAGACTCTTCATCCAGTGTCCATGACTTTGGGGGAGTTGGAATTGGGTTATCATCGTCATATAGTACTGGTCTCATGGCAGATGCAAGATTTGGGTATTGAATTTTATGTTTATTTTTGGCAGAGAATCCTGGAACGTTAGTCATACAAATATAGCAATCCGTTAGATGATCCTTGGGCTCTCTCTAAATCATTGGTATGGCAAATGGCATAGATTTGCGGGTATCTTTAATCCAACCCCTAAGAGTGACGGCACAGGAAATGCATGAGATATGAGGTGCCCAGGATTTGTCTTGGTCGCCTACCTTACATCCAAAATAAAGTTCGTAAGCCTTCTTCACGAGTGGGGTCATTGTCTTCCTCTGTGCCATTATGGTCAGTTCTCCACATACGTAGCAAAATGTATCTCTGGGATTAATACAGTTTCGATTCATGCTGGCGGAAAATTATTGAAATCACAGAAAACTTTTTGGAATGAAAAACCATTTTTTCTACTATGAAAAATTTTAAAATTTGACCAAAACTTGAAAAAAAATTCTTTCTTTTTATTAAAAATCTGTTTGTTTAAATAGCTATATTTTTTAATGCAAAAAATACTATTAAATATAGTTAACCTGGAAAAAAAAGAAAGTAAAATTAAATTAGTACACTTAATTTTAACTAATATTTTGGGAAAACTCTGAGTAAATGGAAATATTATTTTCTCGAAAACTATGGGTGATAGAAAGATTCTGAAACCATATTTGGAATCAGCATCAAAAGTTCTATAAGAAACACCAAATAGTTTTCAAGAAAAAAAAATGTTGTTCCCTAGTGAATTATCTCTGTCCCCAGTCTCAGTCTCCTCAGTCTCAGTCTCTCAGTCAGATCCCCATTATGAATAGATCTTGTTTTACGTTATGGAATGTTTGTAGTAGATATTATAGTTTTTTTTATATAGTTACCCTCTTTAATAGTTATATAATAGTTTGGTCAATTATTTACCTCAAGATGGCACCACAATTTATGCATCCTTACTTATTTCGTATTGTTTTAATAAAGGATCTGAATTAATTTCAAATTTTCTTTAAATAAGCTTTTGTGTCAAATAGTTAAGTTAATCATAATTATTTTAATTAATTATTATCAAAAGGAAATGAAAACGTGCATATTTTGTCACCATCGAAACTACATTCTGAGGATGGAAGTCAAAGATGGATTCGGGAGAGAAATTTGGGGCGAGTCGAATGTGTTCAAAGTGGACTCGGAGGAAATGAAGTAACATTTTATTCTTTATTATTATTTTTGTATCAATGATAGTTTGAACCACTCTAGAAATTGATATTATGAATGTATTTTCAAGTTTCATCTATCTTTAAAGGAATTAAGACCTGAAAACATGAATGAAGTCTTCAAATTTTGAGGTTCGCATTCTCAAAGTTTGAGTGAAAATCATTTCATTATATTTCATTTGAAGATTACTGTATGTATTAATATGGTAAAAAGTTTAATTATTTTCATATGAGCGAGAAATTTTGAGCATTATCGAAATGCACGCTTTGACGAGAAACATTATTCATTCTCTATTCATTTTTGCAATAAAGTGAAAGTCTGCTGAAATGCAAATGAAAGAAAATGACGAAGTTTTTAATTAAATTTTGTGTGTATTATTTTGGTTTTCACAATAATTCTACTTTCTAATAAATGTAAACTATAAAAGTTTTTTGTTATAAAATGAAAAGTATTTAATGTATTCATATAATTATAAACAAATCTCAATTATCCACATAATTTATTACTGTACTTGGTTGAAAATGGTACAGTAATTGTTTAAAGGAATTTCTTCAAATTACACTTTTTATTATTATTTTGCCAAATTATATTAAATTTATGAAGATCTGCTCCACAATCGCTCAAGACTTATCCATAACTTCATGTACGTGAATCACAGTAATTATTCATTCAATTTCTTTTTATTGAGGCAATCTTACCAAATGTGGCAACCTATCAGAAATGATGCAGTCCTTTTTTAATTTAACGCTTGGAAGTAGAAGTGATTCAAGTGCATTCAGAACACCATAACTCCAGATTTGATATAAGTACGTGAGTCACGTTTGATCACGGTTTTCTTCCTCCCACAAAGTGAGATTTTAGTTATTTGAGTCACTTCGATGGAATGCACTAGGCGTGGCAAGTACAGATTCAAGTACTTCTGTCACTTTTTGAACAAATAAAAAAAAATCGGTAAAAGACGCGCTTGAATCACTTTCAATTCCAACCGTCCAATTGCTGAAGTGGGGAAACATATTTTCACTGGTTCGAAAATATCTTTATTTTAAAATTTTAAGAACTTCATAATATTTAAATCTTTTCACTTTTGTTCTCGTCTGAATAATTTAAGTAGAAAACAGCCTCAATGATCACATTATTGGAGCTGAAAACCGTGAAGTGACATGTAAATTTCTCCTCAGATACAAACTTACGGCAACGAATTACAATGCTAAAAGTACGGCCTACGATCGCTTCAGTTACGTGAATGGTAACTATTTCTCGACATTTGACATGGACAACGATAAAAACGGTGTGTCTCATTTTAACTTATTGTTTTTTCATTCATTTTTATAGTTTTGAGCTATAACTATATTTAGGGTTTTTAGATATTTAGCTTTTAATACGTAATAAATCTAATGAATATATTTCATCCCATCACAATATCCTAAACTAAAATTAACAGACCTTGTCTTCTCTTACTAATCCTTCATGTAATATATATATTTTAATCTTAATACAAATATTTCACTGCCCAATAGCAAAGTTCAGCTGTGCTGAGAGTTGGAAAGGAGGGTGGTGGTACAATACCTGTGTCAACAACCACCCAACAGGTCGTCATGAAAAAAAGATTACTCAGGAATAAGAATAGTTCCTTGGTCAAAACTGGATAGTACCACACATTATGCAACATGGCTTCAACTGAAAATTCGACCACAGATTTGCAGCAACTCAATTTCAGTCGCCAAACTGAACACTCACAACTGTGCTTTCAACTAAAATCTCTATCGGCTAAAGGGAATATTTTTTTCCAATATGGTATGACGTCATAAACAATATTTTGGAATTATATCTCCAAATTTTTAGATTTAAATTCTAGTTGAAGAACAAATTTATCTTTATTATTTTGTAAAGAAAATCCTATTGCATACTATATTTTGAAAATATGTTTAGAGTTTGCTTGTTTTTACAAATCCTACGAAAGCTTAACATTACAATTATTAAAAATGTAATAGTGTATACATAATATATATATTTTTAGGAACAACTAAGCTTTAATTTCATTACTACTCATTAACTTTTCTACAACAGTAGTTTTATGTATCAAATTATTATTAAACTAATTTTATTAAACTATTATTGAAACTAGTTTTTCCCTAAACACATTTTAAATGTTTGCAATGACATTGTGATATTTACATGGAAAACATGGAGCACTGTCAAATGTATTTCTACTTTTTCCTTACGTTTTTTTCACACCGATCATCTTGATCCAATAGAAAAAGGGACAGCATGGGTGAAAGGTACTGTGAACACTTAAAAAATTTGAAACTTTGAGACAAAAGAAAGGAAATCAGTGATCTTCCTCCTTCTTCAGAAAAATAAATAATTCCTATAAGAAGTGTACATTTTGAGTCCTACCTTTTCTAGTTTCTAAGGTGGTGTAAATCAACCAAAAACTTTGGTGACAAAAATAAAGTAAAGAAAAATATTTGTTAGTTAATTAGTTACTCAAAGACTGAGTACAACTGAGACAACTGAGACTCAAAATGAAAGCAAACTGAATGAAATGAGAACCAAATTTTCCTCTTTCTCCAGCATCAGTATAATAAGAATGTTGTAATAGGCAGCTTGTATTTTAAAATGTTCTTTTTAAAATTGTTCTCAATGTATAACTGGGACATATATTTCCGCATATAAATTGTGTCCAATTTGGGCACTATAAAAACTAAATTCACACTTCATTAAAACTCTTATTTCTATTTTTTTTAATTGGTGAGAAGTAGCATTAAAAGTGAAAATATCATCTAGGTGATTTTAAATTCAGTATGTTAAAGTACGGTAAACAACAAATAAATTAATAAATTTAAAACTGTATAAAAGATATAAGTTTATATAATAAAAGTAGTCTTCAGAGAAATATTTGGGGTATGATTCACTAAAACGCTTTTTCAACATTTATCACATTAAATTACACCAATTTTCAATTCGAAAAAAGTAAAAAGGTAAAAATAACAAATTCCAAAACTATCGTAGATTTTGCATAAGAAAGTAATTCTTGAATTTTAGAAATAATTGAATGGATCTTCCCACTTTAAGATTGTTCCTCTTTGGTGGTGGCAATTTGTGCTGAATTTATGGTCAAATGTGATCATGATCATTGTATAAAGATGTCTATCTCTCTTCCTGATATTCAAACAACGTCATAATGGCTATACTGCGTCATTTCTATATTATTTTGCAACACAGACATGTGTTTAAGTGTTTTGAAACTAACTTCGAATAAATTTTTTATAAAGTGAATTGAAAATAATACGAAGGGCAATACCCATGGTATAGTTTGATCCAAAGGACGAATAATGAATCAGAATAAAACTTGAATACCTGACATAAGAATGACTTTAGATATATTCTTATGACTTTTGGTCCTGCAGAAGACTATGAAAAATAATAGTGTTTGTGTCATTTAACCTCCGAAACGACAAGGGGAAATAGTGCCCCATGCAAACTTTATATTCGACGTCCCCTTCACCCTCCCCTCTGTTCCGTGTTTTAGTGTGGTCTCAACGAAGGATCCAAGAATTGTTAGGTATAGAATTTTCAACATTTTTATTAAATTAAGGTGGTTTACAATTTACAATTTACATTATAAAGCAACAAACATTACAAAAACTTTAAAAAGGAAACTCTTCGTGTCTTAGCCACTGCAAATTCTGATATCGCATGTGACACGTCTTTGCTGTGAACAACAGGATGGAAACCGAGGATAGCCTGTCATCGCCAATTGTCGATGGCAGGTAAGTCTTTGTGAACTTCAACTTCGAGATGTTTTGTCGCCATTCACCATTTAGAAGGGCATCCTGAGTAATACCCTGGTGTTTGGGAAGGTTGTCACAACTTTCATTGTTTAAAATAAATTGAAGTTGTTGAGGAGCGCGGCAATTCTTTCGCAGCAAAATACCAAGCCTAGCTATTTGTCGAGGTCAAAACCATTAATGTAACAGCTCTATCCGTCTGTCAACGCGTGATGAAGATCCAGGCATTGCTTCATGAAAGTTCTTGTCAAGAAGTCGTTCCAAGTTATAAATAAAGCCCCAAAGTTTCAATTATTGGTTCGTCTATTTATTCAAATTTGAACGTGGCTTTCGGGTTCGTTAGTGTTTCATCTTCACCTTCATGTCTGAATTGGCGTTTCTTACTACGAATGCTAAAAGGCCTTAAACACTGGTTGAGAACAAGATTTTTCCGCAATTTCTTTGGCTTTTATCAGAGTTCCTTGGTAACTGACGTCGATGTAGTTTTGAATGAAGTCACCGCACACTTTTATCAGATTTGTGGTTGCAACAATATCCTCATTCTTGCTTTGCACGATCTTGCTCTCTACATTTATCGGAAAAAAAGATATACCACATCATAATGTTGATGAGGAAACTAAATGTCTGGTATCGAACAGCTTTAAGGCTGTGGACACTACAGGAGTTTCGCATGCTGACTTCACAGTGAGATTCTTAACATGGTCTGTAAGGAACTTCCAACGGTAAACAAAGGCAGAAATAGTACCTCGGTCTTTTCAGCCTTGCAAATATATCTTCTAGTTTCTTCGCAGGTAATACATTTCTTCATTCTGGACTCGTTTGTTTGCATTAATCCATCACATCCTTGGAAATCATGCAAGCAGGTGGTCCTTTATCACTTCGTTTCGTCGTATTCTCCAAGTAGTTGAACTAAACCCAGGAATTTACCGTTATTCTACGTAAAGAGTCTGTCAGATGAGCTTCAGCAAGCCATATTATGCTTCAAGATGAAGAACGTTATCCTTATGGGCCGCTCTAGAACGTTCATTCATCGCTTCTTCTTAGCTTTGATTGTGCCTAAAGCTCTAACTTAATGCAATCATCCTATTTCATCCTTCGCTCTGCTTCAAGCCACATTTTATATGAATCAAAATGACTAGGCGACTTTTCATGGCGCATCAGAATCACTGACATATGCCCCAGTCACTCGAATCATCAATTGCCAGGGTCGAATTTACTTTGAAGTCGAACAGCTCGCAACAGAATGCAAATTTTGTCCGTGAACGTCGAGTAAAGCAGCCAGCGCTGCGTCAGGACGTTAGCGTTTTCAAGCTTTCTGTCTAGATTTTTCACAGAAAACTGGCGTTTACGTTCATCCAGAGAAAGAGTTATGCCCCTTATGTTTGATGGTCCATCGGTCATGAGCAGTTTTGAATTTCATTCGTCTGACTAGTCCACAAAGTACGGCCAGAATGTCAGATCCTTGTTATCGTTTCTTTTTTATCCACAATGACATTGCCATCGTTTTTCAAGTGTTGCCTACTCTGCGAACGACTTCCTACTCGATCAAAGGTTGTCGTTATCAGATCAAAAGAATTTTTTTAATATGCAAACATTTTCCTTCGTTTCCAAATGTAACTCGGCTTTTCGTTTTGTCTACTTTGCTCCTGATGGCATTTTACGGAACAATGAGAATGTTTTGTCTTTTCTGAAATTCAAACAGAAAAAAATAGGTTTTAGATTTTTGTACATCATTTGCAGTCATGTGCTTTAAGTTGAAGTGCAAACAGTGTCAAAAGTACAATTTTTGGAAATATCGTCATACCTGGACGATATTTCCAATTCGAATATGGCGTCCGCCGAAACGCGGTGCACCCCACTGTGGCCGGGCATGATAACTATGAACGTCATGTGAGGAAGGAGACGTTGAACTTTACGTGGACTCGAGACACCATACGTTATATACTCTGAACGCAGACGATGGTTACCTATTCAAATTCTGAACAGACAGAACGTCGTTTAACCTCACCATTATTTACATTTGGAAATAATGGAGAAACTAGTCCCTAATCTTACTCTGAACCCTATAACTCCCCAAACAACAGTGGACAGTAGAAACGGTAGAATGTGCCGTATTCCAAAATTGAAGGCGAGACAGGGCACATCCTTAACCCTGAAAGAAAACAGTTTTGTAGTGAGAGGACCAAAACTGTTTAATCAGTTGCCCAAAGACCAAAGAAACACGAAGGGAGTTGCAGTGGAAATCTTCAAAAGAAGACTAGATGCCTGATCAGAACAATCCTCGATGAGCCGGGTGTACCTGGCTATGTGAGGTGGAGAGCGCAAGAATCATACTCACTACTTCACCAGGCCAATTCGAGAGGAGGGGCGACAAGCTTGACTTTTGCGAAATGAGAGATCATCACGCGGAACCTTTGTAAGGTGGTAAGGTTTATATATATATATATATATTAACTGCAAACAACACACAGTATAATTAATGTAAAGAACGACGCTTGTGTAGAAGAGCGTTCCGCACAAGATGATCCCGGGTTCGATTCCCGGGTGGTACCTCATTTTTCATTTGTTCGCTCTCTCTCCTCATCTTGTGCGGAACGCTCTTCTACACAAGCGTTGTTCTTTACATTAATTATACTGTGTTGTTTGCAGTTAAAATGTATATATGTACGGCATGCGAAGGTGCCCCATCAGGGCATTGGTTTCTGCTCGTATGTAGGAGAATTACGACTTCTGATTGATCGAGGTCCATGGTGTAGTGGATAGCATATCTGACTGGCAATCGGATGATCCCGGGTTCGATTCCCGGGTGGTACCTCATTTTTCATTTGTTCGTTCTCCCTCCTCATCTTGTGCGGAACGCTCTTCTACACAAGCGTCGTTCTTTACATATATATATATATATATATATATGGGTCAGATACTGTGCAATATATGAATTAAATATATAGCGCATATATATGTTATACCTCTTAGCGTGCTGCTCGTAAGGCGACATCAGGCAAAACTATTCTGCTTTTCCATGGAATTATTAATGTTTCCGTGGTCGGGGTCCCGAGTGCAACACTAAAGTGATTCTCTCGAGCATGAAGGCGTACATCCCATATTCTATTCTTAGAATTGGTTTAACTTTGCTCGTTATGATGCTATCCACAACAGAGAGTAGACTCTCAGAAGGCACCGTCGACATCTAACTCCTGACTCTCACTCAGTTATATTTCTGCACGGAATTGTGTAAAAACTGTTCTTGGACTTTGACAAAAATGTCAAAACCGATCCAATTCTAATGATTCTCGCTCTTTCTGTCACGTAGCCAAGAACCTCCCCAACAACTTTAATTCTTTTTTTTCTCCTCTTTACCATTCTGATGGCTTTGGAGCCATATCTTCTCTTGATAAAGCTGAACTCTTCGCTCAGACTTTCTCCACAACTTACTCCTGAACGATTCCGGTGCTGTTCCTCCATCACCTCCTAGCTCTGAATTAATTATATCTAAAATTAGAATCTTTCCAAAGATGTTTTTACTTCCCTGTTTGGCATAATTCTAGGACGGCGTACGGTCCTCATGTGATCCTCTTGTTCTTCAAGAACTGTACATCTGTGGTGACACCGTGACTAGACAAACTCCTTCATCTTTGTCTTTCATCTGCTACTTTTCCTTCCTGCTGGAAGTTCCCTTTCATTCAGCCTGTCTCAAAGAAGCGTAACCTTTTTCAATCCTCCAACTCTCGTTCAATTATTTTGATTTCTTGCCTTTCTAAACTTTTATCAATCTATCCTTATTAGAAAGATTCTTAAACACCTTTCTTCTCACAATCTTCTTTCAAGTCGTCAGTATAGGTGACGTAAGGGACGCTTCACTGGCGATCTTCCGCATATCTCTCTAACTCTTGGTCATCCTCGTTTCGGGATTTCGGTGAAACCCTTGCTATTACGTCAGACATAACAAAAGCTTTTGATAGAGTCTGGCACAAATCCTTAATTTCAAAACTGCCATCCTTCGGTTTGTATCCTTCTATCTGTGCCTTTATCTCCAATTTACTTTCTAGCCGATCTATAGATGTGGTTCTAGATGACCACTATACTTCTCCTAAGCTATTAATAGTGGTGTTCTTCAGGGCTTTGAACTGTCGCCCACTCTTTTCCTTTTATTTATGAATGATCTATTAAGTCGCACTTCTTTTCCTATCCATTCCTATGCCGATGATTCCATTCTTCACTTCTCCACTCGCTTCATAATGCGTCCCTCTCAACAGTCACTCCATGCTTGGGGTAGGACGGCTATAATGCACCTACAATAACACACGCCTGCGATGGTTTTGTTGTCCGAAATATTTTATCACATATATATAATAATTTTTGCACGCTGATTTTGAAAATAATATTAGTTTTTCGCCATCATGTACAGATTTTTTACAAAATGTCTTATTTCATATTACGTATGTAAGTAATTTTCATTAAAATTTACTCAATTGCATTTTTATTAAAAACTACTGCCTATAAATACTTCCAGCTCAGAAGTGACGTCATAGCGTCTTCTAGAACATTAGAGAAATGCACCGCTAGTATATAAGTGATTGACAAGCCACGAGATGAGTTATTCTGACTAGTGCGTGCGAGGTTACAGTTCTTTATTATTCAAAGGTGCGCGGTAACTATATTTCTCTTTTGAAATTTGTTTATTTGTCACTATGGCAACCAGAGGGTGTGTAAACAGCTGAAACATTTTCTGTTATATTTGTGGAAAATTTACTGTGAAAAAAACAAAGGCGAGACATTACAGACTTCGTCAAGAAAGCATAATATGCGTACTTCGGAATGAAACTTGGGGATCAAGACAAATCGTGGGCTCCACATAAAGTTTGCAGTATTTGTGTTAAACAACTTCAACTGTGGAATAAAGGTAAAGAGGATTCTTTACCTTTTGGGATTCCAATGGTCTGGCGTGAGCCTAGAAATCACAGCAATGACTGCTATTTGTGTTCATGTAACGTGTTCATGTAACCTACTAAACCAAATACTCTTGATATAACTTCATTTGATTCGGTGTCTGATGACGATGGAAACGATGATATTGATTGTTGTCAAACCGAAACATCTGGTAAACCCCAATTGTTTACACAAAGTGAACTTAACGATTTGGTAAGAAATTTGTGTCTCTCGAAATTACTATTTTAAATTACTTTTTGTAATTATTAATTATTGAATAACCTTCAATTTTTATTGATCTCTTTTCTTTTGAATCATTTAAGTTAATTCATTTCATTCGTCTGTTCTTGACCTACCTATACCCTATCAACATCTCAATCAATATCAATAACATGTGATTACGTTCATGTGTGTAAATATTGCAATATTTGTCTAGCCATTCTGTGAATACTGAATTGTTCTCTTTCCCAAAACACAAGACAGTGAATGAGAACTAATAAGTGCTTTAAAAAAGTTCATAAGTCAATCAAAAGTATTTCGTAAAAATTCTGCATTTAATTTGCACACTACTCTAAAATAAATAAATAAATATATATATACATATAGCTTACGGCGTATATAAATAGCATTCCTATTATTTTTTATTTATAATAAGCATTAAAAATAGTCGATATACAGGGTGTCCAGTAAGTCTGGACCCATAGGGAAAAATAATAAAATTACAAAATAGTCCAAAAATTTATTACATAATCTGTTCAAAGTGTCCGCCGTTGTGTCGCACACATAGTTGAAGACGCAATCTCCACTGCGACAGCACTTTCTGAATCACAGTTGCAGAAATTTCTTGACACGCCTCCACAATGCGTGCTTTAAGGTGGAAAATGTTCTGAAGTTTGACCTCGTACACTTTGGCTTTCAAGTGGCCCCACAAATAAAAATCATAATAAAAAATAATAAAAAAATAATAATAATAAAATAATAATAATAACATAATAAAAAAATATATTATAAATCCCTATGGGTCCAGACTTACGGGACACCCTGTATACTCCCATTCGAGGGCACGAGGCTTCAGTCATGCGCGATGCAGTAAATTGAGAGATTAATAGCATTAGACCTATTTTCGCATTCAATTACACGAAAACAACAAAAAATGTAAAACTAATTTTTTATTCCAAAATGTTGTTATAAATGTATATGCATATAAATATCATAGATGCAATGTAAAGTAGGGCTCAAACTCCATTCAAATGTACCCACTTTACTTCTTTGCATTCTTTGTGGGAGGCTGACATAAGACTATCTTTCCACTGTCACATCTGGACATCCCCAAAGAATGGGTTATACATGTTTAATCTGGGGAGTGGCTAGAGGAGATTACTGGCGGAAGACCAGCCTGGAAAGGTTCGAACAAAGAGAGGCCGGATTATGTATTAGAGACCAACATCATTAACTAACTATCAATTGCTTCAATCATTCAACCACCATCGGCCCCCCCCTCCCATTCATCCACTTAACCAACTTGAAATAATATCAGTATTAAAGACCAAAGAAATTAAACTAAAAACTACAGTAAATTTTAGTTCACAGAGTATAAAAGTTCTATTTTTTGACAAATTTAAAAAAATCTGAATCTCCGAAAGCCTTTCTAGAGTTTTGATCTTTAGGGTTGCTACTGGTAGTGTAATTTGTTTGCAGGTGTGCAAGAAAATATGTTACTGTTCTACGACCCTTGTGTAATGATGTCTATCCTTCAGATGTATACCAGACGATGTCACATTGGGTAATCATAACATTTCTGCGTGTCATGGTTATAAAGCTCAAAATTGTCGTAGATATCCACAGACGTGGCGCATTTTAACCCTGACACGCAGATTTATAGGTAATCTTACAACGGCAATGTTCAATGTTTTGTATCCGAATTTGAATAAATTTTCTATGCAGTGAATTGAAGGTAATGAATCGCATTAAATCTTGTTTAACCCACATAAGAGTGACTTAAGAGTATAGTAGTATGACTTTTGAGTGAACCTTGAGGGAGACTTTAAATAAAAATAAAAATGTTTCTTGTCGTTTAACCTCCGTCGTAAAGGGAAAGGTCATGTGATGGAGGAGACCTACAACTTTACGTGGGATCTGAGCCACTGTTCTCTTTTTACTCTGCACGCAGATGATGGTCACCAACATGACTTCTGAACAGAGCCAGCGTCGCTTAACTTCCCAAATGAAACGCAATAATACCGAGGATGAAGGGCTTATAAACTCGAGATCGGTCCTGATAATCCAATAATTTATTTAGTTAATATGTTTCATTGCAACAATTTAATTTTAATAATAAATTCCTTTAAATAACGTAAATATTTAATGTTTATATACAAACAGAATTACTAATTTTAAAATAATTTTGTAATTAATTTTATCCTAAAGAATGAACGAAACAGGAAATGCGTTGCAAAATAGGAAGTAAACTTTTAACTTTTATCATAAAAAAGCTTCCCTGAATACAATAAAGTTTTAAGGTCGTTGCGCACATTTCGAGGAAGTTCAGAAAGGCGTTTCCTGATGTTCTTTAGCACCGAGTATTTACACGAATTAAGAGATAACTGCGTTCACTTCATGGGTACAAATTCCATTTCGTTGGTATAATTAAGCGTCGACTTCACAAACTCTGACACTTTTATTTCTGAGTATTGCTCTGCATCACCTTCTTTCTTCTATTTCCTTTATAAAAGTTATTGTTTTTTAAAATACTTTTAAATAAACGTTTTCGTGATTAAAAAAGTGAAAATGATTGTGAAATTAATTTTAATTTTGGCCTCATTTTGTTTTGGGGTGAAAGGTGGTGTATTGTTTGACTCGAAGGAAACCATCAACAGTTGCGTGGTAAGTACATTTCCTATCTACCATAACAACCATAACCATAACTATGGGATTAGTTTTTATTAATGATCAAATATGTAAATGTTATTATTGTTGAATTAAGAAAGAAAGTATAAATATTTTTGGTTCACAACGCTTTGTTTACCCGATAAAATTTCAGGAAGAGACACACATACAGATATATAAACAGAAAGGTAGCCAATAACAAAATCACTAAATGAAGAAACAGATTTTCATGAAAATAACGAAATATATTTTTAATAAAAACTATTTAATATATTTAAGTTTTTCATCCCGAATATTATTAATCTTACAATATTGTGTTAAATACAATATCATAATTTCATCATTCGTGCGCCATCTATATAATATTATTATTATTTTACGGAAACCTAAGTGGGATTTGAAGGTCCTGTGTGGGCATGTGGGTAAAGTCAACTTATTTTTATTATTTTACTAATCAACTTATTTTTTCAAATTTCAAAATCTTAATTTTTAAAATAAATATTAAAATATTAAAATTTTTGTTATGTTAAACTGTAAAGTAAAGTTCTTCCATACAGAAAAAAACAGTTTAAAATTTTAATTGTTTCATTTGAAAGGATTAAGGGGCGATTTCTTGATAAAATGAATTGTCCATTTTTCAAATGTTGACAAATTTTGAATAATTTATATTTTGAAAGTGAATTTAATCGTTTCAAAATCGGTTCTGAAAGGAAACACTTTCCAACGACTTCTAAGATCGTTCCATAATTAGTTCAGAAAATGACTGTCTGGATGGAGCAAATTAACGTTTCACTGTATAATAATATAATGAACAATTGTTATTTGGACTATTTGTTTTATTTTATTTCGCCTTTAAGTATTAGAGCTCAATGGGCTCTCAGATTAGTTAAAAATAGGATAAAGTATATTATATATATATGGTGGCTTCCATGATCATTGAAGTGCATTCTTCAAAGATGTAAAACTATTAAAGATCAAAGATGTAATCAAAGTGGCACATTTTATTTTCATTTACAAATATAAGAACAAAATCATTAACTTACATTGAATAAATAAATATTATTTTGTAACAAGAAATTCACTCATATCCGACTAGAAATAGATGAAAGCACGTTATTCCTCAATTTAGATTGTGTTCATCTCAGAAATTACCCATTTTCGATGGATTTAAAATATGGGATGATTTAAGTGCTGATATAAAAAAAATATTTCTTTTAAGAACAAGTTCAAATCTCAATTAATAATTGAATACTGATAAAGATCGATAATTAAATGTACATTTCTGTATTACTTGTTCATTTCTCGTGTCTAACATTCATTTCTTTATATTGTATTAATATTATTTTTACGATAATGACTGTTTTTATAGGTTTTATATCTATAATAACAACTTAAGATTGACTTATTCTGTATTTCCACTGTTAGTTCGTTTGTGCATTAATCATAATTTAATGATTTGTATATCATGTAATTTATCTCTTACTAATCTGAGAGCCCAGTAAAGCCGAAAAATTAAGGAGAAAATTATATAAAATAAATAGTCCAATTGACAGTATTATTATATTATTTGTACTAAAGTATTATTGTAACAAGAGAACTATTATAATTTTTATTTTATAAATAAATTTATAAATAAAAATAAATAAAAATAGATATTTTCAAAATGACTTTAATGACATCACCGTGATTTAAATTCATTGTCTAATTTTCATGTATTCGTTAGTTTATATATTTTAAATTAATTAATATTTCTTATTCATGATTTATATATTATTACTCATAACCCCCAATTAATCATAAGCCCCAGGCAGAAGGCCCCAGTACCGCAGTGGGTCTGTAGGGCCCACTTTAGCTAGTATATTGTCAATCGTAACTACCTTTTAAGTGATGTTTTATCTTTAATTAACCTGAGATTCCAGTAAAGCCAAAAGCTTAACAGACAAATAAAATAAAATAAATAGTCCAACAGAGAATTGCTTATTTTATGTTAAAGAATCATTTCTTCCTTCATCCATTCAAAGACTAATGTGAAATGTTGAGTGAAATATGTAATCAATTTTCTAACACTAAACTTCACAACATTACACTCCAAACGTTTAACTTTATGTTTATATCCATTATTTCTTGTAATTGACTTTGTGTCCTTATCAAATCACATCGTATGTAATTCACATCATAAGACTCATTGGTGCTACTATAGCGTGATTCCTACCGGTGACTTCGATACTATAGGGTGATTCCTACCCGTTTTGGTTCGAAACTACAGTACTGTAGAGTGTGATTCCTATCCAAGGTATAAATGAAAATATAATAAATATAAAATGCTATTTATTATTCAATTTTATTTATTTAAAAAATAGTTTCGGTGCTACTATAGTATGTGGTCTACCTACGATTGGTTAGGTTTAGTCACGATATTTTCGTTAAAACTAACGAAAATATCATGACTAAACCTAACCAATCGTCAAGGGCGATGGACATTGGAATGTAAACAAGCAATTAGTAAACAAGGTAAGAAGCTATAATTAAAAGGTAGACCGCCGAATCGAGGTAGGAATCACGTTATAGTAGCACCGACCCATTTATCATTTTAAATTCCTGAATTAGTCCAACTATAAGTCTATGTTTTGAAGTGAATACACATCTGATTCAGCTCAGCTTTCTCATAAGTTTTACTTTAAATTTATGTAATTATTTTGGTTGGTCTAGCCTCAACTTTAACTAATTTATCAGTGTCTTTTCTCGATTACAGGCTGTCAAACTTAGAGACATAACTTAGAGTTAACATACTCTGATTTATCAAGAGTCCGAGGTCTAAGGCTAGGCTCTTGGCCACAGGTTATATACTTCTTAATCTTAAACCTATCCTAATAAGGGAAGTTAATAAATACCTGGAACAAACTTACAAATCCTAATCCTTCTTAGATTAAATGCACAAATATAATAATTTGGATCACCTGAAGATCAGGGTTCCCAGCCTTCTTTAGTTAGCTTTATATAAGGCTAACTAACGAAAATATCACGACCTAACCTAACCAATCGTCAAGGGCGTACAGTTGATCTAACGATTGGTTATGTTAGGTCGTGATATTTTCGCTAGTTAGCCTTATAAGGTTAACTAAAGAAGGTTGGAGGCCGTGATCTTCAGGTGATCCAATAATTCTCTCATCTTTTGCAGATAGCCTATAAATAGGGTTGCCAGATTTTTCAAATGCCCATGCGGGACAAAATGTTTTTTATTTAAGACGAAATTTTTTTTCTCAAATTGAAAATAGAGATTTCTTCAACGGTTACAACAAACAAAATTAGAAAAATTTTATTACAATAATATTTAACAAGTAAATATCGTGAATAAATTGAAATTATTATACATAATATTGAAATTGTAAACAAATTCATCACTAAAAAATTTGCTTCAAAAATACTTTTTGCGGGACATTTTGAACGCGGGAAATGTCGAATTGAAGTTTCATATATACAGAGACATGTAAGAAGTAAATAGACAGCCCAGATTTTGCTGTAACAATTTTATTTGAAAATTAGAGTACCAATAAATTTTTGAACAATTAAGGTTTAGCTATTAATACTTTGTTGACATTCCTTTAGCTGCTTTAAGAGCAGCAACTTGCCTAGGCATAGAATTAATGAGTTCTGAAATTGTAGCTTGAGGTATTTCTAACCATGTTTGGCGTAAAAGATTCAACAATTCTGATCGTGTTGCTGTTTTTTTGGGCTTTTTACGTAAAGTCTTGTCTAGTATTGCCCACACGTGTTCTATGGGGTTCATGTCAGGGGACTGACTCGGCCAAGGAAGTCGTTTGATACCATTTCGCTCCTCCCATTCTTTCGTCTTTTTTCAGTGTGGCATGGGGCTCCATCTTCCATGAACAGGCAGCTGTCTTTTTCAATTTGACCACTTGAGAATATTGGCATAAGTCCTTCTTCAAGGATAGAAATGTATTTTTCTGAATTAATGTTACCAACACACTCAACCAAGTCTGATCGCCCACTGTTCCAAACAGCTCCCCAAACCATAACAGATACGCCACCATGTTTGACTGTTGGTTGTAGCCTGTTTATATCAAACTCTTGGCTGGGTGATCTCCAGACCCATACGCGTCCTGTCTGAAAACTGAGCAAATCTTGACTCGTCAGAAAAAATTATGCTGTGCCAAAAAGCCAGAGACTTGTCGCTCATCTCGTTAGCCCACTCATTCCTCTTCTTAATATTAGTCGTAGTTAAAAGGGGTTTCCTCCTAGCTGCGTCCATAATAACCAAGCTGATGAAGATAGTTTACTGCTGTTCTTGGGCTAATTTTGAGTTTTTCTGCCACTTCTGAAGCTTTTAAACGAGGGTTGTTCTCAACAGATCTTCGAACAAAACGAAGACATCTAAGACAATCAAGGGTGTCTATTTACTTCTTGCATGCCTCTGTATACTACTCCCATTTAGAGTGCATCTTTTCTAATTTACTTGTGTTTCCTCCTTACATGCAGACTCTTTCAATTCCTGAAGAAGATTTTAAACTTCTTCGCAAGATTTCTGGTCGTTTGGACACGTTCCTAGAGAGGAATCTCGAAGCAGGTCACCAAAATCTAAAGAAAGGTAAAATTCACATTTTTAGCAACGGTTTGTGTCCACAAAATCTTAAACTCACAATAAATGATTTCACTCTCTTGATTGTATTTAAGCAAAACAATTTATATTTGCAAACTTCAGATATTAATTAAGAGTTTATGATTAAAATTACATTTAATTTAAACCACAAAATGTTGTTAATAGTTTGGAGAAAGTCACCTAAATTAAACTTTTAACTTTCTAACATATTAAAAGCGGATTTAAAGACAAAAATGACATGATTTTAAACATGAATTTTTCCACCATTTTTCAAACCAAATTTGTTCTCTATCAATGTTTGAACGGCAATAATCGCTTTTTAACTGGAAGCGAATCAATCAGAGTCAAAAAACGTCCGATGGAGGACGACTTAATGCTTTATTTCCAGCATTTATTGCCTATTTATGTATTTATTACAATAAATTTTCATGTTAAAAGACTTACTTTTTAAATAAAAATTAAAAGGAATGAACACATTGTGGTAATTTCTGCAATTATTTGCAAACTATTTGGAGATTTTGAAGACAAAATTGTTGTAAAATTCTTATAGTTTTACTTTCCTATAACACGTTTCTATTCTTTCTACTTTTCCATCAAAAGCTTCTACTTTCCTACTTCTTTCCTAGACTGCATCTCGATAAAATGAGATAGTGAAATCTCCGTAATGGACACCTAAAAAATATTTTATTTAATTCTTTCCGTTAGTTAAAGTGGGATTTTAACTTTACAAAAAAGTGTGAGTCCATCAATGTTTCTTTCTCTTGGGAACAATTATGTTTCATGTTCCCAACATTAAACATTATTCAGTCTTTTTATTTTCTAAAAATATATTTGCTACATTCTATTATATATTTATAAATAATTTTTTGTAACTTTTCCGTTAAAAATGTTTTACATAATTGTTATAAACGATATAAAATCTTGTTTAATTTATAAGAACTTTCCTCCATTAATGACCTGAAGAGTGTAAAAAATGGCATATGGGACGAAAGTGATGAGCTTATTGCCTTTTGTAGTTTTTACTTTTTCAGTAATTCGTATGAACAGACCGTAAACAAATATTGGTGAATTATCTTAGTCAAAGTTGATTTGTCCTTACTTGCTATAAACCTATACTGTAATTAAATAGGACTTACAACCTCTTATTAATTACAATTAAATTTATTTAACTTTATCCAAGAAAAAGTTTAGATACGTTAGAATTTAATTTTATTTCAGTTTTATCCGCATTTGGCGTCGACAAAGATGTAGTGGTGAAGGTGGATCCAGAAGCCCCACTTGAAAACGTCCTTCTGCAACACCAATTGACTTTGCATCAGGATATGAAACGCATGTTTTTGGAAATAAAGAATCTCTTCCTCGGATTAAGATCCACAAACTTTATTCCTAAAGCAAACAAGTAATTCTATTTTCATCATCAAATTCCTTAATAATGAAAACAGAAGATAAGATTAAGAATATATTTGTGATTTTTATACGAAATTCAATCTTAATCTAAATCTCCAGTTTGAACGTTTATTCTGAATAACTTTTATGAGGAATTTGATATTTCTCATCTTAATTCGTTAATAGTTCTTATAATGGTTAGATATTAGCATTATTTCGTGATGAACTAGTTTTGAATGGAAATGTTTAGGTTTTCAATTTTCATTATTTAAAGTATTTATTTTTACTTCATGCTTCTCTCTACATTATAAATGCTTATTTTTTTCATTATTCATTATTAATAATCACTTTAATACAAGTAATAGTCGGCAACAATATATAAAAATGTACATCTAATTGATAATTACTGTAAATACGTTAATGATATATTTTTTTTCGACAGTGACCTTTTCAGCTTCGGTTCTTTTGGAAGCTCAATTTCAAAAATATCAACATTGAGACCTAATTTAAAATCGATAACTCAAGACAAAAGCAACTCAAGGTTGGTCACTTTCTTTTAAATGTTTTTAATAACAATTAACAAAATATATCACTTCAAGACGTCGATACTATTAAACCTATAAATATAATGCTATTTTTAAGGCACCAATTCAGTTAATATAATAATGGAATTTGTTGAAAGTGTTTTTACATTATATTAATCAAGTTCTTAAACTGATTTTTATTTGATTCAGTCAGAAGACGTCAGGAGGATTGGGTATTTCACCCTTCTTTGGCTTTGGCGATCGACAATTCTACGCACCAACGGATTCAACGTTTCGGTAAGTTTTCAGTTAATAAAGAAATAGCTAAATTTTACGATAATCAAACTTTAAGGGTTAATTTCCCATTAATAAAAATACCCATCATTAATTAATTTATGTTTGTGTAATGCAGGAAACTAGTATTTATTAAAAATAATTACTTTGTAAAAAATATTCTACCACTTTTTTTTCATTTTGGATGTAATTTTATTTTAAAATTATAATTAAAAAATTAAAATTAATAATCAATTGTCTGACATTTTAATACATTTTAATTTTTAAATTTCTCGCATCTGATCCTTCCAAGACCCGCGGATTGCTCCGAAATTCTCGTCGCAGGAGACACGAAAAGTGGAATTTACCAGATATATCCGTTCAGGTAAAACATTTAGTTGCGTTTTCCAAAATTAACATCCCCTTTATTAATTTAATTAAATTTCCCACTTCATTCTTTGTCACCTTTCAAACGGTTTCAACGTTTTACTTTTCGAACCTTCAATAGCCTTTAACTCTGTTACAGGGTTGTCAACAAAAGACTAAGTTATGTTGTTCCAGCACATAATTTTTAGAAGGAATACGCCGCGGTTTAAGGTAGTTGGTTAGTAGTAGGATTTGGCACTTTTAATTTAACTCCTCACACCCAATCTAATCTAGTTTCCGACTATTCGTGGGTATAAATACCCACAAGACACCCTAAACATCAAGATAAATAAAAAAAAAGAAAGAGAAAAACTGTCCCAGCGAGTCGAGTCGAGGTATCCATGGGGAGCAAGGTGAGGTGAGCTACTCGATCTGAAATACGCCTTTTCGCAGTTCATGAAAAATAATTTCGAAGTAGCTCAACAATTCAGACCAGCCTCAAATCATTTGCCTGTAGACAAATGAAGTAAATAACAAATATATACTACCGTAATATGAGCAATATACCATAAAGGACATTACACATAAAAGAACGTGCAACAAGCCTTCTGAACCTTAAATGCTCATCACAGTCAATAAACAACTTAACTTACCTCTTACTAAACAACTATGGCAAAAATTAACCGGCACGTTTAGCAGAACCAAGAGCACCTATGAAATTTCAAATACACTAAGAAAACCAACCAAATAACCTTCATTTATAAATTTTAACACGAATAGAAAGTACGGAATTCAGGTGTTTAAGATTCGTTCATAAGAATCCGCGAAAGCCTTTTGGTTTAAACTCCCAATACTTGACTGACACATATCCAAATTTAGCCATTCTAAACATTATTGGAACAATAGTTAAGATGATTCTTTGGCATAGATACCTTCATAATGACCCCCCTCTACTTGTACTCCAAGTAAAGCCAGTCCCAGTGTTGCCATGCCGTTTATTTATACATTTTCTGTACTTTATAAGTATTTGCAGAATACCAAATTACCCCACTGAAACGCGAAATTACCCAAATGGGGTAATTTACCCATAGTTTGGGAAACGCTGGCTTACATCATAACATCACTTCAATGGCAAAATATGTTCTTGTTTCAATCAACTTTCCAAATGACTTAACACATTATAATTTCAAATGGGCTTAACAGCTGAAAAGATGTTTTTTGTTAAGAAAGGCTCGACTATACCCTATTACTCGTTTCTAGATGTCAATGTAGCCGACCTGTGGACGTATATTGTGACATGGATACCGACGGAGGTGGATGGACCATTTTTCTTTCCCGAGTTAATGTGTCGAAGCCAATTAACTTCACACGTAACTGGACCGATTATAAAAATGGGTTTGGAATGCCAGGCGAAGAGCATTGGTTAGGTAAGCAGTGAATATTTTTTTACTTTGTACGTGTCAAAACGACTAACCTTATGTGCCGGCATTCAGTTCCCCTCACCTGTTCTGAGAAGGGGAATGGTGACAGTAAGAAGGCCGTTATACATAATTTCTTTAAAATGATCATGTGTTCTCGAGTAGTGTTATGTTCTTTATCTCAATAACCTTAGAAAGGAAATGAAAAGAACAACCAACCAGCTTCTAAGATTAGAAAGCTCTAATTTATTCTTCCTAAATTATCTCTCAGTAAGTGATTCCTAATACCTCTATTAAAAGATCTTATTTTATATTATGAAACGTTTGTGGTAGCTATTATGGTTGTGTTGGTTTAAGTTAGGTATATAGATAGTTTGGCAACTTATTTACCTAATGATAAAGCACCATAAGTGATTCGTGTCTTCTTATTGCGTATTTTTTATCTGTAAATTTGAAATAAATTGAAGTTTTCTTTAAATAAATAATTTTAAAAAAATTTGTAAAATTATTATTTTGTTAATTATTATTACTTTCATTATTAACACAAGGAAATGAAAACATTCACTTTCTAACTCACAACCGGAACTACATTCTGAGGATGGAAGTCAAAGATGGATTCGGAAGAGAAATTTGGGGCGAGTGGAATGTGCTCAAAGTGGACTCGGAAGAAATGAAGTGAGGTTTTATTCCTTATTACTCCTTATATAATTCTAGCAAGAACCACGTCATAAAATGATTTTATGAATGTAACTTTTAATTTTCCAGAACCTTTTAAGTAATTTATACCTCAGAGTAAGAACGATGTCATAAACCTTTGAGGTTCACGTTCGTAAATGTCGACTGGAATTCAATTAGCTACAGTATATTTGGTTTGAAAATGTGTGTTTATAATATGGATGGAAATAAAACTGAAGGTCTTCATTTTTACATTAGAAAGTTCAGTGAATCGCAAATCACATTGAGTTTTTAATGATATTTTTTAATGAATAGCAAAGGAACCTCAACTTAATTGACATTTAAATTTCTTTTCAGATACAAACTTACGGCAACGAATTACAATGCTAAAAGTACGGCCTACGATCGCTTCAGTTACGTGAATGGCAATTATTTCTCGACATTTGATAGAGATAACGATAAACATTGTACGTCTCTTATTTATCTTTCTTATTATTTGTGTATTAATTTTACTGTTTTACAGTGATAAAAAATCTATTTAATTTTCAATATATAAAACATTAATGAACAAATTGCATTCTTTCAACATATTCTGAATTGAAACATAAGCCTTTGTTTTTGTGACATTCCTGCTCTGTTATTTTTTTATTATTTTATTGTTTGACAGCAAAGGTCCACTGCTCTGAGAGGGACAAAGGAGGGTGGTGGTACAATGCATGTCAACACAACAATCCAACAGGTCTTCATGGAACGAAAGATCATACAGGAATAAGAATACTCCCTTGGTCTAAAGTGGACGGCACCGCACGGTACGCAACATTGCTTCAACTGAAAATTCGACCACAAATTTGCAGCAACACTATTTCAGTAGCCAAACTCAACACTCACAATTGTGCGTTCAATTAAAATTTGTATCAAAGTTTCTACAGTTTAATAATGTCTTCAACGCTTCACTCAAATTTCGTACACTTTCGACCTCTAAAAAAAGCTGAGACTTAAAATTGGTATAAAAATGCAGCCAACAAACTCTGTTTCCCATTTAAGTTCATTTGAGAAAATTGTATTTAAAATAAGTGTTTGTAAAGTAAGAGTAAATATTGAGTGGAGTGGAGCGACTCGTAAGCATTTGTTGGAATTTAAAACTCTATCCTCTTATGGAAAAAACTGTAAAATTGATATGCGAGACATAAATTTTATAAGCACTTAAACTAAGGCCTATATAAAAAATATTATATAATAAACAAATACATAATCTTTATTGTTGTTTTAATTGGAGGCAATTTTCAACATACATTAGTAATTTGCTCGTTTGTAAAAATTCTAATAAATTTTGTCATATCGAAACTATTAGAAAAAGTAAAGCTATATGTAAATAGTAATATATAGTTACTCATCACTATTACATTTTATGATGCGCTTTTGTTTCATAGGGATAATTTCCTGCGTGAAAATTAACAATTTTTAACATTAAAATATTATAACAAAGATTTTTGCCTAAAATTTGAGAATGAGGAAACGGGGCAAAAAAACAGTGCTAATTTCCTCTTTCTCGAACGTTATTTAGCTTACAACGGAGCATACAGAGCCGAGCAGGAAGAAAATAAGCCTTGAAAATTAAGTTCTTTAATTCTATTTTTAACGTAGGCCTACATATACCGAATGGTTAAATAACAAATTTAAACCCACAATTTTTTACTCCTACCATTTGTTGCATGAAAAGCTCGGACACGTTGTGACATCGATGCGATGAGATTTTTAGATGACGCTTTGGTCTAAATGTTGTTAAAGTTCATTCAATATTTACGTGTATTTACAATTGGCAGATGCTCATATAATCTGATACAGAATCTAATCCCATTAAAAAATAAATACATAATATTGTATTACATATTTCATTTTTAAAACCCACGATTTCTTGTATCTCCTTCAATTTTAGTTTTAGGAGAAGTATTGCAAGGGTATTTCAAGGGTATTACAAAGTTGCACTAAATTACATATTTTACAATAGATATACTGTATATATATATATATATATATACACAAACTGAGAATGGTCCCCTGAGAAACTTATATGTTAAACACAGACCGTCCATGGAACAAGGAACTCTTCTGGGAAAATTAAATCCACTATAGTCCGAATAAGTAATGGTAAATGACAAATACCATAGTTTTTCTTTTTCATGATGCTAGCCCGACGTGGGCAACGGGTCTCTCGCAAAGAGATCCCATAAATATAGCTTCCCTCACCAGCTATCTGCAAAGCAGACAGGATCCAGCTTTGGGACATGGATCTAGGGAAAGCAAGCCTAGTCCCACTACATTCAGAACCTCTATATAAGTAAAAGACTCGTTGCATTCACGTCGGATTGAATAAATCAAAGAAAAAGGGGTAACTATTGTTTTTTTAGCCAAAAAAACAAAACTTAAACCTCAACCGGGACATTGAGCGTCCACGTTTCAAGGCTTGCTTTCCCTAGATCCATGTCCCAAAGCTGGATCCTGTCTGCTTTGCAGATAGCTGGTGAGGGAAGCTATATTTATGGGATCTCTTTGCGAGAGACCCGTTGCCCACGTCGGGCTAGCATCATGAAAAAGAAAACTATGGTATTTGTCATTTACCATTACTTATTCGGACTATAGTGGATTTAATTTTCCCAGAAGAGTTCCTTGTTCCATGCACGGTCTGTGTTTAACATATAAGTTTCTCAGGGGACCATTCTGAGTTTGTGTATATTAAACGGACGACGCTCAATGTCCCGGTTGAGGTTTAAGTTTTGTTTTTTTTGGCTAAAAATACAATAGTTACCCCTTTTTCTTTGATTTATTCAATCCGACGTGAATGCAACGAGTCTTTTACTTATATAGAGGTTCTGAATGTAGTGGGACTAGGCTTGCTTTCCCTAGATCCATGTCCCAAAGCTGGATCCTGTCTGCTTTGCAGATAGCTGGTGAGGGAAGCTATATTTATGGGATCTCTTTGCGAGAGACCCGTTGCCCACGTCGGGCTAGCATCATGAAAAAGAAAAACTATGGTATTTGTCACTTACCATTACTTATTCGGACTATAGTGGATTTAATTTTCCCAGAAGAGTTCCTTGTTCCATGCACGGTCTGTGTTTAACATACATATATATATATATACACACACATGCATATATATATATATATATATATATATATATATATATATATATATATATATATATATATATATATTATTCATAGATGCATTTATAGTTTGAAAATGGAAGTATGAAGAGTTAAATATCTTTTCGCATAAAGCATCATTCCGCCCAAACGCCCTCTCAGGGTACGGGCAGCTCGCAGCAGCATTACAAATAAAACAGGGGTCACTGTACTAGCGAAGCTTCCGTACCACTGGAAGCAACAATGCTGCGTGTTAGTCTAGTCCAAAGAACTTCCATATTTGTATTCAGTTTCATGCAATTTTCTTTAGTTTGTATTGCACATACTTCCAATTACTATAAGTCGTGGTGCATGATTCTTCAGGAGGAAGGTGCACTGCAAGTTTGTTTTCCTTCCGTATTTACTTGTATCAATTGCAATCATACCGGTACAGGGCCGTACTACTTCAGGCTTCCTCTACACAAAGTGGACCCAAAACCACAAGCATTTGCAATCGCAAACCGTCCGTATACAGTTCTGTATTTATTTGTTTGTTTGTTTTTAGGTGTATTATTGTTTGATTTATCTTTTATATTGACAGCAATATTGTATTATGTTATGGGATTTATATTCTGCCAATAAAGCTTATCATTATCATTATCATCATCATCATCATTTAGAATAATAGTTTTTATGTATATGTAGACTCAAAACACGAAAAACACTATCTGTAAACTCAAACGGAATAAAATTTAAAGGAAACTACACCCGAAGGTGCAATAACCTCCACAAAAAGAAAGAAATACCTTATGCAGGGCCTGCCCTAAAAGGGGGGCATGGACCTATTAAAAAAGTTTACCTAGTTAAAAAACTCATGGCGAGTCCACTCAGTCTTTCTTGAGACATACTAGTTGTCCTAAGGTAGTTTTTCATTATTCTTAATTTTGGAAAACTTCGCTGCTTCCCTGCAGCTACTGGAACTGGGATTGTCAACAAAATCCTTTACGCTATGACTGAAGGGCTTGAAGAGCAGTTCTTGTTTCTTAGGGGATGAGTGGTCGGAGAACCGGCAGCTCTGAGAAAAGGTCTGTACTCTGTACCGTCAATACCGTCAGTTTTTTCGTCACACAATGCATTGTTCAAATTCATACTCTGCTTCTTCATGTCCTTTTCTGTCATTTTTTGAAACTGCTTCAAATCCTACGGGAAAGTGAAGTAGCCTACGTACTTTTGCATTTATTTGAATCGTGTGGTCAGTGAGTGACATGAGAGTTTAGTCCACGATGGCTAGAAAGCAATTCGTTTCAACTGCCAGATGAAAGATAAAGATGAAAGAGTTTTTCTAGGCAGGGTGTCAACACAGATGCATAGTTCTTGAGAACAACAGGAAGATCACATCAGGACCGTACGCCCTCCTAGAATTAAGCCCAAATAGGGAAATAAAAATATCTTTGGAAGATATTCTAATTTCAGATATAATTAATTCAGAGGGAGGAGGTGATAAAGAAACAGCACCGGAATCGTTCAGGATTGAATTGGGGGGGAACGTTTGAGCGAAGAATTTAGCTTTATCAAGAAAAAATATGGCTTCTAAGCCATCAGAATGGAAAAGAGGGGAGAAAGAAGAAGAATTGAAGTTGGTGTGGAGGTTCTTGACTACGTAACAGAAAAAGCAAGAAGAATTAGAATTGGATAAGTTTTCACTTTTGTCAAAGTTGAAAAACAGATTTTGCACGATTTCGTTCAGAAATATAATTAAGTGAGAGTCAGGAGTTAGATGTCGACGGTACCTTCTGAGAGTACTCTGTTGTAGATAGCATAAGAACAAGCAAAGTTAAAGCAATTATATGAATAGAATATGGAATGTACACCTTCATGCTTAAGAAGGGCCCCGCACTCGGAGGGCCCCGATCAAGGAAGCATTAATAATTTCACGAGAAATCAGATAGTTTTGCCTAAGGTCGCCTTATGAGCAGGACGCTAAAAGGGATAATATACTGTATATATGCGCTAATGTGTTTAATTCATATGTTGCAGAGTATCTGACACACACACACACACACTTAGACACGTACAGACATATATATATATATATATATTGAGTGGAGTAGTGGTTAGCGTCACTGACTATGGAATCCACCGGCCCTTTGATCGAGACCCGGTGACAGCAGACGGCCCGCAGCAAAACCCAGCTGTTCATCCTTCCACACAATAAAGAAAGTTGTTGGTAGATAAATAGGTACCCTGGGTGGTCTACACGCTGGGCTTCTGGTGGGGCGTGGTTCAGATTCCACGTTAAACTGTATGTCTAAGGTGGAGTGAACAGCTTGACCTTCATCAGAATGAACAATTCGGGCAGAAGCAAACCAAAGGTTTATATATATATATATATATATATATATATATATATATATATATATATATATATATATATATATATATATATATATATATATATATATATGATACACAGACCGTACATGGAACAAGGAACTCTTCTGGGAAAATTAAATCCACTATAGTCCGAATAAGTAATGTTAAATGACAAACATTATAGTTTTTTCTTTTTCATGATGTTAGCTCGACGTGGGCAACGGGTCACTCGCAAAGAGGACCTAAAAATATAACTTCCCACACCAGCTATCTGCCAGTTGAGGTTTAAGTTGCAACCACAAATCTGATAAAAGTGTGCGGTGACTTCATTCAAAACTACATCGGCGTCGATTACCAAGGAACTCTGATAAAAGCCAAAGAAATTGCAGAAAATCTTGTTGTCAACCAGTGTTTAAAGGCATTTTACGTATTCGTTGTAATAAACGCCAATTCAGATATGAAGGTGAAGATGAAACAATAACGAACCCGAAAGCCACGTTCATATTTGAATAATATACAAACCAATATGTCGAACTTTGGGGATTTATTTATGACCTGGAACGACTTCTTGACAAGAAAACTTTTATGAAGCATGCATGGAACTTCATCGCGCGTTTACAGACGGATAGAACTGTGACATTAACGGTTTTGACCTCGGCGAGTAGCTCGGTTTGGTATTTTCTTGGGAAAAGATTGCCGCGCTCCTCAACAACTTCTTCAATTTATTTTAAACAATGAAAGTTGTGACAACCTTCCCAAACACCAGGGTATCACTCAGGATGCCCTTCTAAGTGGTGAATGGCGAGCGGAGCATCTCGAAGTTGAAACTCACAAGGACTTACCTGTCATCGACAATTGGCGATGACAGGCTCTCTTCGTTTTCCATCCTGTTGTTTACAGCATAGACCCGTCACATACGATATCAGAATTTGCGGTGGCTAAGACACGAAGTCTCCTTTTGAATGTTTCTCCAATGTTTGTTGCTTTATAATGTAAATTGTAAATTGTAAACAAATTTAATTCAATTAAAATGTTAAAAATTGTATACCTAACAATTCTTGAATCCTTCGTTGAGATCACACTAAAACACAGGAGAGGGGGAGAGGCGCCGAATGCAATTGTTTGCATGGGGGGGGCTATTTCCCCTTGTCGTTAGGAAGGAGGTTAAATGACACGAACATTATTATTTTTCATGGTCTCCAACAAACCATAAGTCATAAGAATATATCTAAAGTCATTCTTGTGCCGGGTAATCATATTTTATTGAGATTCATTATTCGTCCTTTGGATCAAACCATACCATGGGCAGTACACGTCGTATTATTTTCAATTCACTTTCAATTCAATTTATTCGAACTCAGTTTCAAAACATTTGAACATTTGTGTTGCAGGATTATATAGAAATGACGGAGTATAGCCATTTTGACGTTGTTTGTACATCAGAAGGAGAGATAGATATCATTATACAATGATCATGAAACATGAAGGATTCTCTTTCACACTTGACTACAAATTGCAACACAAATTGCCACTTAAAGTGGAGAGGTTCAATCATTCATTTCTAAAATTTAAGAATTACTTTCTTATGCAAAATCTACGATAGTTTTGGAATTTGTTATTTTTACCTTTTTGCTTTTTTCGAATAGAAAATTCGTGTAATTTAATGTGATAAATGTTGAAAAAGCGCTTTATTGAATCATACCCGAAATATTTCTCTGAAAACTACTTTTATTATGTGAACGTATTTCATTGATACAGTTCTAAACTTATTAAATTAATTGTTGTTTACCGTATTTTAATATACTAAATTTAAAATCATGTAGATGATAGTTTCAGTTTTAATGGTAATTCTCATAAATTTGAAAAAAAAAGAAAATACAAGTTTTAATGAACTGTGAATTTTTGTTTTTATAGTGCCCAAATTGGACATAATTTATATACAGAAATATATGTTCCAGTAATACATTGAGAGCAATTTACAAAATAACATTTTAAAACACAAGATGCCTATTACAACATTCTTATTATACAGATGCTGGAGAAAGAGTAAAATATAGTTTGCACTTCATTCGGTTAACTATCTAACAAACATTTGGATCACCTGAAGATCAGGGTCCCCAGCCTTCTTTAGTTAGCTTTATAAGGCTAACTAACGAAAATATCACGATCTAACCTAACCAATCGTTAAGGGCGTACAGTTGACCTAAGGATTGGTTAGGTTAGGTCGTGATATTTTCGTTAGTTAGCATTATAAGACGAACTAGAGAAGCTGGGGGCCCTGATCGTCAGGTGATCCAAACATTTTTCTTCATTTTCTATTGTCATCAAAGTTTTTGGTTGTTTTATACCAACTTAAAAGGTAGGACTCAAAGTGTGCACTTCTTATTGGAATTATTTTGTTTTCTGAAGAGGGAAGACGATCACTGAGTTCCTTTCTCGTGTCTCAAAGTTTCCAATTTTTTAAGTGTTCACAGTACCTTTCACCCATGCTCTCCCGCCTTCTATTGGATCAAGATGATTGGTGTAAATAAAACAAGGAAAAAGTAGGAGTACATTTGACAGTGCTCCATATTTTCCATGTAAATATCACAATGTCATAGCAAACATTTAAAATGTGTTTAAGAAAAAACTAGTTTCAATAATAGTTTAATAATTATTACTTTAATAATAATTTCATACAGAAAACTATTGTTGTAGAAAAGTTAATGAGTAGTAATGAAATTAAAACTTAGTTGTTCCTAAAAATATAATATATTATGTATACAATATTACATTTTTAATAATTGTAATGTTAAGCTTTCAAAGGATTTGTGCAAACAAGCAAACTCAAAACATATTTTCAAAAAATAGTATGCAATAGGATTTTCTTTACAAAATAATAAAGATTAAGTTATTGTTTTTGTATTTAAGCCTCAGGTTAACGAACTATTCACAAAATATTCCCTTTAGCCGTTGGAGTTTTAGTTGAAAGCACAGTTGTGAGTGTTCAGTTTGGCGACTGAAATTGAGTTGCTGCAAATCTGTGGTCGAATTTTCAGTTGAAGCCATGTTGCATACCGGTTGGTGCTATCCAGTTTTGACCAAGGAGCTATTATTATTCCTGAGTAATTTTCTTTACCATGACGACCTGTTGGGTGGTTGTGGTGGCAGTTATTGTACCACTACCCTCCTTTCCAACTCTCAGCGCAGTGGGTCTTTGCTATTAGACAATATAATATTTGTATTTAGATTAATATATATAAATTACATGAAGGGTAAATACTGTAAGAGAAGACAAGGACTGTTAATTTTAGTTTAGGATATGGTAATGGGATGCAATATGTTCATTAGATTTATTATGTATTAAAAACTAAATAATATCTAAAACCCTAAAAATATAGGGAGCTATTGAAGAATAGGGACCCCAGCCTTCTTTAGTTAGGCTTATAAGGCTAACTAACGAAATATCACGACCTAACCTAACCAATCGTTAGGTTAACTGTACGCCCTTGACGATTGGTTAGGTTAGATCATGATATTTTCGTTAGTTAGCCTTATAAAGCTAACTATAGAAGGCTGGGGTCCCTATTCTTCAATAGCTCCAAATATAGTTATAGGTCAAAACTATAAAAATTAATGAAAAAACAATAAGTTAAAAAGAGACACACCAGCTTTATCGTTGTCCATGTCAAATGTCGAGAAATAGTTACCATTCAGGTAACTGAAGCGATCGTAGGCCGTACTTTTAGCATTGTAATTCGTTGCCGTAAGTTTGTATCTGAAGAGAAATTTAAATGTCACTTCACAGTTTTCAGCTCCAATAATGTGATAATTGAGGCTATTCTCTACTCAAATTGCAGAGACGAGAACAAAAGTGAAAAGATTTAAATATTATGATGAAGTTCTTAAAATTTTAAAATATGAATATTTGCGAACAGTTAAAATACGTTTCCCACTTCAGCAATTGGACGGTTGGAAGTGAAAGTGATTCAAGTGAGTCTTTTACCGTTTTTTTCTTTTGCCAGAAAATGACTGAAGTACTTGATACGTACTCCGCACGCCGAGTGCGTTCCACCAAAGTGATTCAAATAACCAAAATCTCACTTTCTGGGAAGAAGGAAACCGTGATCAAAGGTGACTTGTGTACTTATATCACATCTGGAGTTTTGGTGCTCTGAATGCACTTGAATTACTTCTACTTCCAAACGTTCAATTATAGAAGGACTGCATCACTTCTGAGAGGTAAGTGGTTGCCACATTTGATAAGATAGTTGCTTCAATAAAAAAGAAATTGAATGAATCATTACTGTGATTCATATGTGTGAAGTGTTGGATATGTTATTAATCGATTGCGGAGCAGAACTTCATAAATTTAATATAATTTGGCAGATTAATAATGAAAATGGTAATTTGAAGAAATTCCTTTAAACAATTAGAGTACCATTCTCAACCAATACAATAATAAATTATTGTGGATAATTGAGATTTCTCTTTAATTATATGAATACATTAAAATAATTCTCATTTTATATTTTACACTCATTACACAGTAGAATTATTGTGAAAACCAAAGTAATACACACAAAATTTCATTAAAAACTTTTAGATTTTCCTTCATTTGCTTTTCAGCAGACTTTGATGCTAAAATAAAGAAAGAATCAATCATGCTCCTTGTCAAAGCGTGGATTTATAATGGCTCAAAATCTTTCGATAATATAAAAATAATTAAACTTTTTACCATATTAATATATACAGTAATCTTCAAATGAAATATAATGAAATGATTTTCACTCAAACTTTGAGGATGCGAACCTCAAAATTTGAAGACTTCATTCATGTTTTGAGGTCTTAATTCCTTTAAAGATAGATGAAACTTGAAAATGCATTCATAATATCAATTTCTAAAGTGGTTCAAACTATCAATTATATGAAAATAATAATAAAGAATAAGATGTTACTTCATTTCCTCCGAGTCCACTTTGAACACATTCCACTAGCCCCAAATTTCTCTTCCGAATCCATCTTTGACATCCATTCTCAGAATATAGTTCCGATGGTGAGATAAAATATGCACGTTTTCATTTCCTTGTGACAATAATTAATTAAAATAATTCAGATTAACTTATTTATTTGTTAAAAAGCTTATTTAAAGAAAATTTGAAATTGTTTCAGATCTGTAATTAAAATAATATGAAATAAGCAAGGATGCATAAATTGTGGTGCCATCTGGAGGTAAATAATTAACCACACTATTTATATAACCATTAAAGAGGATAACTATATAAAACAACTATAATATCTACTACAAACATTCCATAACGTAAAACAAGCTCCATTAATCATGGGGGATCCTTTACTGAGAGATAACTGAGGTGAAGAATAAAAGACCAAATGGGTAAGTGAAGAATAATCAATTCAAAGAAATTATGTATAACAGACTGATTACTCTTCTTTCCCTTCTCAGAACTGGTGAGGAAAAAATCAATGACTACATTTAAATCTAGTCGATGCGACATGAACAAAGCTACAAAGCTCTCAGTTCTCATCTAACCAATGCTCTTCTCCTGGCATTCCGAACCCCTTCTTGTAATCGGCCCAGTTCCGAGTGAAGTTAATTGGTTTCGACACATTGACTCTGGAAAGGAAAACAGTCCATCCACCTCCGTCGGTCTTCATGTCACAATATACATCCACAGGGCGGCTACATTGACATCTAGAAACAAATAATAGGTCATAGTCGAATCTCCTTTACTATAAACACGGATTTTGAACAACTGATTATTTTAAAACAATTTTAAAATGTAATGCATTATTTCATTCTTGTATTTAAAAACACAAAATGTATGACGCCAATTAATTAAACGATGTTATCAAAGCGTTAAAGAGAACTTAAGGGCTCACAAGTAAAGCAAAGAAATCACTTGAAAAGAATAAAGAATGAAATAAGAAATTTAATGAAATTAATAAAGGTGATGTTAATGCAGTAGAAAGTCACCGTTTTACCTGAATGGATATATCTGGTAAATTCCACTTTTCGTATCTCCTGCGACGAGAATTTCGGAGCAATCAGTAGGTCTTAGGAAGAACAAGTGAAAGGAATGTATACATGAAAAGTATTAAGATTTCACAAAATGTATTTTATTGTTTAATTAAATTTAAGATTAAAATTATTAAATCTTCGCTGAAAACAAACAAAAAGAAAAATGTTTTTATTATGGAATTAGATTTAGTTCGTCTTGTGTGTCCACCATTACTAGTTGCCAGCATTTAAGAAAGTGAATTAATTACTTGTTATTTTTCCTAATATGGAATTAAGACAGAACTTGATGATCGTAAAATTGAATTACTCCTGTTTAAACTTAAACTAACCGAAACGTTGAATCTGTGGGCATGTAGAAATGTCGATCGCCGAAGTAGGGTGAAATATCCCAGCCTTCTGAGGTCTTCTGACTGAATCAAATGAGAAATCAATATATGAGCTTAACTAATATAATGTAAGTACATTTAAAATAAATCCCATTATTAAATTAACTGAATTAGTGACGAAAATGTAATATTTTATTGATATTTTTACTAACATCGATCTCTCTAAGTGATATATATTGGTAATTAATATTAAAAACATATTTAAAAGAAAGTAACCAACCTCGAGTTAGTTTTGTCTTGAGTTATCGATTTTAAATTAGGCTTCAATGTCGATGTTTTTGAAATTGACCTTCCAAAAGAACCGAAGCTGAAAAGGTCGCTGTCGAAAAAAAATATATCATTAACGTATTTACAATAATTAAATGTACATTTTTATATATTGTCGCCAACTATTACTTGAATGAAAATGATTTATTGAAAATGAATAATGAAAGAAATAGGCTTTTTATAATGTAGGGAGAAGCATGAAATAAAAATTAATACTTAAAATAATGAAAAATGAAAATTTCCATTGAAAAGTAGTTCTTCACGAAATAATACTAATATCTAACCATTACAAGTACTATTAACGAATTAAAATGAGAAATCGAATTCCTCATAAAAGTTATTCTGAATGAACGTTCAAAATGGGGATTTCGATTAAGATTGAATTTCATATAAAAATCACAAATATATTCTTAAACTTGTCTTCTGTTTTCATTATTAAGGAATTTGATGATCGAAATAGAATTACTTGTTTGCTTTAGGAATAAAGTTTGGGGATCTTAATCCGAGGAAGAGATTCTTTATTTCCAAAAACATGCGTTTCATATCCTGATGCAAAGTCAATTGGTGTTGCAGAAGGACGTTTTCAAGTGGGGCTTCTGGATCCACCTTCACCACTACATCTTTGTCGACGCCAAATGCGGATAAAACTGAAATAAAATAAAATTCTAACGTATCGAAACTTTTTCTTGGATAAATTTAAATAAATTTAATTGTAATAATAAGAGGTTGGTCCTATTTAATTACAGTTTAGGTTTATACTAAGGACAAATTAACTTTGACTAAGATAATTCGCCAATATTTGTTTATGGTCTGTTGATACGGAAAGTCAGTAAGCTCATCACTTTCGTCCAATATGCCATTTTTGACACTCCTCACATCATTAATGAATGAAAACTCTTATAAATTAATGAGGATATTATATCGTTTATGACAATTATGTATAACATTTTTAACGAAAGTTACAAAAAATGATTTATAAATATATAATGGAGTGTAGCAAACATAATTTTAGAAGAAAATAAAATGTTGGGAACATGAAACATAATTGTTCTCAAGAGAAAGAAACCTTGATGGACTCTTACTTTTTGTAGTTAAAATCCCACTTTAACTAACGGAAAGAATTAAATTAAATATTTTTTATGTGTCCATTACGGAGATTTCACTATCTCATTTTATCTAGATGCAGTGTAGGAAAGAAGTAGGAAAGTAAGAAACTTTTGATGGAAACGTAGAAAGAATAGAAACGTGTTCTATAAAAATAAAACTTTAAGAATTTTACACCAATTTTGTCTTCAAAATCTACAAATAGTTTGCAAATAACTGCAGAAATTACCACAGTCTTCATTCCTTTTAATTCTTATTTAAAAATTAAGTCTTTTAACATGAAAATTTATTGTAATGAATACATAAAAGGCAATAAATGCTAAAAATAAGCATTAAGCCCATCTCAATCAGACGTTTTTTTGGCGCTGATTCGTTTCCAGCTAAAAAGCGATTATTGCCGTTCAAACATTGATCGAGAACAAATTCGGTTTTGAAAAATGGTGGAAAAAATCATGTTTAAAAGTCAATTAAATTTAATTACTTTTGTCTTTAAATCCGCTTTTAAGATGTTAGAAAGTTAAAAGATTAATTTAGGTGACTTTCTCCAAAATATTAACAGCAGTTTGTGGTTTAAATTAAATGTAATTTTAATCATAAACTTTTAATTAATATCAGAAGTTTGCAAATATAAATTGTTTTGCTTAAATACTATCAAGAGAGTGAAAATCCTTTTTTGAGAATATTGTGAGTGTAAGATTTTGTGGAAACAAATCGTTGCTAAAAATGTGATTTTTACCTTTCTTGAGATTTTGGTGACCTGCTTCGAGATTCCTTTCCAGGAATGTGTCCAAACGACCAGAAATCTTGCGAAGAAGTTTAAAATCTTCTTCAGGAATTGAAAGAGTCTGCATGTAAGGAGGAAGCACAAGTAAATTAGAAAAGATGTACTCTAAATAGGAGTAGTATATATGAAACTTCAACTCGACATTTCATTTCTTATTTGTATTTATAGGCTATCTGGGGAAGAGGAGAAAATTATTGGATCACCTGAAGATCAGGGCCCCCAGCCTTCTTTAATTAGCCTTATAAGGCTAACTATCGAAAATATCACGATCTAACCTAACCAATCGTTAGATCAACTGTACGCTCTTGACGATTGGTTAGGTTAGGTCGTGATATTTTCGTTAGTTAGCCTTATAAAACTAACTAAAGAAGGCTGGGGGCCCTGATCTTCAGGTGATCCAAATTATTATATTCCCTTCCCTCATTACGATAGGTTTAAGATTAAGAAGTATAACCTGTGGCCCAGAGTCTAGCCTAAGACCTGGGACTCTTGATACACAAGAGTATCTTAACTCTAAGTTATGTCTCTAAGTTTGACAACCTGTAATCGAGAAAAGACACTGATAAATTAGGAAAAGTTTAGGCTGGACCAACCAAAATAATTACAGAAATTTAAAGTAAAACTTATGTGAAAGCTTACCTGAATCAGATATGTATTCACTTCAAAACATACACTTGGAGTTGGACTAATTCAGTTATTTAAATTGATAAATTGGTCTTATGACGTGAATTATATAGGATGTGATTTTATAAAGATACAAAGTCAATTAAAAGAAATAATGGATGTCAACAGAAAGTTAAACGTTTGGAGAGTAATGTTGTGAAACACTTCCTTATATCAATTTAAATTTGAAGTAAAACTTAAAATATCTCAGCTTTCATACACTACAAAGTTTAGAGTTAGACAGTTGATTAGATATTTCAGTAAACATTTCACATTAGTCTTTGAATGGATGAAGGAAGAAATGATTCTTTAACATAAAATAAGCATTTCTCAGTTGGACTATTTATTTTATTTTATTTGTATTTTATGCTTTTGGCTTTACTGGAATCTCAGAATAATTAAAGATGAAACATCAGTTAAAAGGTAGTTTTGATTAATAATATATAAATCTTGAATAAGAAATATTAATTAATTTAAAATATATAAACTAACGAATAGATGAAAATTAGACAATGAATTTAAATCACGGTGATGTCATTAAAGTCATTTTGAAAATATCTATTTTCATTTAGTTTTATCTATAAATTTATTTATAAAATAAAAATTACAATATTTCTCTTATGTTACAATAATACTTTAGTACAAATAATATAATAATACTGTCAATTGGACTATTTATTTTATATAATTTTCTCCTTAATCTTTCGGCTTTACTGAGTTCTCAAATTAGTGAGAGATAAATTACATGATATATAAGTCATGATTAAATTATGATTAATGTACAAAGAAACTAATAGTAGAAATACAGTATAAGTCAATCTTAAGTTATTGCTACGATATGAAACCTATAAAAACAGTCATTACTGTAGAAATGATACTAATACAATACAAAGAAATGAATGTTAGACACGAGAAATGAACAAGTAATACAGAAATGTACATTTAATTATTATCGATCTTTATCAGTATTCCATTATTAATTGAGATTTCAACTTGTTCTTAAAAGAAATATTTTTTTTATATCAGCACTTAAATCATCCCATATTTTAAGTCCATCGAAAATGGGTAATTTCTGAAGATGAACACAATCTAAATTGAGGAATAACGTGCTTTCATCTATTTCTAGTCTGATATGAGTGAATTTCTTGATGAGTTACAAAATAATATTTATTTATCCAATGTAATTAATAATTTTGTTCTTATATTTGTAAATGAAAATAAAATGTGCCACTTTGATTACATCTTTGATCTTTAATAGTTTTTTACCTCTTTAAAGAATGCACTTGAATGATTATCGAAATCGCCACATATATTATATATTATATCTTGTTTTTAACCAGTCTGAGAGCCCATCAAACCCTAATGCTTAAAAGGCCAAATAAAATAAAATAAATAGTCCAATTAACAATTGTTCATTATATTATTGTACAGTGAAATAATTATGGAACGATCTTAGAAGTCTTTTGAAATATTTCCTTTCAGGACCGATTTTGAATCAATTATATTCACTTTCAAAATATAGTTTATTCCAAATTTGTCAACATTTGAAATATGGACAATTAATTCCTTTTATCAAGAAATCGCCCCTTTATCCTTTCAAATGGAACAATTGAAATTTAAAACTGTTTTTTCTGTATGGAACAACTTTACTTTACAGTTTAACATTACAAAAATTGTAATATTTTAATATTTCAAAAAATTAAGATGTTGATTTTTGAAAAAAAAAAAGCTGATTAGTAAAATAATAAAAATATGTTGATTTCACCCACATACGTACGCAGGACCTTCAAATCCCACTTAGGTTTTTATCTTCACCACCGTCTGTTTAGTGTCGATAATAAATAATAATAATAATATAGATGGCGCACCAGTAACTAAATTATTATATTGTGTTTAACACAATATTGTAAGATAAATACCAAAGATTGAAAAACTTGAATATATTAAATAGTTTTTATTAAAAATATTCTTCTTTATTTTCATGAAAATCTGTTTCTTCATTCATTGATTTTTTGTTATTGTCTACCTATCTATTTATATATCTGTCTGTCTATCTGCATGTTTGTCCGTCTCTCTATTCTAAAATTTTAGAGGGTAAACAAAGAGTTGAGAACCAAAAATATTATACTTTCTTTCTTAATTCAACAATAATAACATTTACATGTTTTACCATTAATTAAAACTAATCCCATGGTTATGGTTACGGTTGTTATGGTAGATAGGAAATGTACTTACCACGCAACTGTTGATGGTTTCCTTCGAGTCAAACAATACACCACCTTTCACCTCAAAACAAAATGAGGCCAAAATTAGAATTAATTTCACAATCATTTTCACTTTTTTAATCAAGAAAACGTTTATTTAAAAGTATTTTAAAAAACAATAACTTTTATAAAGGAAATAGAAGAAAGAAGGTGATGCAGAGCAGTACTTAGGAATAAAAGTGTCAGAGTTTGTGAAGTCGACGCTTTATTATACCAACGAAATGGAATTTACACCAATGAAGAGAACCAGTTTTCTCTCTTAATTCGTGAAAATACTCGGTGCTAAAGAACATCAGGAAACGCCTTTCTGAACTTCCTCTAAATTTGCGCAACGATGGTTAGAACATTATTGTGTTCAGGGAAGTATTTTTTATGATAAAAGTTAAAAGTTTACTTCCTATTTTGCAACGCATTTCCTGTCTCCTTCATTCTTTAGGACAGAATTAGGTAAAATATTATTTAAAATTAGACATGATTGTATTGGTAATTCTGTTTGTATATAAACCTATTAAATATTTGCTTTATTAAAAGGAATTTATGATTAAAATTAAATTGTTGCAATGAAACATAATTATATTTATTAAATAAATTATGGCATTTTTAGGACCGATTTCGAGTTTATTAGCCCTTCATCCTGTGTATTATTATGTTTCATTTGCGAAGTTAAGCGACGATGGGTCTGTTCAGAAGTTATATTGGTGACCATCATCTGCGTTCAAAGTAAAAAGAGAACCGTGGCTCAGATCCCAAGTAAAGCTGTAAGTCTCCTCCGTCACATATCCCTTCCCTTTACGACGGAGGTTAAACGACAAGAAACACATCCATTTTTGTTTAAAGATTCCCTCAAGGATTATTTAAGGATTATATTTATTTAAAGTCTTCTTCAGGTTCACTCAAAAGTTATACTAGTATACACTTAAGTTGCTCTTATGTGTGTTAATCAAGATTTAATGCGATTCATTACTCGTTCTTTTGATCACAAGATACCAATCGGTATTATACTTCATATTACCTAAAATTCACTGCATAGAAAATTTATTCAAATTCGGATACAAAACAGTGAACATTCCCGTTATAAGATTACATATAAATCTGCGTGTCAGGGTTAAAAAGTGCCACGTCTATGTTTATATCTATGACATCTTGGCCCTTTTTAACCCTGACAGGCAGAAATGGCCCTATATAAATAATGTGATATCGTTAATACATCTGAAAGATAGACAGACATCATTACTCAAGGGTCGTGGAACATAACGTATTCTCTTGCACACCTGTAAACAAATTACACTTCCAGTCGCCAACCCAAAAGATCAAAACTCTAGAAAGACCTTTTGAGATCCAGATTTCTGTAAACCTCTAAAAAAATAGAACGTTTATACTTTGTGAAATAAAATTTACTGTAGTTTTTAGATTGATTTCTTTGGTCTCTAATACTGATATTATTCAAAGATGGTTAAGTGTTTAAATTGGGGCGAGTGGGGATTAATGTGGGCTCACTTATTGCAGACTGGTACCGATGAGGGAATTCACAAGGTCATTAACTATACTTTTATTCTTATAGATGCAAGGATGGGATAATTATTCTTAGTTAATTATTAAGTATGAAGTAAATGATAGTTAGAGAATAATGCTTGTCTTTAGTATATAACCCGGTCTTTCTTTGTCCGAACCTTTCCAGCCTGGTCTTCCACCAGTAACCTCCTCCAGCCCTTTCCCACTCTCAACTTATATAACCCATACTTTGGGGATGTCCAGATGGGATACGGTAAAGATAGCCTTCTGTCGGCCTACCCCAAAGAATGCAAAAAAGGAAAGTGGGTACATTAGGATGGAGTTTGAGGCCTACTTTATAATGCATATATTTATATACATATCACTTTATAACAGCACTTTTACAATCATAAATAGTTACACTTTTTTGTTGTTTTTGCTGCAATTGAATGGGAAAATAGGTCTGAAGCTGTTAATCTCTCCATTTACTGCACCGCAAACGATTGAAGATTAGTGGCCATGAATGGGAGTATATATTGACTATTTTTTAATGCTTATTAAAAATACAAAATAATGGGAATACTATTTATATACGCAGTGTGTATATATTACCTTGTTTAACGTTGGTTTTGCTTCCGGCCGAATTGTTCGTTTTGACGAAGGTCAAGCTCGTCACTCCACGTGGAATTCGAACCACGCCGAATCACGGGTGATCAGAACTTGCACAGTCCTCTCTCGGACTCGATCTCACGACCTCCCGATCAGCAACCCACTGTCTTAACCACTTGGGTACCTAGCGAGGGTACCCATTTATCTACCAACCAATTTCTATTGTGTGGAAGAATGAACAAATGCTAACCACTACACTACTACACACACATATATATATATATATATATATATATATATATATATATATACACACAGAGACGAGTATATATTTCTTTCAGTAGTGTGCAAATTAATTGCAGAAATAAATAGGAAACGAAATAAACGAAATAATTTTGACTGACTCGTGATTAAATGTTTTTGAGAATTTCTCATTTCTCATTCACTTTCTTGTGTTTTGGGTGAGGGACAATTCAGTATTCCACAGAATGGCTAGACGAATATTGCAATAGTTACAAACATGAACGTAATCACGTGTAAGGGCATTTATGTGAAGATATTGACTGAGATGTTGATAGGGCACAAGTAGGTCAAGAATAAATTAATGAAATGAATTAATTTAAATGTTTCAAAAGAAAAGAGGTCAACAAAAATTAAAGGTTATTCACCTAATTAATAACTACAAGAAGATACTAACGTAACATTATTCAATTCATGGAGAAACATCAACACATGAATGAACATTTCCAAACAACATTTATATTGCATAACATTAGACACGACGCACCATATAAATAATGTCTTACAGACTGTAAATTCTTTATTATTATACGAAACAACCGATACTGAAGATATCAGTATGAGGATTCAGTATTCAAGGTATGGAAAATGTGAAAGGAATCAATTTGCTTATGACGTCATAGTCTATCAAATAATGCAATCTATGTAAATTCATAAATAATACGTTCAGTCCCTTAGTTCGGATATATAAGTCATTGTAGAAAGTAACAAGAGAAAATGAGTTATAGGAACACATTAGTAAGGAGGTTATGAACCTGGTACAAGTGTGAGTGACACAGTAAGTAAGTAAGTATATACAATAGTAATTTAGAAATTTCGTGCAATACTCATTAAAATTTCTAATGTCTTACAAAACTTCTGAAATGAATTTTAATGCGAAACAAAAGGTTGTTTAATTAAAGTCTCTTCATTTGCTAAAGCTCAAAAAGTGTACGAAATTTGAGGGAAGCGTTGAAAATATTACTAAACTTTACAATTGAATACAAATTTTAAATGAAAGCACACCTGTGTGTGTTGACTTTGGTTACTGAAATAATGCTGCTGCAAATTTGTGGTCGAATTTTCAGTTGAAATCTTATTGCATACTGTGTGGTGCTAACCAATTTTGACGAACGGGTTTTTCTTATTTTTGTCTTATCTTTCTTTGCATGAATACTTGTTGGATTGTTGTGGTGACAATTATTGTACCACCACCCTCCTTTGTAAATTTCAGCGCAGTTGGTGTTTGCTGTCAAACAATAAAATGTTTGCATTATAAATAATATTTGCAAATAACAGAACAGACACCCAAATTTATACACCCAAATTTACAGTATACTTCAAACCAAGTATAGCTAACTGGATTCCACTCAACATTTACGAATGTGAACCTCAAAGTTTTACACGTAAAAGAGGTCGACGTATAATTTGATGTAAACATTGAACAAATTTGTTCACTGCAGAAAAGTGTCGATCACACTTTATTTGGTTTAAAAGTTGTCCGCGTGATGGTGGGTGTAGCGTAGTGGTATTCAAGTGGTGGTACGCACTCTCCTTCCTGGGGGTACGCACGCTATTTCCTCACGCAATGAAAAACTTGCTAATGAAAAACAGTTTCACACATCGCATTGACCAATTTACGGTATGTAGTAATTAAACTATAAAACTGATGATATACTCGTACTTTGTATATCGCATAGATTTGAGGCGACTGGAAAGGGTCGGACAAAGAAAGGCCGGGTTATACTGTATATTGGAGACCAGCATCATTAACTAACTATCAATTGCTTCAATCATTAAACCAACATCGGCCGCCCATTCATCCACTTAACCACCTTGAAATAATATCAATATTAAAGACCAAAGAAATTAAACTAAAAATTACAGTAAATTTTAGTTCGCAGATTATAAAAGTTCTATTTTTCTGACAAATTTAAACAAATCTCAATCTCCGAAAGCCTTTCTAGATTTTTGATCCTTGGGGTTGGCTGCTGGAAGTGTAATTTGTTTGCAGGTGTGCAAGAGAATATGTTACGTTCCACGATCCTTGTGTAATGATGTCTATCTTTCAGATGTATACTAGACGATATCACATTGGGTAACCATAACATTTCTGCATGTCATTTGTTATAAAGCCCAAAATTGTCATAGATATACACAGACATGGTGCATTTTAACACTGACATTCAGATTTATAGGTAATCTTACAACGGCAATGTTCAATGTTTTGTATCCGAATTTGAATAAATTTTCTATGCAGTGAACTGAAGGTATCTTCTGATCAAAATAACGAGTAATGAATCGCATTAAATCTTGTTTAACCCATATAAGAGGGATTTAAGTGTATACTAGTATGACTTTTGAGTGAACCTTGAGGGAGTCTTCAAATAAAAATACAAGTGTTTCTTGTCGTTTAACCTCCATCGTAAAGGGAAAGGTCATGTGACGGAGGACACTTACAGCTTTACGTTGGATCTGAGCCACGGTTCTCTTTTTACTTTGAACGCAGATGATGGTCACCAATATAACTTCTGAACAGACCCATCGTCGCTTAACTTCGAAAATGAAACATAATAATACACAGGATGAAGGGCTTATAAACTCGAAATCGGTCCTAAAAATGCCATAATTTATTTAATAAATGTAATTATGTTTCATTGTAACAATTTAATTTTAATCATAAATTCCTTTTAATAAAGCAAATATTTAATGGGTTTATATACAAACAGAATTACCAATACAATCACTTGTAATTTTAAATTAATTTTGTAATTAATTTTATCCTAAAGAATGAAGGAGACAGGAAATACGTTGCAAAATAGGAAGTAAACTTTTAACTTTTATCATAAAAAAACTTCCCTGAATACAATAAAGTTTTGAGGTCGTTGCGCACATTTCGAGGAAGTTCAGAAAGGCGTTTCTTGATGTTCTTTAGCACCGAGTATTTACACGAATTAAGAGATAACTGCGTTCACTTCATGGGTGCAAATTCCACTTCGTTGGTATAATAAAGCGTCGACTTCACAAACTCTGACACTTTTATTCCTAAGTACTGCTCTGCATCACCTTCTTTCTTCTATTTCCTTTATAAAAGTTTTTTTTTTTTAAATACTTTTAAATAAACGTTTTCGTGATTAAAAAAGTGAAAATGATTGTGAAATTAATTTTAATTTTGGCCTCATTTTGTTTTGGGGTGAAAGGTGGTGTATTGTTTGACTCGAAGGAAACCATTAACAGTTGCGTGGTAAGTACATTTCCTATCTACCATAACAACCATAACCATGGGATTAGTTTTTATTAATGGTAAAATATGTAAATGTTATTATTGTTGAATTAAGAAAGAAAGTATAAATATTTTTGGTTCTCAACTCTTTGTTTACCCTCTAAAATTTTAGGGATAGAGAGACAGACAAATATACAGATAGACAGACAAATATATAAGTAGAAAATAACAACATTATTATTATTATTATTATTATTATTATTAATATTATCGACACTGAACAAACAGTGGTGAAGATAGAACGAGGAGTGTGATTTGTAGACCTGTGTGGGCGTTTGGGTATGTGGGTGAAGTCTCCTTATTTTTATTATTTTTCTAATCAACTTTTATTTTTTTGAACAGTCAAAATCTTCATTTATAAAATAAATATTAAAATATTACAATTTGCGTCATGTCAAAGTGTAAAGTTGTTCCATACAGAAGAAACCGTTTTAAATTTTAAGTGTTCCATTTGCGTAACACAAGTTGTATTACGCCATTTATAGTGATACGCGAGAATTGATTTACTCTATATCAATTCACAGCTGCACATAAATAGTAATATATGAGAACGTGAAATATTGCAAATAACTTTGATCTACATATTTATACCAATTATTGCATTTTGCATTTTATATAACTGCACAATACCTAAAAGTGTACGCGAGTCAGTCACCTTTCAATAATTTATTTGTTTCTAAATAAATATACTTTCTTGTGACGTTTGAGTTATTTTCGATTATCACGATCTCGTGCATATAGTTTTTGAATGTCTGGCTACGCCCATGTATTTGGAGTAATTTATATTTTGAAAGTCAATATAACTGAGTCAAAATCGGTCCTGAAAAGAAATATTTTCCAACGGCTTCCGAGATCGTTCATGATCAGTTCAGAAAAAGGAACGAATAATTTTGAAGAAACGTTGGTCTGTATGGAGCAATTTAGCTTTTCACTGTACAATAATATAATGAACAATTGCTAATTGGACTATTTATTTTATTTAATTTGGTCTTTAATTAGCATTAGAGTTCAATGGGCTCTCAGATTAGTTAAAAATAGGATAAAATATTTGATATATTGTGATTTCTATGATAATTGAAGTGCATTCTTCAAAGAGGTAAAACTATTAAAGATCAAAGATGTAATGAAAGTGGCACATTTTATTTTCATTTACAAATATAAGAACAAAATTATTAACTTACATTGGATAAATAAATATTATTTTGTAACTCATCAAGAAATTCACTCATATCAGACTAGAAATAGATGAAAGCACGTTATTCCTCAATTTAGATTGTGTTCATCTCAGAAATTACTCATTTTCGATGGACTTAAAATATGGGATGATTTAAATGCTGATATAAAAAAATATTTCGTTTAAAAACAAGTTGAAATCTCAATTAATAATACTGATAAAGATCGATATTAATTAAATGTACATTTCTGTATTATTTGCTCATTTCTCGTGTCTAACATTCATTTCTTTGTATCGTATTAGTATCATTTCTGCAGTGATGACTTTGTTTTTATAGGTTTTATATCTATAATAATAACTTAAGATTGACTTATTCTGTATTTCCACTATTAGTTCGTTTGTGCATTAGTTATAATTTAATCGTGACTTATATATCATGTAATTTGTCGCTCACTAATTTGAGAGCCCAGTAAAACCGAAAAATTATGGAGAAAATTATATAAAATAAATAGTTCAATAACACTAGGCAACAAAGATTTTGTTACAGAAGACCAAATAGGTGCTCCTAGCTAATTTCGGTATGCTGATTTCAAATCTATAATTAGATTTTTTCTATCACGTCTAGATTTTGTGTAAAATGCAAATCACTTTTAGTAAAATTTTCTACCACGTCCAGATTTTGGTTTTAATCGGCTTAATGCCAGTAATATGAAACTTGCTTTTCAAGGTTAAAGCAATTTTTTTTGCCAACTATATACAAATTCGAACAATTTTGATAAATAAAATTTATCCCGAGTTGGCAACACTGAGTCAAGAGCATAGTAACGGGCAACGGCACCAACGGTCAGTCGCTACGTGACAGTCAAGCAGAACGGTTGTTGAAGCTCTCTGCTGATGAGCAAGTGACAGGTTGTGGTGACTTGTGTGTTTTTATAGCATTTGTTTTGTACTACGGTGTGTATTTCTTTTTATTTTGCACATCGTAATAATTACTTTCTACGTTTTTTCAGATATTGTATGGTAATTCAAAATGGCATCAAATAGACGTGCTTGTGTAAATCACCCAGACAACTTCTGCTTTGTCTGTGGACAATATACACCTAAGCCACAACGTAGAAACATAATAACAAAGATTAAACTTGCCTACAAGTGTTATTTTGACTGTAAGTTAGGAGACCAACAGAGGGACTGGGCACCAAATATTTGCTGTGCACAGTGCAATGCAATGTTAATAGCTTGGATGAATGGTAAAAGAAAAGCTATGCCGTTCTCAGTCCCTATGGTTTGGCGTGAGCCGAAAAATCACTTCAATGATTGTTATTTTTGTTTGACAAAGATTGCTGGTTTCACAAAGAAAAACAAATCAAAGATCACGTACCCAAACTGCGAATCAGCAATGAAACCAGTACCACATGATGAAACAAATCCACCACCAGTTCCACCAGCAACGATAACAGACAGCAGTTCATCTGAAGATTCTGCTAGTGATATAGAAACAGGGAAAGATGGCATATATGTTCCAGATGCAAATATTTCCCCACATTTGTTAAGTCAAGCGGAGTTAAATGACTTAGTGCGCGATTTGGAATTACCAAAAGAAAAGGCAGAGTTGCTTGGTTCAAGACTTCAAGAATTTAATCTTCTCCAACCAAACACCAAAGTTTCCCATTTCGCCATCGCCATTTGCAGTTTTCATCATTTTACTTACAGGAAGAAAACGTTTGTTTCTGCCACGATATCAGTGGTCTGATGCAAGGGATTGGCTGTCGCTATGATCCAAAAGAATGGAGACTGTTCATTGACTGTAGTAAAGCTAGCCTTAAAGCTGTATTACTGCACAACGGCAATGAAAAACCTTCAATACCTGTAGCACATGCCACTGGCCTTAATGAGACTTATGAATCGATGAAACTGCTGCTAAGACTCATCAAATATAAGGACCACACATGGAATATTTGTGGCGACCTTAAAGTTGTATCATTACTTCTTGGGTTACAGTTGGGCTACACAAAGCATATGTGCTTTTTTGTCTATGGAACAGCAGAGATGACAAGAACCACTACAAAAAACATGATTGGCCATCTAGAACTGAACATGTTGTTGGTAAATACAATGTGAAACACCCAGCACTTATTGACCCTCAGAAAGTACATCTTCCACCACTTCACATTAAACTTGGCCTTATGAAAAATTTCGTGAAGGGTATGGATCATCAAGGTAGTGGTTTCCAATATTTAAAGGATAAATTCAAAGGAATATTGACAGATGCTAAGCTAGAAGCTGGAGTTTTCACTGGACCACAGATCCGCAGTGTCATCCACGACTCATCGTTTCCATCTAACCTAAATGAGAATGAACTAGGAGCATGGACATCTTTCGTTGAAGTTGTCAAAAATTTTCTTGGAAACCACAAAGCTGAAAACCACCGTAAACTCGTAGAAAACATGCTTAAATCTTATGAAATAATGGGATGCAGAATGTCTTTGAAAATTCATTTTTTACATTCTCATCTTGACTTCTTCCCGGCCAACCTTGGGGCTGTAAGTGATGAGCATGGTGAGCGCTTCCACCAACAGATCTCAGTTATGGAAAACAGATACCAAGGTAATTTCAATCCAAATATGATGGGAGATTATTGTTGGTTCCTGCAGAAGGAGAGCTCGTCATCCTACAAGCGACAAAGGAAGAGCACACACCAAAGTTTCACTTAAGAACAGGAATTTGCCTTTCAGTAGTACCAACAAAATACTAACGCGCTTTGGGTGGATGGTTGGGCGCAGGGGTGGTAACTCCGCCAGCGGAATTCCGCTGTCTGTCTTAAGCCAGAATAAAGGATGAAAGACATCCCTGTCACTAATTATTTAAGTATGCTTAACATAAAACGTGGCACGGAAAAGTAGCTTAGACGGCTTTCGTAATAGAAGCGGGTGAGAAAAAATGAAAAATAGGGTTTTCGTTACACAAAATCTGGACGTGATAGAGAAATTTGATATCAGATCTGAAATCAGCACAGCGCTTTAGTAGGAATCAGTAGTCACTGTCTGTAACAAAAAAAAATTTGTTGCCTAGTGTAATTGGTAGTAGTATTATATTTGTTCTAAAGTATTGTTGTAATATACAGAACGATCCTAATTTTTATTTTACAAATACATTTATAATTAAATTATTTTATAAAATATTTTTCAGCAAATAAAACTAAATAAGTAGATGTTTTCACACTGACTTCATTCTAACTTCTCACTGACTTCAGACTGACTTCACACTGACTTCACAGTTTCGTTGTCTAATTTTCATCTATTCATGAATTATCTATACTATAAAAAGTCAGTCCTATCGTCTGTCTGTCTGTCTGTACTGTAGACACCACATATTTAGTATTGAGCGGTTCTGAACATAGAAATAAATGCACTTTGCTTGTTTCAACTTTTTACTGTAGTGCGTTAAGATTTTCATTGCTGCGTTCTTTTCTATAGTTTTATTGACTAAATAATTGACCCCCAACTACTGAGGGTTCAATTATTCGGTCAATAAAACTATAGAAAAGAATGGAGCAATGAAAAATCTTAAGCTTCACATCCGAACCCATTGTGCCAAGATTTGTAAAGCTTAAGATTTCATGGCTGCGTTCCTTTCTATAGTTTTATTGACCGAATAATTGACTCCTCAGTAAATGGGTGCGCGGGACCCCCAATTACTGAGGCAGAAGGCCCCATCACTGTAGGTGTAGCAAAATGGGCTTGCAGGGCCCACTTTAGCAAGTATATTGTCATTCATAACTACCTTTTAAGTGCTATTTTATCTTTAATTAATCTGATATTCCAGTAAAGCCAAAAGCTTAAAAGACAAATTAAATAAAATAAATAGTCCAACTGAGAATTACTTATTTATGTTAAAGAATCATTTCTTCCTTCATTCAGAGACTAATGTGAAATGTTTAAGGAAATATCAAATCAATTGTCTAACACTAAACTTTGTAATGTATGAAAGCTGAGTTAGTTTAAGTTTACTTCATATTTATTTAAATTGATATGAAATGCTTCACAACATTACCCTCTCCAAACGTTTAACTTTTTATATCCATTATTTCTTGTGATTGACTTTGTATCTTTATCAAATCACATCCTATATAATCACATCATAAGACCCATTTATCATTTTAAATACCTGAATAAGTCCAAATATAAGTCTATGTTTTGAAGTGAATAAATATCTGATTCAGGTAAGCTTTCACATTGTTTTACTTTAAATTTATGTAATTATTTTGGGGTCTAACCTCAACTTTGGTTCACCTGAAGATCAGGGCCCCAACCTTCTTTAGTTAGCTTTATAAGGCTAACTAACGAAAATATCACGACCTAACGTAACCAATCGTCAAGAGCGTACAGTTGACCTAACGATGGTTAGGTTAAGGTCGTGATATTTTCGTTAGTTAACCTATAAGGCTAACTAGAGAAGGCTGGGGAACCTAATCTTCAGGTGATCCTCAATTTTCCTAATTATCAGTGTATTTTCTCGATTACAGGCTATCAAACTTAGAGACTTAACTTAGAGTTAAGATACTCTTGTGTATCAAGAGTCCGTGGTCTAAGATGAGCTCTGCACCACAGGTTATACTTCTTAATCTTAAACCTATCCTAATAAGGGAAGTTAATAAATACGTGGAACAAACTTACAAATCCTAATCTTCATAGAATGAATGCACAAATATAATAATTTGGATCACCTGAAGATCAGGGCCCTCAGCCTTCTTAGTTGCTTTATAAGCCTAACTAACGAAAATATCACGACCTAACGTAACCAATTGTCAAGGTCGTACAGATGACCTAACGGTTGGTTAGGTTAGATCGTGATATTTTCGTTAGTTAGCCTTATAAAGCTAACTAAAGAAGGCTGGGGCACTGATCTTCAGGGATTCAATAATCATCCCCTCTTTTCCAGGTAGCCTATGAATACAAATAAAAAAATAACATGTCGAGTTGAAGTTTATATATACTACTACCCATTTAGAGTGCATCTTTTCTAATTTACTTGCGTTTCCTCCATACATGCAGACTCTTTCAATTCCGAAGAAGATTTTAAACTTCTTCGCAAGATTTCTGTCGTTTGGACACGTTCCTGGAGAGGAATCTCGAAGCAGGTCACCAAAATCTCAAGAAAGGTAAAATTCACATTTTTAGCAACGATTTGTTTCCACAAATCTTAAACTCGCATATGCACAAATCACAAGAAATGATTTCACTCTCTTGATAGTATTTAAGCAAAACAATTTTATTTGCAAATTTATGATATAATTAATAGTTTATGATGAAAATTACATTTAATTTAAACCACAAACTGTTGTTGTTAATATTTTGGAAAAAGTCACCTAAATTAATCTTTTAACTTTCTAACATGTTAAAAGCGGATTTAAAGACAAAAGTGAGTAAAGTAATTGACTTTTAAACATTTATTTTAAAAACAATATTAAAAAATAACTGAGTATCCTGTAAAGAAAGGAATGTAGAATACAGGGTGTTGATAAATTATGTTTAAAAATTCAAACCCTTTTAAAAAATTAAGTTTTTACAGTGATTCTATTTGTTGCATTTGAAAGAACATTTCACAGGTAAGAATTGTGAATAGCGCGGCATCAAGGCTGCTCCATAAAAGATAAGTTAGAATGTGACACCTCACAATGTTGGTGACTCCTTCATTTACAAAATACTTAAAAATAATTTTAAAATCTTCGACATTCGAATATAAATCCTTTATTAATAAATAGATAAAGGGACAAGACAGTAGATAGATAAAGAGATAAATGGGTGGATAAATGAATTAAAAACATTCATATATAAATTAGTAAGATGAGATACGAAGGTAAATATATTAAGTGTTTTATAAAATTATAATTGATCAATTAATGTAAGTGATCAATAGATAATAATAAATAATTTATACGTGTGTTAATCTAAAGTGTTTTTTGTTAAAAAGATTAATATTGGAATTAATATAAATTTAACAAAATATTAAACTAAGATAAATTAAAGTGAAATCAAGTATGAATAGAGTTAATTACTTAAACAATCAATAATTACATATTAAAGTCAATAAAATGAAAGAATAAATAAAACTTAGAATAATCATGAATACGATTCATTTACATAATATTAAATATTAATAATAAATATAATATAAATATTAGATTTATAACCGAAAATATATTATAAAAAAGGAATATTTAATTATTATAGACCGTGGTGGTGTATCCTAAAACAGTGACGTACACTCAAAATCTTTACTGACTGCATAGTGTGTGTGTGTGTGTGGTGTTGATGGCTGAGATTCACATAAACTTGTGACTTCTTTATTCTGAAATAACTTTCAGGAAAAATAAAATATCCACTCCGAACACTTTCCAGTATATTTGAACTCCTCCTCATCCAATATTCAAACAGTTGCGTGAGTATTGTTACCAACGAGTAAATATGACGCAAGATGCATTAGCTGTGCGAATACACTATTTATGCTCTATGTTTTTGTTACAAAAGTTTTGCCTGTGTGACCAATATATACAAAATTACAGTCATTACATTTAATAGAATAAATTCATACAGGGACATTCATAGAGTTATTACGACTGAATAAACTCTTGATCGAATTAATGTAAAGTAAACATAACATTAATTCCTACGTCTCCAAGCGAGTAGAGAAGTGAATTAAATTTTTATGATATGGCAAACACAATATATTATTAAATACTTTCTTCTCCTTGTTACTTTTATAAAAAGATTTTTTATCTTTATTTAGAGAATTGTCCAAGAAATAATTCGGATAACATAATTTGCTTCACCTTTAAAACAACGTAAATTCACTGTGTAAAGATTGTGAGCTAATTATTGTGAAAGCTTTTAAAACATAGAAATAAATATAATCTGAGCGATTCGGTCTTTGGTGAGAGTTTCTGATAAGAAATGTATATATGGTGGATGGACTCATCCGTATTTTCAGTTTCCCTTCACAGGAGTTAAAATATACACGTGCGTTTGCCCAAAAGGTCACCTGAGACAGCAGAAACAGAGTAAGCAGCCAACTCGACTTCAACCGAAAATATTTTATAAAACAGACAGACAGACAGGTACACACACACATACACAGACAGAAGGATACAGAGAGACAGAGACAGAGAGAAATGAAATGACAAACGATTGAACGATTACTTCCCACTATGTCTTTTCCACTCCCAATTTTGGTCCTCAAATGAAAATGGCGAAATGTCAAAAATCTATTTTTTGACAAAAGCATGCCTTGATTAAGGAAACAATTCTTACGTCGCTGAAATGACGCCAAATGGGAATGGCTAATCTTTCACAATCTAACCTAACACTAGTCTAACCAATCACAACCTAACTTTTCGTAACCTATCCAACCACAACCTAACTTATCGTAACCTATCCAATCTTAAACTAACCCAGACAAAAGTGTTAAAGGACGTGGATGGGAATGAAAATGACATGAAATGAGAATGGCATAAAATGGGAATTGCCTAGAATGAGAATGGCCTAGAATAGGGTGAGACCGTTTGAAGTCCCCTTCTTTAATCATCAAACGTTTCAAGAGTCTTAACTTTTGATTTTCATATGAGAATAAAAACCCACTCTAATAGACAGAGTTTATTTCCACGACAGTTTCGACGCCCTGGCATCCTCCTCGGGTGGGCGTCGCCAGTGGGCGTCGAAACTGTCGTGGAAATAAACTCTGTCTATTAGAGTGGGTTTTTATTCTCATATTTTGATTTTCAGTTGATGTCCTTCTTCTAGTTGACTCTGCATCCCCATCAGATCAGTTCCTGCAATTTACATTATCATGGCCAATTATCACTTTTAAATACTGTAATTAGTTATTTTATAAAGTAAATGTACGGTTTTTAAGTGAAGAGACATCTGGTTCAGATTGTACAGTGGTTCCTCAAACATTTTATTTCTCACCTTTGGATTCGTTTTAGGTGCCCTAATCCGAACCCTTTCTAAATTATTAATATCTTTTCTAAAATATAGGCTGTCTAACTTACAGATTGAACAAAGGATAGGCCTACTGTACATCAAAAAGCCTAGGTTTAAGGTTGGGGTCAGGGTAGGCTGACCATATTTCCTTGAGACAAAAACGGGACATTGGGATGGCAAAAAAGGGACGGGGGTTATGTAATATTCTGTATTCATGAAAAAGTAAGTACATAAACATATTGAGCTTACAATTATTCTTCAGTGACAGAACCCATACAAAAACCCATACAAAACGGTACTGTCCCGTTCAAAACGGTACGTATGGTCAGCCTAGGTCAGGGTCACAGGCTAGCTATTAATCTTGAAAGATTTTGCTAGCCAAGGCCTTGACAAATTTCTCAGCAAATTTCTTTTTTACTCGTATATTATTGGTATCATAACTTTAATAATGACTCTGTATTTGTTTTATATCTATAATAATAATAATAAATTAGGGATCACCTGAAGAAGATCAGGGCCCCCATGTATTCTTGTTTTTTGCTTAACAGTACCAAATATAATAATAAATTAAAATGAATGCCAGGTTAGGTGAACTGTACGTCCTTGACGATTGGTTAAGTTAAGTCGCGATATTTTCGTTATTTTTAACGAAGATATCATTTGGTAATTGAGGCTGGGGACTCTGATCTTCACGTGATTCTAAATTAGATTAATATATAATCTATAATAATTAATAATTCTTATTAAGGATTTATATAATATTAATAATAACTTATTTTTCATTAAAAGCTCAGTAAAGCTTAAACCTTAAGGGTCAAATAAAATAAAATATATCCAATTTCACAGTTATATATTTTATGTTAAAATCATTTTAACAACCAAAAATGTAAAATCGGAAAAATTTCATTCATTTTACCAATAATAGATTTTTCAATTGAATTAATTTCAATTCATAATTAATAAATGGATGAAAGACATTTTGAAGACTTAAATCTACATGGAATAAATGAATAAATGCTCAAATGTAATAATTGTTTTCTCTTCCTTTCGAGATAGCCTATAAATATGAACACTAAATAAAACGAGTCACAACTCAACGTTTTTTAAACCACAATGCGCATGCGTCTAGGTGCAAAGAATAGAAAACTAACTTATTATACAAATGAAATGTTGGATCACCTTAAGATCAGGGCCCCCCCCCAGCCTTCTATAGTTACCCTTATAAGGCTAACTAATGGAAATATCACGACAACCTAACGAATCGTCAAGGGCGTACAGGTGACCTAACAATTGGCTAGGTTAAGTCGTGATATTTTCGTTAGTTAGCTTTATAAGGCTAACTGACGAAGGCTGGGGGCCCTGTTCTTCAGGTGATCGGAAATGTTTAATGACTATGCATTTATAGACAGTATATGAAACATTTAAGCTCATTTTTCAAATATTTGACCTACCAAGCATGATGAAATGTCGAGTAGACTTTCCAAATATATATGATCAAACGTTTAGTACCATTTAGAGCATGGGTAGGGAACCTGCCGTCCGCCTGCATAATGTGTAATTAAATTAGTATAATTTGATTGCAGGAAAGTGACGAGCTTATTGATTTTTGTATTTTTAACCGTAAACAAATATTGGTGCATTACCTTAGTCAAAGTTGATTCGTCCTTACTTGGTATAAATCTAAACTGTAATTAAATAGGACTTTTACCAATTACAATTAAATTTATTTGAATTTATTGGAGAAAAAGTTTAGATACGTTAGAATTTAATTTTATTTCAGTTTTATCCGCATTTGGCGTCGACAAAGATGTAGTGGTGAAGGTGGATCCAGAAACTCCACTTGAAAACGTTCTTCTGCAACACCAATTGACTTTGCATCAGGATATGAAACGCATGTTTTTGGAAATAAAGAATCTCTTCCTCGGATTAAGATCCACAAACTTTATTCCTAAAGCAAACAAGTAATTCCGTTTTCATCATCAAATTCCTTAATAATGAAACAGAAAATAGAATTAAGAATATATGAATGATTTTTATATGAAATTCAATCTTAATCGAAATCTCCATTTTGAACGTCCATTCTGAATAACGTTTATGAGGAATTTGATATTTCTCATCTTACTTCGTTAATAGTTCTTATAATGATTAGATATTAGTATTATTTCGTGATGAACTATTTTTTAAAGGAAATTTTCATTTTCATTATTTTAAGTATTTTTTTTACATCATGCTTCTCCCTACATTATAAAAGGCTTATTTTTTCATTATTCAAATTATTAATACATCTATTTATTTGAAGTAATAATGGAACACAATATATAAAAAGGTACATTTAATTCATAATTTTTGTAAATACGTTAATAATATATATATATATATATATATATATCATAGGAGAAATTCCCAAGTATTCCCAAGTAAGGGAATACCTGGACCAACAATTCCCTGGTCATTGGCTAGGACGTCGAGGGCCTGTGGAATGGCCAGCTAGAAGCCCGGATCTCACGCCACTAGATTTTTATCTCTGGGGCCACTTGAAAGTGCTGGTATACGCAGAGAAAATTAGGAGTGTTGAACATTTGCGGCAGCGCATTATTGGGGCATGTAACACCATTACTCCTGACATCATTCACCGTGTGCTTGCTGACTGGGTATCACGTCTGAATTTGTGTATTGAAAACAATGGTGGACGTATTAAGCACGTTCTGTAAATAAAAGCTTTTGTTTTGCCTTTTTTTATTATTTCTCCTATGATGCCGGACTTATGGGACACCCTGTATATATATATATAGAAAATTATATATATATATTTTTTTTATTTTTATTTTTTTTTTTCCGACAGTGATCTTTTCAGCTTCGGTTCTTTCAGAAGCTCAATTTCAAAAACATCAACATTGAAGCCTAATTTAAAATCGATAACCCAAGACAAAACTAACTCAAGGTTGGTCACTTTCTTTTCAAATTTCTTTTTAATATTAATTACCAATATATATATATCATTTGAGACATCAATGTTACTAAAAATATCAATAATGTATTACTTTTTCGTCACCAATTTAATTAACTTAATAATGGGATTTATTTAAGTGTATTTACATGATATTAATTAAGCTCGTATATTTATTTCTCGTTTGATTCAGTCAGAAGACCTCAGAGGGATGGGGTATTTCTCCCTACTTCGGCAATCGACATTTCTACATGCCAACAGATTCAACGTTTCGGTTAGTTTAAGTTTAAACAGGAGTAACTAAATTTCACTTTCATGAAGCTCCAAGGCTTAATTACACATTAGGAAGAATAACAAGTAATTAATTTACTTTTGTAAAATGCAAGCAACTAGTAATGGCAGACACACGAGACGAACTAAATGTAATTACATAATAAAAATATTCTTCTTTTTCTTTGTTTTCAGCAAAGATTTCATAATTTTAATCTTAAAATTAATTAAAGAATAAAATACATTTTGTGAAATTTTAATACTTTTTATGTATACATTCCTTTCATTTGTTCTGCCAAAGACCTACTGATTGCTCCGAAATTCTCGTCGCAGGAGATACGAAAAGCGGAATTTACAGATATATCCATTCAGGTAAAACGGTGACATCCCACTGCATTAACATCACCTTTATTCATTTCATTAAATTTCTCATTTCATTCTTTATGCCTTTCGAGGGATTTCAATGTTTTACTATTGAGCCTTTAAGTTCTCTTTAACACTTTGATAACACCTTTTAATTAATTGGTGTCATACGCTTTGTGTTTTTTATAATTACCAAGAATGAAATAATGAATTACATTTTGAAATTGTTTTAAAAGAATCAGTTGTTCAAAATCCGTGTTTATAGTAAAGGAGATTCGACTATGACCTATTATTTGTTTCTAGATGTCAATGTAGCCGCCCTGTGGATGTATTTGTGACATGGACCGACGGAGGTGGATGGACTGTTTTCCTCTCCCGAGTCAATGTGTCGAAACCAATTAACTTCACACGAAACTGGTCCGATTACAAGAAGGGGTTCGGAATGCCAGGCGAAGAACATTGGTTAGGTAAGAACTGAGAGCTTTGTGACTTTGTTCACGTCTCATTGACTAGATTTAAATGCAGTCATTGATTTTTCCCTCACCAGTTCTGAGAATGAAAGAAGAGTAACCAGTCCGTAATACGTAATTTCTTTAAATTGATCATTCTCTATTTACCCAGTTAGTGTTATATTCTTCACCCCAATTATCTTTCAGTAAATGATCCCCATTATTAATAGATCTTGTTTTATGTTATGGAATATTTGTAGTAAATATTATAGTTGTTTTATATAGTTACTCTCTTTAAAAGTTATATTTATGTACCTCATAATGGCACCCAAAATTATGCATCCTTGCTTATTTCGTATTATTTTAATTACAAATCTGAATAAATTTCAAGTTTTCTTTAAATAAGCTTTTTTGTCTAATAATTAATTTAATCTTAATTATTTTTATTATCAGTATGATTTTTTTTATTATCAAAAGGAAATGAAAACGTGCATATTTTATCTCACCATCGGAACTACATTCTGAGGATGGAAGTCAAAGATGGATTCGGGAGAGAAATTTGGGGCGAGTGGAATGTGTTCAAAGTGGACTCGGAGGAAATGAAGTAACATTTTATTCTTTATTATTATTTTTATATGAATGATAGTTTGAACCACTCTAGAAATTGATATTATGAATGCATTTTCAAGTTTCATCTATCTTTAAAGGAATTAAGACCTCAAAAAATGAATGAAGTCTTCAAATTTTGAGGTTCGCATTCTCAAAGTTTGAGTGAAAATCATTTCATTATATTTCATTTGAAGATTACTGTATGTATTAATATGGTAAAAAGTTTAATTATTTTTATATTATCGAAAGATTTTGAGCCATTATATAAATCCACGCTTTGACAAGGAACATGATTGATTCTTTCTTTATTTTAGCATCAAAGTCTGCTGAAAAGCAAATGAAGGAAAATCTAGAAGGTTTTAATGAAATTTTGTGTGTATTACTTTGGTTTTCATAATTTTACTGTGTAATGAATGTAAAATATAAAATGAAAAATATTTTAATGTATTCATATAATTAAAGAGAAATCTCAATTATCCACAATAACTTATTATTGTACTTGGTTGAGAATGGTACAGTAATTGTTTAAAGGAATTTCTTCAAATTACACTATTCATTAATAATTTGTAAAATTATATTAAATTTTTGAAGATGTTCTCCACAATCGCTCAATGCCTTATCCACAACTTCATATATATGAATCACAGTAATGATTCAGTCAATTTCTTTTTTATTGAAGCAACTATCTTACCAAATGTGGCAACCATTTACCTATCAAAGTGATAGGTGATGGAATGATGGAAGTAGAATTAATTCAAGTGCATTCAGAACACCAAAACTCCAGGTGATATAAGTACGCAAGTCACCTTTGATCACTTCTTTCTTCTTCCCACAAAGTGAGATTTTGGTTATTTGAATCACTTCGGTGGAACGCACTCGGTGGGCGGAGTATGTATCAAGTACAGTTATTTTTTTGGCAAAAAAAAAATCTGTAAAAGACGCACTTGAATCACTTTCACTTCCAACCGTCCAATTTCTGAAGTGGGAAACATATTTTGACAGTTCGCAAATATCCATATTTTAAAATTTTAAAAACTTCATCATAATATTTAAATCTTTTCACTTTTGTTGTCGTCTCCTTAATTTAAGTAGAGAACAGCCTCAATGATCCCATTATTGGAACTGAAAACCTTGAAGTGACATTTAAATTTCTCTTCAGATACAAACTTACGGCAACGAATTACAATGCTAAAAGTACGGCCTACGATCGCTTCAGTTACGTGAATGGTAACTATTTCTCGACATTTGACATGGACAACGATAAAAACGGTGTGTCTCATTTTAACTTATTGTTTTTTCATTAATTTTTATAGTTTTGAGCTATAACTATATTTAGGGTTTTTAGATATTATTTAGTTTTTAATACATAATAAATCTAATGAATATATTGCATCCCATTACTATATCCTAAACTAAAATTAACAGGCCTTGTCTTCTCTTACTAATCCTTCATGTAATATATATATATATATATATATATATATATATATATATATATATTAATCTTAATACAAATATTTTACTGCCCAATAGCAAAGTCCAGCTGCGCTGTTAACTACAAAGGAGGGTGGTGGTACAATAACTGTCACAACAACCACCCAACAGGTCGTCATAGCATAAAAGATTACTCAGGAATAAGCATAGCCCCTTGGTCGAAATTGGATGGCAAAACACGGTATGCAACATGGCTTCATCTTAAAATTCGACCACAGATTTGCAGCAACTCAATTTCAGTCGCCAAACTGAACACTCACAACTGTGCTTTCAACTAAAATCTCTATCGGCCAAAGGGGATATTTTGTTTCCAATATGATATGGCGAAGATGGCGTCTAAAACTTTATTTTGGAATTATATCTCAAAACTTTTAGATTTAAATTCTAGTTAAAGAACAACGTCAAGAGTTCGTTAATCTGAGGCTTAAATATAAAAACAATTACTTTATCTTTAATTTTTGTAAAGAAAATAGTATTGCATACTATATTTTAAACATTTGTTTAGAGTTTGCTTGTTTGTACACATACTACGAAAGCTTAACATTACAATTATTAAAAATGTAATATTGTATACATAATATACTATATTTTTAGGAACAACTAAACTTTAATTTCATTACTACTCACTAACTTTTCTACAACAATATTTTTCTGTATGAAATTATTATTAAAGTAATTATTATTAAACTATTATTGAAACTATTTTTTTCCTAAAAACATTTTAAATGTTTGCAATGACATTGTGATATTTACATGGAAAATATGGAGGACTGTGAAATGTATTCCTACTTTTTCCTTATGTTTTTTCACACCGATCATCTTGATCGAATAGAAAGCGGGACAGCATGGGTGAAAGGTACTGTGAACACTGAAAAAATTGGAAACTTTGAGAGAAAAGAAAGGAAATCAGTGATCGTGTTCCCTCTTGATAAAAGTACATAATCCGTATATAGGGTTATTCGACGTCCGGCAAAAGGAGGACATGTCCTCCTTTTCAATCTCATGTCCTCTCTCCAGCAGGCACTTTAAATATGTTGATATTTTCTGACTTTTTACTTAGATATGTTTCAGACTTAAAAATGAGTTTTCCACAAGCCCAAACGACCCATTTAATACCTGACATGTCCTCCTTTTGCAGGACGTCTGGTAACCTATAAGAAATGCACACTTTGAGTCCTATCTTTTGTAGTTTTTATGTTGGTATAAAACAACCAAAAATTTTGGTGACAATGATAAAATGAAGAAAAATGTTTGTCAATTAATTCCATACTCACAACAACTCTTTATACCAGCTCGTGTCAGAGCGAACAATTGAGACTCATAATGAAAGCAAACAATTAAATACGACCCATATTTTCCTCTTTTTCCAGCATCAATATAATCAGAATGTTGTAATTGGCAGCTTGTATTTTAAAATGTTCTTTTGTAAATTGCTCTCAATGTATTACTGGAACATATATTTCTGCATATAAATTATGTCCAATTTCGGCACTATAAAAACAAAATTCACAGTTCATTAAAACTCGTATTTTCATTTTTCTTAATTGATGAGCATTACTATTAAAATTGAAAATATCATCTACATGATTTTAAATGTAGTGTATTAAAATATGGTAAACAACAATTAATTTAAAAGTTTAAAACTGTATCAATCAAATAAGTATACATAATAAAAGTAGTCTTCAGAGAAATATTTGGGGTATGATTCAGTAAAGAGCTTTTTCAACATTTATCACATTAAATTACACCAATTTTCAATTCGAAAAAAGTAAAAAGGTAAAAATAACAAACTCCAGAACTATCGTAGATTTTGCATCAGAAAGTAATTCTTAAATTTTAGAAATAAATGAATGAACCTCTCCACTTTAAGATTGTTCCTCTTCAGTGGCAATTTGTGTTGAGTTTGTGGTCAAGTGTGAAAGAGAATACTTCATGTTCCATGCTCATTGTATAATGATATCTGTCTCTCCTTCTGATATACAAACAACGTTAAAATGGCTATACGCCGTCATTTCTATATAATTTAGCAACACACTTTTTCATATTTTTTGAAACTGAGTTCGAATAAATTTTTTATAAAGTGAATTGAAAATAATACGAAGGGCAATACCCATGGTATAGTTTGATCCAAAGGACGAATAATGAATCACAATAAAAGTTGATTACCCGACATGAGAATGACTTTAGATATATTCTTATGACTTATGGTTTGTTGGAGACCATGAAAATAATATGTTCGTGTCATTTAACCTCCTTCGTAACGACAAGGGGAAATAGCCCCCCATGCAAACAAATGTATTCTGTGCCTCTCCCCCTCTCCTGTGTTTTAGTGTGGTCTCAACGAAGGATTCAAGAATTGTTAGGTATATAATTTTCTACATTTTAATTGAATTAAATTTGTTTACAATTTACAATTTACATTATAAAGCCACAAACATTGGAGAAACATTCAAAAGGAGACTCTTCGTGTCTTAGCTACCGCAAATTCTGATATCGCATGTGACAGGTCTCTGCTATGAACAACAGAATGGAAAACGAAGAGACCCTGTCATCTCCAATTGTCGATGGCAGGTAAGTCTTTGTGAATTTCAACTTCGAGATGCTCCGCTCTCCATTCACCACTTAGAAGGGCATCCTGAGTAATACCCTGGTGTTTGGGAAGGTTGTCACAACTTTCATTGTTTAAAATAAACAGAAGAAGTTGTTGAGGAGCGCGGCAATCCTTTCGCAGCAAAATACCAAGCCGAGCTACTCGCCTAGGTCAAAACCGTTAATGTCACAGCTCTATCGGTCTGTAAACGCGTGATGAAGTTTCATGCAGTGTTTCATGAAAGTTTTCTTGTCAAGAAGTCGTTCCAGGCCATAAATAAATCCCCAAACGTCCACATATTGGTTCGTATATTATTCAAATATGAACGTGGCTTTCGGTTTCTTTACTGTTTCATCTTCACCTTCATATCTGAATTGGCGTTTATTACGACGAATACGTAAAATGGCCTTAAACACTGTTGACAAGAAGATTTCCTGCAATTTCTTTGGCTTTTATCAGAGTTCCTTGGTAATCGACGCCAATGTAGTTTTGAATGAAGTCACCGCACACTTTTATCAGATTTGTGGTTGCAACTTAAACCTCAACTGGCAGATAGCTGGTGAGGGAAGCTATATTTTTGGGGCCTCTTTGCGAATGACCCGTTGACCACGTCGGGCTAACATTATGAGAAAGAAAAAACTATAGTGTTTGTCATTTACCATTACTTATTCGGACTATAGTGGATTAAATTTTCCCAGAAGAGTTCCTTGTTCTATGTACGGTATGTGTGTATCATATATATATATATATATATATATATCTATATGATGAATAAAACTACGAAGGAAAGGAAACACAGAATGGTGCTCAAGCGCTTTCGTCTAATGACATCCTCAGGAACACTGAAGTACATAAAGAATTACAGCCTATATATAGGTTACAAAAAAAAATATATATATATATACAATAAACGGAGAAACAAACTTAAAGGATTGTGGGAGGGGCACACAGATTTATAAGGAAAAACTATCGATTTTTAGCACAAGATTAAATGAATTATTTCCAACCAATGTTATAGATAAAAAAATATACAAATTTATACTTGAAATCTGCCCGGGTTTTAGCACTCTGCTCTTTTTGTATATAAAAATTGAAAATTATCGATTTTTAGCACAAGATTAAATGAATTGTTTCCAACCAATGTTATAGATAAAAAAAAAATATACAAATTTATACTGGAAATCTGCCCGGGTTTTAGCACTCTACCCTTTTTTGTATATAAAAATTGAAAAATAAAAGTTATTAGGGGTGGCATACAAGTTTACCAAAGATTTAGCGTTCTACCTTTCTTATCTAAATCTGTTCTGAAGGACTTCAAAACAACAGGATCGAGTTGAAAAAGACCTTTGCTTATGTTGAAGTTATTTGTAAGTTGGATAATGGCAGACTCAAGAATATTTCTATTAACACTGTTGCTAGAGTGAAATAAAACTGAAGCATTATTCCAATCAATACAGTGGGATAACTCTGACAAATGGACAAAAAGGGCACTGGACAACTGTCCTGTTCTAACGGAATATTGATGCTGTTTTATACGTGTGTGCAAATCCTTTCCCGTCTGACCTATGTAAAAGGAATCACATTGTTTACAACCAATTTTATAGATAATGCCTGAATTATTGGTAGGGCTATTTTTACTATGATATTTTTCACAATATTGTTATATGAAAATACTACATTAATATCCAAAAGTTTAAGTACATTAGCAATGCCTAAAAAGCCCGGGAAAAATGGAAGTACTAAAATAGTTTTTGACAAAGTACGAGTGTTATTATTGACACGATAGAAAGTTCGTTTTGCCTTGTTGAGACAAGATTCCATAAACGCAGATGGATAACACAGATCACTTCCAATACCGTTGATTTTTTCTAATTCGGCATCGATGTATTCCGGACTGGCGATCCTAAGGGCGCGGAGAAACATTGAAGAAAAAATGGCCTTCTTAGTGGGGGTGTCATGTACCGAGTAAAAGTGTACGTAGGACAAATTGTTTTTTTTTTCCGATAGATACTAAACTTAAAAACTGGGCTTTCCCTATGTACACGCACATCCAAAAATGGGATTGAATTGTCTTGTTCCACTTCTAAAGTAAACTTAATGGAGGGGACTTGATCATTTAACTGAAGGAGGAAGTTATCCAGGTCACGATTCATGGGCCAGATACACAAAATATCGTCGACGTACCGCAACCAAGGGATGCCCGTTTTGTCCATTTGTCAGAGTTATCCCACTGTATTGATTGGAATAATGCTTCAGTTTTATTTCACTCTAGCAACATTGTTAATAGAAATATTCTTGAGTCTGCCATTATCCAACTTACAAATAACTTCAACATAAGCAAAGGTCTTTTTCAACTCGATCGTGTTGTTTTGAATTCCTTCAGAACAGATTTAGATAAGAAAGGTAGAACGCTAAATCCTTGGTAAACTTGTATGCCACCCCTAATAACTTTTATTTTTCAATTTTTATATACAAAAAAGGGTAGAGTGCTAAAACCCGGGCAGATTTCCAGGATAAATTTGTATATTTTTTTATCTATAACATTGGTTGGAAACAATTCATTTAATCTTGTGCTAAAAATCGATAGTTTTTCCTTATAAATCTGTGTGCCCCTCCCACAATCCTTTAAGTTTGTTTCTCCGTTTATTGTATATATATATATATATATTTTTTTTTTTTTCTGTAACCTATATATAGGCTGTAATTCTTTATATACTTCAGTGTTCCTGAGGATGTCATTAGACGAAAGCGCTTGAGCACCATTCTGTGTTTCCTTTCCTTCGTGGTTTTATTCATCATAATTATTTTTCACGTGTTACTTTCGTGAAATAATTTTCATATATATATATATATATATATATATATATATATAGGTACCCATTTATCTACCAACAACTTTCTTTGTGTGGAAAAATGAACAGCTGGGTTTTGCTGCGCGCCGTCTGGCATCACCGCGTATCGATCCCGGTGCCGGTGGATTCGTAGTCAGCGACGCTAACCACTACTCCACTCAATATATATACAGTATATATATATATATATATATCTGTGCGTGTCTGTGTGTGTGTGTGTGTGTGTGTGTGTGTGTGTGTGTGTCAGATACTCGGCAACATACGAATTAAACACAGGGCATATACGAGGGTAATTGAATAAGTATCCGCACTTTTTATTTTCACAATTTTATTTTCACATCAGACAGATTATAAACACATCACTTCTCAACATAGTCTCCCTGGTTCTCAATACACTTTGCTTCAAATCCTACGGGAAAATGAAGTAGCCTGCGAACGTTTGCATTTATTCGAATCGTGTGGTCAGTGAGTGACATGAGAGCTTAGTCCACGATGGCGAGAAAGCAGTTCGTTTCAACTGCTTTCTTGGGCGAATTCGATGGCTCGTCTTCTGGAAATTTTGTTCTCATCCGTTTCACTCGTCGTTCTCTGAATTTTGTGTTTGGTTAAACTGTTTTTTTTATATCGTTATTGTGCGTATATGGGCGAACGTGGAGTATGGGCTGCGTGTGAGTGAAAAAGTATGTAAAGGATGAATATGTGAAAGAGAAAGAAATGAGATGTATGGGAATGGATAAAAGGGAACTTCCAGCAGGAAAGAAAAGTACCAGATGAAAGATAAAGATGAGAGTTTGTCTAGGCAGGGTGTCAACACAGATGCATAGTTCTTGAGAACAACAGGAAGATCACATCAGGACCGTACGCCCTCCTAAAATTAAGACCAAATAGGGAAATAAAAATATCTTTGGAAGAGATTCTAATTTTAGATATAATTAATTCAGAGGGACGAGGTGATAAAGCAAAAGCACCGGAATCGTTCAGGATTGAGTTGGGGGGGAAGTTTGAGCGAAGAATTCAGCTTTATCTAGAAAAGATATGGCTCCTAAGCCATCAGAATGGAAAAGAGGATAGAAAGAAGAAGAATTAAAGTTTGTGTAGAGGTTCTTGACTACGTGACAGAAAGAGCGAAAAGAATTAGAATTGGAGAGGTTTTCACATCTTTGTCAAAGTCGAAAAACAGATTTTGCACGATTTCGTTCAGAAATATAACTACGTGAGAGTCAGGAGTTAGATGTCGACGGTACCTTCTGAGAGTCTACCACGGAAGCATGCACCGCCTCCTTCAGCTCATCATCGCCTTGGAATCGCTGACCTCTCAAAGCGTCTTTTTGTGGTCTAAACAGGTAAAAATCCGAAGGTGCCAGGTCTGGACTGTAGGCTGTATGGTTGAGAACTTCAAATTTAAGTTCTTGAAGGCATTTTCTAGTCTATGCAGCGGTACTTCAATGGAAGCATGCAATGGAAGCATCCAACATCTCCCGTTTTGGGATACACGAGGCCCTATCCTTGAACAATATCTAGAGAGTGGAACTACAGTAACAAGTGCATCGTATTCTGACATGTTTCGGAATGAGTTAAAGCAAGCATTTCGCACAAAACGGAGAGGGAGATTGTCGAAGGTGTTATTTTGTTATACGACAATGCGCGATCTCATACCACTGTACAGACTAGAAAATGCCTTTAAGAACTTAAATTTGAAGTAGTTCTCGACCATCCAGACCTGGCACCTTCGGATTTTTACCTGTTTGGACCACAAAAAGACGCTTTGAGAGGTCAGTGATTCCAAGGCGATGATGACCTGAAGGAGGCGGTGCATGACTGGCTAGGCACACAGCCAAAAACATTCTTTTGTGATGGCATTTGGAAGCTTGTAGATCGCTTGACTAGCTTCGAAAAATGACAGAAAAGGATGAAGAAGCAGAATATGAATTTCAATAATGCATTGTGTGACGAAAAAAACTGACGGCATTGACAGTACAGACCTTTTCTCAGAGCTGCGGTTTCTCCGAGAACTCACCCTCTGAGAAACAAGAACTGCTCTTCAAGCCCTTCAGTTATAGCGTAAAGGATTTTGTTGACAATCCCAGTTGCAATGGCTGCAGGGGAGCAGCGAAGTTTTTTAACGATGTAAACTTTTTTAAGGGTCCACGCCCCCCTTTAGGGCCGGCCCTGGATAAGGTATTTGTTTTTCGTGGAGGTTATTCCACCTTGGGGTGTAGTTTCCTTTAAATTTTTTCCGTTTGAGTTTACAGATAGTGTTTTTCTTGTTTTGAGTTTACAAATAGTGTTTTTCGTGTTTTGAGCCTACATATACATAAAAACTATTATTCTAAATGATGATGATAATATAAATCTCATAACATACTACAATATTGCTGTCAATATGAAAGATAAATCAAACAATAATACATTTAAAAACAAAGAAACAAATAAATACAGGACTATAATGTATATGGACGGTTTGCGATTGCAAATGCTTGTGGTTTTGGGTCCACTTTGTGTAGAGGAAGCCTGAAGTAGTACGGCCCGATACGGGTGTGATTACGATTAATACAAGTAAATACGGAAGGAACACAAACTTGCGGTGCACCTTGCTCCCGAATCATGCACC
>JAJOZX010003735.1:227500-466161 GCA_023014485.1 Bathynomus jamesi | reverse complement strand
GGGCCTGTGGAATGGCCAGCTAGAAGCCCTGATCTCACGCCACTAGATTTTATCTCTGGGGCCACTTGAAAGCGCTGGTATACGCAGAGAAAATTAGGAGTGTTGAACATCTGCGGCAGCGCATTATTGGGGCATGTAACACCATTACTCCTGACATCATTCACCGTGTGCTTGCTGACTGGGTATCACGTCTGAATTTGTGTATTGAAAACAATAGTGGACATATTGAGCACGTTCTGTAAATAAAACTTTTGTTTTGCCTTTTTTTATTATTTTTCCTATGATGCCGGGCTTATGGGACACCCTGAATATATATATATATATATATATATATATATATATATATATATATATATCGACTATGATATGATTGTTATTTTCTGAGAAAGAGAGCGACTGTAGCCGATTGCAATGCAGCACTTAGAATTTCTACGATGGTCGAAAACTATGCATGCGTAGGACAGAGAGAGAGAGAGAGAGAGAGAGAGAGAGAGAGAGAGAGAGAGAGAGAGAGAGAGAGAGAGAGAGAGAGAGAGAGATATATATATATATATATTTGAGGGTATTATTATTATTATTATTGTTATCATTATACGAAATTTTAAAGCCTCTAATTTTCTAAATACATTTTCTTAAGAACAATTCTAGACAGAACAACACTGTTGCTTTTAAGAAGTTGGTTATATTGTAACGCATCGTACTATTTTATATATATAAATTATATATATATATATATATATATATATAAATATATATATATATATATATATATATATATATATATATATATATATATAATATATATATATATATATATATATATATATCTATATATAAACACATATTTCAAGTGTTAATTAAAAATACTTGAGTCGAATAATGACAGATTGCATTGACATGAATGATATAACTTTCTCATTGATTAATTCTACAGATTCGTAGCTTATATGACGGATAGGACCTAAAGTTTTACCTGGAATCCGAGCCACCTAAAGATCGCTACGTACTAATCTGGATAATCTGGACACGGATGGGGGTCCTCCTTCCAACTATAGCCCAGAACCATTGACGCTTAACCTCACGGATCGATGGGGAGTGGTGTTATAGCACTGTGTGTGTGTGCCTATATTCTCTGGCTGTATTCTCTGGTTGTTTCTACTGGTAGGGATCCTGAATCTAACCAAAAAGGCCACATTTTACTGCCGTGACCTTTGAAGAACTCTCTAAGCACACAAACTGAATATTTTTGATGAACGTGATGATACGATAAGCTTACAAATATTACTGGTCTGGTATCTTTGTCGCGTTTTTATTTAGTTCAAATAAATATAATAAATATATATATATATATATATATATATATATATATATATATATATATATACATTACATTTTAACTGCAAACACGCAGTATAATTAACGTAAAGAACGACGCTTTTATAGGAGAATATTCCGCGCAAGATGAGGAGAGAACGAAACAAATGAAAAAATGAGGTAACCACCCGGGAATCGAACCCGGGATCTTCCTATTGCCGGTCAGATATGATAACCATTACACCATGGGCCTCACTCGATCAAATGCCGTAATTCTACAACATACGCGCAGAAACCAATGCCCCAAGGGGGCACCTCCCGCATGCCGTACATTATATACATTTTAACTGCAAACACGCAGTATAATTTGTTTCGTTCTCTCTCCTCATCTTGCGCGGAATATTCTCCTATACAAGCGTCGTTCTTTACGTTAATTATACTGCGTGTTTGCAGTTAAAATGTATATAATGTACGGCATGCGGGAGGCGCCCCCTTGGGGCATTGGTTTCTGAGCGTATGTAGTAGAATTACGGCATTTGATCGAGTGAGGCCCATGGTGTAATGTTTATCATATCTGACCGACAATCGGAAGAACCCGGGTTCGATTCCCGGGTGGTTACCTCATTTTTTCATTTGTTTCGTTCTCTCTCCTCATCTTGCGCGGAATATTCTCCTATACAAGCGTCGTTCTTTACGTTATATATATATATATATAATATATATACAGGGTGGCCCCAAAAAAATGGCACCAATTTTGAGAAGTGATATCTCAATAACCATTGCAGCTAGGGACTTAAAAGAACAACCAAATGAAAGATAATTCTTTTCTCTTTAAATACTTATTCTATGGCTTCATGGTTATAAGCCGATATAATGCCCAAAATTGGCTTCCAAAACAAATATACAAAAAAAGTTGCCCATTTATATTTATTCCTTGATCCTAATTTTAAATGAAATTTTTCTATTCCAGACCCCTCAAGATGGGATTGAGAGAATCTGATAAGAACATTATACAAGCACTACGTGAAGAAAAGGGATATTCATTAAACAGAATCCTTTACGAATTTCCAAATAGAAATTGGAAAAAAAGAACTGTGGCACATTTTTTACAAAAACTTAAAGAAACCGGCAGCAGTCAACGGCGTCCGGGAAGTGGTCGACCAAAAAGTATTAGAACGCCAGAAAACATTGAAAAAGTAAATGAAATGGTTTTAAGTCAAGAGGAACAACCGGGAACAAGTAAAAGTGAACGTGAAGTTGCGAAAGAAACCGGGATTTCACGTTCATCAGTACAGCGAATAATTCGAAAAGATCTTGGGTTGAAAACATTTAAGAGGGTGAAGGTTACTGCTTTATCGAAGCCTGTGAAAGAAAGACGTTTCCATCGATGTAAAAATCTATTGCGAAGATTTCGGTCAAATGAGTCTGTGAAAAAAATTTGGTTTTCTGATGAGAAACGATTTACGGTCGAAACACCACGAAATACCCAAAATGATCGGGTTCGTGCAGCAGTGGCGACAAAAACTCATGTTGACCCAAAACGACTTTTGCGTGAAAAAAAACACTTTTCAGATTCGATAATGGTTTCCCTTGCAGCGTCATCTGAGAACAAAACATCCATCATTTTTATTCAGCGAGGCGTTAAAATTAACTCAATTTACTACTGTAATGACATTTTGTCTCCAATGTTGTCAGAGATCAAGGAGACAAGCACTGATTTTGTGTTCATGCAAGATGGAGCCCCATCTCATACAGCCAAGGAAACAATAACATTTCTCAATAATAATTGTCCTGGTTTTATCGAACCAAATAATTGGCCACCATGCAGCCCAGATCTAAACCCCATTGACTACTTTGTGTGGTCTGCCTTAGAGAGAGAAGTCTACCATGTTCAGAAAATCCGTGATGTGAACCATCTTCGTGAACGAATTCAGGCTGCATGGGAAAATCTCTCACAAGTGACGATCTCAAAGGCAATTTCAAAATGAAGGGCGAGATTACAGGCTGTGGTTGACCATAATGGAGGGCAGATTGAGCCATTTATTGAAAATTAGGTTTAACTTAAAACCACAGAACTTCGTTTAAAGACCGTAAATTAGAAGATAATTAATTAGAAAAAAATAAAATGAATAAATATAAATGCGCAACTTTTTTTTGTATATTTTTCTTTAAGCCAATTTTTGTCATTACATGGGTTTATAACCATCAAGCTATTGAATAAATATTTAAAGAGAAAAGAATTATCTTTCATTTGGTTGTTTTTTAAAATCCCTAACTGCAATGGTTATTGAGATATCACTTCTGAAAATTGGTGCCATTTTTTTTGGGCCACCCTGTATATATATATATATATATATATAGGAACGCAATAAGCGAACAAGAAAATTTTTTCAGCATCGCGGACACGTTACTGATGCTAAATGTCATTCACATACAGATGATACAGTTGACACAGCTGGAAACCCCCGAGCCAAACCGCTACCGGGCAAGAAGCTACCAGTACAAGTAGACGGAAACGGGTCTCTCTCGGAGGATCATAGGGCAACGAATCAAGCGATATCGAAGGAAAACGAACTTGAAATGCGCAAGGGGCAACGAAAAACAGAGAACATAAAAATTGTCCTGGCTAATATTCAAGGAATAAGACCAAACCAATCACTCAATAAGGTTTCATACCTGAAAGGATTTATGGACGAAGCAAGGGCGAACATCGCATGCCTCACAGAAACTCATCTTAAAGATTGCCAAGGAAATTGTGAAAACTGCGAACATTGTATTAATAAGAAAGAGATAAATATATACGGCTTCAACTTACTAAGAGCGGATAGAACGACGAGACGTAAAGGTGGCTGTGCTATATATGTACAGGAAGGTCATATGACAGAGACGATAATAAGTAAATCAAACAGCTATGTGAAACTCCTAGCAGTGAAAATAGAAAAACTAAACGTGATAGTAATAGTCATCTATAGACCTCCAAGCACCACAACCGAAAAATTCTCGGAGGCCATTGATGACATCAGAAAGCTAATAAAGGCCATAACCCCTCCATCCCCCAATATAATGATTTGCGGAGACTTTAACTTCCCATTTATAAAATACAGAAAGGTGGATAGGAATATATATATTCACTAGGACAAGGGGGGCACAAGAGAAGACCAGGAGCAAGCAAAAATGTTGATGGCTCTCACAAATGAGTTTATGCTGACACAGGAGATAACAGAAAATACCAGAAAAAATAACTGCCTGGATCTGGTATTCAAGAATAACACGAACTTGATTGCTGATATAAAAATAACCCCAACCATTATCTCAGACCACAACTTAATCGAGATATCAACAAATATGACGACAGCATTAAAAGACAATACACATATTGAGGAAAGAAGTAAATTCGGGGCCTTTAACTTAAACTCCAAGACTATAAATTCGGAAGCAATCAGATCGCACATGGCCCAAATAAAATGGAGAACAATTTTCGAGAATAAAACAACTGAAGAAATGCTAACAACCTTGGAAGAAAAAACGCTGAGAATTTTAGAAAAATATGCTCCGAAATCAGCCAAAAGGAAAGAGGAGCTGGCTAGAGAGGGAAATGAGAAGACGTTTCCGCAAAAGAAAGAGAGTGGAGGCGAAGTTAGGCAACTGCGGAGATAATGACGGGAAAGCAATAAAAGAAAAACTGGAGGGTATCGATAGGGAAATACAAGCCCTGATTAAGGACTATACAGAGAGGGAAGAGGAAAAGGCGGTAGAAGCAATAAAGGAAAATCCAAAATACTTCTATAGCTATGCAAAAAGGAAAACAAAAACGCGCGCCGCTATTGGGCCCTTAAGGACGGGAAATAATGAACTAACCGACGATCCAAAAGAAATATCTGATACATTGAGAGCTCAATATGAATCAGTTTTCAGTACCCAAAAAGTGCCAAAGCGATACCTGACATAAATGCATTCTTTGAAGAGGAATTGCAAGGAGAGTATATAACAGACTTTGATTTTACACCAGAAGATGTAGCGAGAGCTATAGAACAAATGAAACCACATTCAACTGCTGGTCCGGACAATTGGAACTCATTATTGATTAAAAACTGTAAAAATGAAATAGCTACACCTTTATACTGGACATGGAGAAGATCCCTAGACACTGGGGAAATACCGAGCATCTTGAAAAGAGCAAACATTGTCCCTATATATAAAGGAGGGGACAGATCTCAAGCAAAGAACTATAGACTAGTGTCATTGACGTCCCACCTCACCAAAGTATTTGAAAGAATAGTTAGAGAGAAAATTTATGACTTCCTGGAGACGGGAAAGATTCAACGAAAATCAGCATGGATTCCGATCAGGTAGATCATACCTATCACAACTAATAGAACACTACAACAATATCCTAGATGCATTGGAAGGCAATGACAACTACGATGTTATATATACAGATTTTGCTAAAGCTTTCGACAAATGTGACCATGGTATAATAGCACATAAAATTAAATATATGGGAATAACAGGCAAAGTGGGAAAATGGATCTACAACTTCCTCAGAGAACGTCTGCAGGTCGTCAAAATTCAAGGTATATCATCATCAGAATCGGTAGTACGCAGCTCAGTACCACAAAGGACAGTACTGGCCCCACTCCTGTTCATTATCATGCTAACAGACATAGACAGCGGAGTAAACAGCAACAGTATAGTAACATCCTTTGCAGACGATACAAAGATCAGCAGAAAAATCAGCGATCAGTGTCCTTGCAGAGGGACATGAACAAAATATACAAATGTTCAGAAGACAACAACATGTCATTTAACACCGAGAAATTACAGCTCCTGAGATATGGTAGAAAAGAACTTAACAGACTGCATATTATGCTCCAGATAGACAGGAAATTCAGAGAAGCACGAAGTGATCGATCTCGGGATAATAATGACAGATGATGCGAAATTCGAAACACAAAATCAGATAGCGATAAATAAAGCAAAAAGAGTCGCCGGACAGGTACTAAGAACGTTCAAGAGAAGGGACAGGACAGTAATGATTCCCCTGCTAAAAACACTGATTATACCAAAACTTGAATACTGCTCAGTTTTGACGTCCCCATATAAAAAGGAAGAAAGTAATAAACTAGAAGAAACGCAAAGGCATTTCACAGCCAAGATTGATGGCTGCAAAGAACACAACTACTGGGAAAGACTACGTAAACTAAATCTGTACTCCCTGGAAAGAAGAAGAGAGAGGTACACCATAATCTACATATGGAAAATGATCGAAAAACTGGTACCAAACCTAAAACTAAGCCCAATTACCATTCAAACAACACTGGAAAATAGGAAAGGCAGAATGTGTAGTGTTCCCAAATTAAAGGCCCGACAAGGGACCTCCTCAACACTGAAGGAAAATAGCTTGGTTGTCAGGGGGCCAAGACTTTTCAACCAGCTTCCAAAGGACCTCAGAAACGTAACGGGGGTCAAAGTTGAAGTCTTCAAGAGAAGACTGGATGCCTGGCTGATGACGGTACCAGATGAGCCGGGCGTGCCTGGCTATGTGCGGTGGAGAGCGCAAGAAAGCAACTCGCTCCTCCACCAAGCCAGACCTAGAGGCGGGGCCACCAGCTTGACCTCCATGTGAAGAGAGACCAACGCATGAAACAACATAAGGTTCATAAGGTATATATATATAATTATATATATATATATATGAAAATTATTTCACGAAAGTAACACGTGAATAATATTTATGATGAAAATAACCACGAAGGAAAAAGGAAACACAGAATGGTGCTCAAGCGCTTTTGTCTAAAGACATCCTCAGGAACACTGAAATAAATACGTTCGAGACTGTATATAGGTCACCAAAAAATTAAATAAAAAAATAAAAATTGTAGGAGGAGCATACAAATTTATATGGAAAAGCTACCAAAGCTTTAGCACTTTGCCCCTCTTGTCAAACTCCGTTCTGAACGAATTCAAAACGACAGGATCAGGCGTAAAAAGGCCCCGCTAATATTGAAGTTATTTGTAGGTTGAATAATGGCAGCAGTGGCGACTCGTGGTATAAATGTATGGGGGTGCGATTTCATAAAATTGTACGACAACACGGACTCACAATAGGCTAGCGCGAATCCAACTGCCGCTCACAAGAGTACTTGTATTAACATATGCGGCTATGCCAGACGTACAATTCTAGTTAATTACAAATAAGTAATAATTTCAATAAAATACATATAAATGGCTTATATCATTATTACTGAAGTAACTATTAGTAAAAATAAAGTTGTTATTATAAAAAAAATTCGCGATTGTACTTATATTTTCATTACAACAGTAAAATATAATTTATATTTACTTGAGCGAAAAATCTATCGCTCCATTCGGCTGCAATATTATTTTGTATTCAAACAGCGATACGCTGTTTGAAGCTATGCTATAAGTTTAGAATATTATGTACTGTATGAAGGCTTACTCAAAATGCCTCATGAATCATGATATGCCACATGAATTTTTAAAATATATTTCAAGAATATTTATTTTAATATCTTAAAATTAATATATTTTTTATCTGTTAAATTAATATTTATCGTTTCAAGCAAGGGGGAGCGACCGCTCCATCGCTCCTATACGCCAGTCGCCACTGTGGCAGACTCAAGAATATTTCTATTAACAACGTTGCTTCAGTGAAACAAAATTGAAGCATTATTCCAATCAATACAGTGGGATAACTTTGACAAATGGACGAAAAGGGCACTGGGCGACTGTCCCGTTCTAACGGAATATTGATACTGTTTTACACGCTTGTGCAAATCCTTTCCCGTCTGTCCAATGTAAAAGGAATCACATTGTTTCCAACCAATTTTATAGATAATGCCTGATTATTGGTAGGGCTATTTTTTCCGATATTTTTCACAATATTGTCATATAAAAATACTACATTAATATTCAAATGTTTAAGTACATTAGCAATGCCTAAAAAGCCTGGGAAAATGGAAGTACTAAAATATTCTTTGACAAAGTGCGAGGGTTATTATTCACACGGTAGAAAGTTCGTTTTGCCTTGTTAAGACAAGATTCCAAAAAAGCAGGTGGGTAACACAGATCACTTCCAATACTGTTGATTTTTTCTAATTCGGCATCCACGTATTCTTAAGATCGCCAGTCCAGAATATATGGATGCCGAATTAAAAAAAAGTCAACAGTATTGGAAGTGATTTGTGTTACCCACCTGCTTTTTTGGAGTCTTGTCTTAAGAAGGGATGATCTGACTGACCGAAACCCATGTTGATTATCATTTAATTTTTTCTGAGTTTCCATAAAGTCAGAATTTCTGTCTATCTCTTCTTTCAATATTTTAGTGAGATGAGATGTAAACGAGACCCGCCTATAGTTTTTGGCCTCGGATCGATCTCCTTTATATATATATTCGCGCTCTTCAGGATGCACGATATTTCTCCCGTGTCTAGTGATCGTCTCCATATCTAATATAGGGGCTCAGCGATTGCATTCTTGCAGTTTTTGATCAGTGTGGCATTCCATTTATCCGATCCTGCCGCTGAGTGTGCTTTTAGTTTCCCTACACCTCAATTGTCATAAAGTCGAAGTCCGTTATACTTTCCCCTTGTAGTTCTTCTTCAAAGAACGCGTTTCTATCGCATATCACTTTGTCAGGTTTTCGGATACTGAAAAATGATTCGTACTGAGCTCTTAATATTTCATATACTTCTGATAGATCATTAGATAAAGCACTGTTCTCGTTTTACAAAGGTCCGATAGTCGCATGGGTTTTCGACTTCTTTTTCCAAATTATAGAAGTACTTTGAGTTAACCTTTATCGCTTCTATAGCGTCGTCTTTTTCTTTTTCTGTATGCTTCTCAATTAGTTCCTGTATGACGCAATCAATACTCTGCTGTTTATCATTTAATATTTTTTTGATGTAATCATCTTTGCAGTTACTTAATTTTGTAGTCACTCTTTTCCTCTTTCGGAACAATGACCTCTTTTGTCTGTCGAACCTGCTTCTCTTTCCTCTTTGTTGTATTTTTGGGACATGTCTTTCCACAATTTCCAGCCTCTTCTCCTCTAAAGTCATTAGCATCTCTTCCGTTGTCTTGGCCTCGAAAATGGTTTTCCAGTCTATTACTTCCATGCTGGATGCAACATCTTCCCAGTTTATAACTTTGGAGTAAAAATTAAAAATTTCGAATTTGCTTCTTTCTGTTCGTATTCTTTCCTTTCCCGTTGTTTTTATATTGGTTGTTATTTCAATAATGTTGTGATCCGATATTATAGTTGGGGATATTTCTACATTATCAATTAGGTTGCTGTTGTTTGTGAATACCAAATCTAGGCAGTTGTTTTTTCTTGTGTTTTCTGTTATTTCTTGTGTTAACATAAATTCATCAGCTAGAGCTAGTAGCATTTTTACCTGCTCCTGGCCTTTCCATGTGCCCCACTTGTCCTGGTGTATACATATATTGTTTCCTATCCTTTTATACTTCATGAATGGGAAATTAAAATCACCACAGAGAAAAATATTTGGGGTTGGAATCTGAAAATTTTGAGGTTGGCGTGTCTGGGGGTCTGTACATTACAATTAGTACCATATTTAATTTTTCAACTTTCGCTGCTACACATTCTACGTAGCTGTTTCAGGTACTTATAATCATTTCTGCCCTATGCCTTTTGCGAGCGTAAATAGCACATCCTCCTTTACGTCTCACTGTTCTGTCAGCTCGGAGTATGTTATAGTTGTCAATTTGTATTCCTTTTTTGTCAACACAGAACTCACAGTTTTCACAGTTCGCCTGGCAGTCCTTTAGATGAGTTTCAGGATAAAACTTTGTCCGGGGAATGATTTGATTTAAGGCCCTGAATGTTGGCTAGGATTATTTTTATTTTTTCTCTATCGTTTTTGCATACAGGTGCTTCCGGTTCGTTTTCCAATGGTGGTGCCGGTCCTCCGAGAATTTACCTCTTTTTTTCTTTGTCAGTACCTGTTGTCCCGATAACGCATGAAGTGTCTTTGTGCGTGCCTTCTGTCCAGCTCTCGGATTCCTATATTTGTCAGTCATTATAAACCCCAAATCTATTGCTTTCTTGCTTCTCTGAATTTCCTGTCTATCTGGCGCATAATATGCTGTCTGTCTGTTTAAGTTCTTCATTTCTTCCACATCTAAAAGACTGAAATTTCTCGGTGTTAAATGTCATGCTGTTGTTTACTGACCATTTGTATATTCTGTTCGTGTCCCTCCGTAGGGCTCAGTGCCGTATTAAGGATTTTTGGGCCCTGGGGCCAAAATATTCTTGGGGTCCCTCAACAAGACAAATCTTCGAGTCATGTAAATTAATAAAACCATTTATTTCTAAATCAAATAATGCAAATTTTACACAAATACGAAACTGCTACAATTACACCAAACCAATTACACAACTACAAGTCCACTACTAATCTACCAAAGTTGGTCACAAAATCATCCACCACCACAGCAGTATACAAAAGTTTTTTGAGCTGCTTCATATCATTACATTTTCGAATCACAAGCTCAGTATTTAAATTCTGCAAAATATTCTTCTCTATGCATAACATTGACAGACTTTGCAATTTAACATTATCAAACACAAATAAATGTGATAAACAATGAAAGCATTTGGGAAAACAGCCCTCAATTTGTGAATTTCCTGTAGTACTCCTAATGGGCGAGTGTCAGCTAAAGCATTTTGTTTGACAAACAGTACAAAATGCTGAAACTCAAATGGGAAGTTGTCCTCAAAATCATTTGGGTAATGGACCAGCCAGATTTTTGTTGCTTTTGATGCTTTCTCTGAAGTTAGTTGAGAGATATTGTTGAGCATTCCAAATTTATCATTATCATTATAAACATCGGCCCCTAAAACAGCTGGGCCCTGGCCCCCCCTGTCCCCCCCTTAATACGCCACTGGTGGGGCTTCCACCTCTTTTGCATCACTGATTTTTATACTGATCTTTGTATCGTTCGCAAAAGATGTTACTATACTGTTGTTGCTTACTTCATTGTCTATATCTGTTAGCATGATAATGAATAGGAGTGGGTCCATTATTGTTTCTTGTAGCACTGAGCTGCGTACTTCCGATTCTGATGACGATATACTTTGGATTTTTACGACCAGCTGACGTTTTCTGAGGAAATTATAGATTCACTTTCCCACTTTGCCTGTTATTCCCATATGTTTCATTTTGTGTGTTGTTACGTCATGATCAGTGATCACATTTATCGAACGTTTCAGCAAAGTCCGTGTATATGCCATCGTAGTTTTCACTGCTTTAAATTCTGTCTAGGATATTGTTAATGTGCTATATTAGATTTGATAGACATGATCTTTCTGATCGGAATCCGTACTGGTTCTCATTGAATCTTTTCAGTGTCTCCAAGAAGTCATAGATTTTCTCTAACTATTCTTTCAAATACTTTGGTGGGATGAGATATTAATGACACTGATCTATTCCCTCCTTTATATATAGGGACAATGTTTGTTCTTTTCAGGATGCTCGGTATTTCCCCAGTGCCCAGGGTCTTCTTCATATTCAGTATAGTGGTATAGCTCTTTAATTTTTACAGTTTTTAATCAATAAGGCGTTCCATTTGCCCGGAACTGCAGCCGAATGTGATTTCATTTGTCCTGTATTTCGCACTATATCTTCTGGGGTAAAATAAAAATCTGTTAAACAATCTCCTTGTAATTTCTCTTCAAAGAATGCATCTGTCAGGTACCGCTTTGTCACTTTGCTGGTTACTGAAAACTGATTCGTACTGGGCTCTTTTAAATCTTCGGTTAGTTCATTATTTCTTTTCCTTAAGGATCCGATAGTGGCGCGTGTTCTTGTTCTCGTTTTCGCCGAGCTATAGAAGAATTTTGGGTTTTCCTTTATTACTTCTGCTGCATTTTCCTCTTCCCTCTCTGTATGTCCCTTAATTAGGGCTTGTATTTCCATATCGGTCCCCTCCAGTTTTTCTCGTATTACTTCCCTGGTATTGTTGTCTCTGGAATTAATTACCTTCGCAGCTACTCTCTTTCTTTTGCAGAATACTGTTCGCTTTTGCCTCTCAAACAAATTCTTCTTTCCTTTTGGCTGTGTTTTCGGAACATATTTTTCCAAGATTTCCAGCGTCTTTTCTTCCATGGTTAACATTTCTTCGGTTGTTTTATCCTCTAAAACTGTTTTCCACTCTACTTAATCCATATGGGATCTAATTTCTTTGTAATTTGTAGTCTTGGAGTTTAGGTTAAAAATCTCAAATTTGCTTCTTTCTTCAGTTTCAGCATTTTCTTTTTATACTGTCACCATATTAGTTGATATATCGATTATGTTGTGGTCTGAGATAATAGTTGGGGTTATTTTTATATAATCAAACAAGTTGGTGTTATTCGTGAATATCAGAGCCAGGCAGTTATTTTTTCTGGTGTTTTCTGTTATCTCTTGTGATAACATAAATTCTCTTGTTAGAACATCAATACTTTTGCTTGTTCCTGGTCTTCTCTTATGGCCCCATTGTCCTGTTGTATATGTATGTAGTGGTATGACCGCAAAATGGACGAGTGCAGAGCAATTGCAATGTTGAATTGTTGCAAGGTGCCAACCCCTTTCCCCCTTGTTGCAAGGTGCCAACCCCCTCCCCCATGGTGCCAGTGCCACAAAAAAAAGGGTTATGCCAACAAGGGGGAATCCCCCAAGCTTCCACCCAAACCTAACCTAAAAGAGAAGAGGAGGAGAGAGAGAGAGAGAGACCATCCTTCGCCTGGAAACCCAGGCGCATAATGAGCGCTCTTGATAGCATCAGCTGACTTAGAAGTCTTAATCCGCCAGTTGGCTGTAAATGGCTTGTTTAGAAAGGAGTGTGTATATATATTAATAACTTTTGAGGTATCAGATTGCGCTATTTATTTGTATATATTAATGGAGATGTGCTTGCAGGCATGTCGCATCAATTAATGAGCGCTCTTGAACTCACAGCTGGCTTACAAGTCTTAATCCGCCAGTTGGCTTAAGCAGTCAGTTGGCTTAGAAGGCGTAACCAGCCATTTGGCGTAGTGTATACATATATATATATATATATTTATTGAAGCACACATGCATCGTTTATATAGTCCCATTATCCCAGTTATCATTTAATATCGTGTATATATATATATATATATATATATATATATATATATATATATATATATCCTCGCCTCCAGAGAGGAGGGGCGACAAGCTTGACCTTCGCGAAATGAAGAACCATCGCGCGAAACCTTTGTAAGGTAAGGTTATATATATATATATACATACACCTCGGAAAGCATTTGTTTCTACCGTTTATTGAATAATAAAACACAACTATATCATTTTGTTTTTTTAGGCAAATTATTGGAAATAATTTAACATACGTACAAGGAGTTTATGAAGTCCCTATCTTTTTCAGTGAAAACGTAGCAAAAAGGGTAACATTCAATAACAATATAATAGAAGGCATACATTTCATGAATACTCAAGCATATGATTCTACAGTACATGAGCACCATCAGTATCTCTACAGAGTTCGAATCTGTCAGCAGCATTGCGGAACACATTTTGGAGCATGACATGGGTTATTTTTGTAACTGCTGTTACGATACGAGCACGTAAATGTCCCAGCTTCATTCAGATGGCATTTTAAACTCCGTCGTCTTTCAACAAGATGGGGAACTTTGTCATCACGCAAACATTGTTCGGGAGTACCTAAATGAACGATTTTCAAATCGGTGGATCGGACGTGGGGGCAACAGGTCCTGGGCGGCTTAATCTCCTGACCTAACGCCCTTGGATATATATATATATATATCCTCGCCTCCAGAGAGGAGGGGCGACAAGCTTGACCTTCGCGAAATGAAGAACCATCGCGCGAAACCTTTGTAAGGTAAGGTTATATATATATATACATACACCTCGGAAAGCATTTGTTTCTACCGTTTATTGAATAATAAAACACAACTATATCATTTTGTTTTTTTAGGCAAATTATTGGAAATAATTTAACATACGTACAAGGAGTTTATGAAGTCCCTATCTTTTTCAGTGAAAACGTAGCAAAAAGGGTAACATTCAATAACAATATAATAGAAGGCATACATTTCATGAATACTCAAGCATATGATTCTACAGTACATGAGCACCATCAGTATCTCTACAGAGTTCGAATCTGTCAGCAGCATTGCGGAACACATTTTGGAGCATGACATGGGTTATTTTTGTAACTGCTGTTACGATACGAGCACGTAAATGTCCCAGCTTCATTCAGATGGCATTTTAAACTCCGTCGTCTTTCAACAAGATGGGGAACTTTGTCATCACGCAAACATTGTTCGGGAGTACCTAAATGAACGATTTTCAAATCGGTGGATCGGACGTGGGGGCAACAGGTCCTGGGCGGCTCAATCTCCTGACCTAACGCCCTTGGATTTCCTTGCATGCGCTAATTGAAACATAATTTATTTTAAATAAGTAAACTTATCATCAACAAATAATTAGTCTCTAATTCATGGAATATATTCAATTACGCGTAATAAATAAACATATCGTTAACAAATAAATAGACACACACACACATATATATATATATATATATATATAAGCAAAGAACTACAGGGAAAAGGGAAAGGAAACACGAAATTCGAGCGCTTTCGTGATATATTCACATCTTCAGGGACAAGAAGATGGGAATATATCACGAAAACCTCGGATTTCGTGTTTTCTTTTCCTTTTCCCTGTGGTTGTTTGCTTATTAAAAAGATCACGTGTTGTTCTGTGATTTTATTGCATATATATATATATATATATATATATATATATATATATATATATACACACACACACACACATATATATATTTATATATATATATAACAAAACATTCAAGGGTTATGGTACCCAGAGGGTACGGTAGCGTAGGTGCCAGGCACCTGGTAGAGTTTCCGATATGTGTTACGCACACTTTCAGTCCCCCTAAGTTCTTTTACACTCCCAGTTTCTGTGCCCGAAAATTTTGGGCTCCTACAGTCAGTTCGGGTTGCTGATCACCCTCATTTTCTAAGCACACTAGCTCCTTCAGCGAATCAAAGTTAACGATCCGACGGTTCGCCTGGTTAAGCGTGATGCCTTTCGCCTTCACGATATATCGCACTTCCTCCCCCACCCTCACCCGTACCTCATAAGTTTTTGGACCTGTTGATATAAAAGAATCAGCGTAGGCACTATCACCGTACTTATCCTTGATCTCATCAGTCAATTCTCCGAGGAATTCTCCAATAGGCGGCATGTATTCACCCTCCCTCTCTGTGAATATCACACTATCTGTGTCTGCACACAGAACCCTCTGCCCAAGAGATTGCAGTAGACTCCAAAGTTTGATGCGGGCGTATGCTGTTGTGAAGCTGGTTACAGGTATTTTGTAACACGTGATGTATCTGTAGCCAATTCGGTAACGTTGTACTTTATTATGTACGTATTACACACATTCATGATCTCCATCACCTCTTTATCTGGAGCGTTGGCATAATCCCACACCTCGTTATAACTTTGGGCTAGATAGACGTTCCCCTTGCCTGTATTCTGTGCAAATTTCCACCAAAGATTATTTAGGCACAACTTTGCACTGAAGCGCTTGCTCGGGTTCTTTAGAATTTGGGACCGGTCAAGTTGTATCCCTTCCCGATCACGGTAGCGCTGAATATACGCCGATTTTTCATTTTTGGTCTCAACTCCTCGCGGATACCCTGATGCTTCTACCTGTCCTTCAAAAAAGTGTATATATATGGCGTGAAAAGGTTGGGTAGCTTCTGAAACCTCCACACCTCATATATCTTCAATATTCTGTAGCCGTGGCGAACGGCTAGGGACAGCTCAGGACTTGTGTATACACCCCTGATCTTCCGCTGGTTGGTTGTGTGATTACAGGTTCCATTGTTCTCCTCTGCGCACTTCACGCACAGGGGAAACATGAGCTTGTGGTCTATAATGGCGGGTAAGATCGGCATCGATAAATCGCGAGGGGGGAGTACGTCTACGAAAGAAAGACTGAAATAGTTCTCGTTCAAATTTGCTGAGAACTCTTCGATGGTGGGCAGCGCGAGTCCTACGAGTTTTTCAGGTGCTCCTACGGGGTACGGATTGTTCTTCATCGCGTAGGGGTATAAAGAACAGAAGTCGTAGTAATGGAGTTTCACGCCCTCTGCAGGTGGAAAGTATAGCTTGAATGGGTTTGTACTCCCTCCAAACAAGCTATCACCGCATTTGAGAGGATCCAACACCATTGAACGTTTGATTGTGTTTATTTCTTCACGGTACTCCCAATTTGCCTCCATCCGTGCATCATATTCGTGCTCCCACAAGACCTTGTGAGTGAACTGGGAGCCTATAAGCCGATCGCGAGTGCGGGCCCATGCAAGACTGTCGGCAGGAGATCTACCATGGATATCTCCTACGATTCCACACTCATGACGTGGGCATCCATGCCACCAGCAACCGTTAAAGGAGTACACAGTCTTCTCACCAGTGGCACGGTCTTCGCTTAGACCATCCACCCAAAAAACACGACCATTGACTTTAATGGGTACTTCACCCGTGTTGCGGGCATGTTTCCTGTATACACTGGTCTGTTGCGGTAGATGTATGAGCCATTAAATAGCCTTCTGCCCATAATTGCGTGGGTTGTTTCTGTGAATGACAGCTAAGTTGTCTTTCGGCATGAAATTGTTCTTGAACACCGTAAAGCACAATGAGGCGGTCGTGGTTGCGACTTGAAGCGGGTCGCAGTTGAACCGGTCTATGAGGGCCACTCAATATATTTTGTCCCACCTTTTTTTTCTTTCCAAGTTTCCTTCTAAGTTCCAGAAATTTTGTATAAAAGTAGTTACATACCTTTTTTACGGCTTTCCTCCACCTCGAAACAAGGGCCTTTATTCCTTGCTGGCAAAAGTTCGCTGGGTTCCGCTGGAGCGACCTTTTAACTTCCTCAACAACCTCATCGTCACTTTGAAACTTTCTTCAACGATACCATCCTTCATTGGCCCAAACAAATAGAAGTCTGAAGGTGCCAGATCCGGGCTGTATAGAGGGAGGAGTAACACAGTCAAGCGCATTTTTGTGATGACCTCTCTTCTTTGCAAACTGTTGTGTGGTCTTGCGTTATCGTGCAAAAGAAGGACGTCTTCCAGTTTCCTTTCCGGTCGAACTCGCTTTATACGTCTCTGGAGTCTCTGTAAGGTAGCAATATATGTTTCTGAGTTGATTTTTTGTCCTTTCTTCATAATGTCCACCAGAATCACTCTTTTCATGTCCCAGAAGATGGTGGCTATAACGTTTCCTGCAGAGGGAGCCATTTTGAACTTTTTCTTGCGTGGGGAGTCTGCGTGATGCCACTCCATGGATTGGCGTTTTGTTTCAGGTTCAAAGTGGTGTACCCAAGTCTCATCCCCAGTCACAATTCGTGAAAGGAAGTCATCCCCTTCTGTCTCGTATCGAACCAACGACTCAGAAGCAATTTCTTTTCTTTGGGTTTTGTGATCTTCAGTCAGTTCGCGAGGAACAAACCGTGAATACACTTTTGAGTATCCCAGTTGCTGATTTATCGTATTCACACTTCCTTCACTAATTCCTAGCTCCAGTGATAGCTCCTTGTATGTGACGCGCCGATTTAATCGAATGATACAGTTAGCACGTTGCACAGTGACAGCCGATGCCGGGCGACCGCTGCGTGGCTCATCATCGAGGCTGACTCTCCCTCTCTCCGATGATCTCACACGTTTAGACCACCGTCCAACTGTGCTTCGATGAACAACAGCATCTTCGTAAAAGTTTTGTAGACGTTTGTGAATATTTCCAACTGTTTCCTTCTCTGCGGGTAAGAACTCGATAACAGCGATCTGTTTACGACGCATATCACTGTCAGACGCCATTTTCGAAACTGCGAACCATCGGTTTTATACAAGGGCGTTTAAAAGCGGATTTATACAAGAAAGGGAGGTTCAAACTGGAAAAATCCGGTTATGTGAAGCTCAGAAAGTTCAAACTTACGGCCCAAAAGACATTTCAGCCCCATGGCCTATTATTTAGCTAAGAAAAAAGGGTGGGTCAAAATATAGTGAGTGCCCCTAGTACATCTTTCTAAAGGCCTGGAAACATATTCTAAACACGCACATCATTCACGCAATAGCGCTCATATTCATACGCTATATTGTAAGGAATGTTTCCATTAAAACTGATGTAGTAGCGGTATGGGAAATAGCCTTTTGAAACTTCGGCGGCTGCGCCCATTACCTTGGGTAGCTTGACTAATTTACAAAGTGTAAATTTTAAAGTGTCTTAAACTGAACATTACCTCTTATTTGCATCTGTATAAGTTTGTTTCCTCTTTTCAAGGGATCGCCTGTAAATATCTTCGATGACCCTTGTTCAAGCAGTTCCTTATAAAAGACTTGTGTCAAATTTTGCACCATTATGCGCAAGAATATACACAGTCATTTTTTTGAACTTGTTCGCTAACTTGACAATATAGGACACAGAGTTTCACGGGGTTGTCGTGTGCGATCGTTTTAAAAACGTTTGTTCGCTTGCCACATTTCTGACACTCATCACACTCGACTTCCATACACTCATCGCAGATAGTCTGGCTTACAAGTAGATGTGGGATAACCTCTTTGGTTTCAGCAGCTGTACATGTTTCTCTATCGTAGTAGACAGTTGTACAAGGTCTCTTTTTAGGCTTAGCATCTTTCATACAGCATACATGCTTTATACCATCTGCCTTATATTTCTCATGACATGTAGAACAGTGAATTTCATCACATTTATGCATGAATTTCCCCGTTATCCATCACATGAAACACCACATTCACAGATTCTCATTTTCCTGCAAGTACCAATTGACTTATGGGGCTCAAAGCATATATTATTGAAAAATGTGCGTCTACACACATTACAATCCCTCTTCTCAGCTTGAACTGCACGATTTTCACATTTGGAGCTTTTACACTGCTCACAAACCATGTGGCAGTCCTTACAATGTTTCACTATATCATCCGCAAACTCGAGGCATCCCTTTCACAAATCATAATGCTTTCCATATTTTCGACTTTTATCATAACTCGCGTAAAGAGACCTTACATTACGGATGGGGAGATACGTTGACCTTGACAACCCTAAAATAAGTAGGGGGCTTGTACGGTCTCTCACACTGCTTTTAGAAACATACACAGTCCTACGACGATCAGCCATTCCAAATACAACTATACAAACATTCATTTCCTGCTCTATTCTCAGCTCTTCAGGACCCATATTACAGTCAAACTCAAGCTTGCAATCTAAAGCCAGTTAACGTGCACGCTGCACAACCGTAGGCAACCAAATTTTTTTAACTCAGGTATTTATCAGGTATTTAGTATACTAAACATATGGGCTAATCCTACTGCTATAAAGCCGCTACCACGCTCGGTGTTTATATGCCTTCTGTAAATAGCCTGCGAATTGAAGTTAAGAGTATAAGGTGTGGCCGCATGTCCCGGAACACAAAATACCCGGTCAATATCTATCGTGAAGCTGTCCATGTTGAAGGTTGTACTACTTTGAGAGGCCTGCATTATACGCCCCAAAATATATTCTATATCTACAGCAGCCAAGCGTCTGTATGGTATTACTACCCAAAAATCATCTACATCCCCGTCATCTGACCCGAACCCAAAGGACAACCTCGTACTGACTTCACAACCGTCGCTGTTCTGAAGGGCAAACTCCACAATGCGTTCAACTATGCGTCGCAGACCGTGTTCAACACCATTGCTATACATGGCTCCAGGATCAACCCTTACTCCGTACCGACTTCTAGTCAGGGCTGAAGTGGGGGTGTGGCGGTGCGCACCAGCTCGAATGTTATACCATCCTCTATAGAACGAGGAGCTGCTGCTGCTGTGGATGATGCGACCGGAATTGAACAGGAATAAGGGGGCACATTTTTATCTGAGGAAGGAGCTAGTGCTGGGGGCGTATCGTAAGACGTAGAAGGTTGGGGCTCTATTACTGGGGGTCTAACAGCCGGAGTACTACTGGCACGCTTTATACCTGACGTGGAAGGTGAATCATCATCATGCCTCTGCTTTGAATTGTCACGTTGGGGCGCTACAGCTGGCGTTGGTGGGGGTGGTTCGCTACCGGGGGTGGAGCCTGTAACCACAACTACACTGTCATCGAAGTCATCTGTAATAGCGATGATGGGGACTTCTTGTTGGCGCAGTACCTCACCCTCATCATCATTCACGGTTCTGGGAAGAAGAGGAAAAACAAGACTGTAAAATATAAGGAGCATCACTTAAAATTTTATTATATTTTAAATGTTACACTTAAGAGTGTGACGTGTTAGAGATGGATTCTGTAGAAAAATTCAGGTTCACGAGCCCATCCACATGTATTATATCTGGCCCTACAGGATGTAGTAAAACTGTGTTTATGCTTAAAATCATTAAATATAAGGGGGAGATGTCCTCAAAATTTGTGTATAAAGTAATATGGTGTTATGCGACATACCAGTCAGTATTCGACGAGTACCAATATGATATTTTGTTCCACAAATGTGTGAATGACATTAATTCGTTAAAGGGAAATTAGCATACGGTCATTGTAATTGACAATCTCATGTTAGAAATGGATAAAACGTTTGCCGAGACATTTAGTGTTCTCCCACCTTAAGCGTATTCTTCATCAACTAGAATCTATTTTTCAAAAATAGATATATGCGCGATGTGTCTTAAATACACAATATCTAGTCTCATTCGCACAACGTAGAGATGTCACAATTGGGGTATTAGCCAATCAAATGTTCCCGAATCAGCGTAAGGAGTTTTTGGAAGTTTATAAAGAGGCTACAAGTCAACGTTAGGTATATTTGCTTTGTGACCTTCATCCGCGAAACACGTTTAGGGTGCTTCTAAGAAAGAATATATTCCCAAACGAGCCTGAAACGGTGTATATTCCAGAATGACAAAGAAGTTAAAGAAGTACCCGGAATTAATAAAAATCTATCATCGACTGCCCCGGGCATTGCAGCAGATGTTTGTAAAAAATATTGACTCCGACTTTTTTAAAATGCATCTGTGAAATCTGTCTTAACGTTATAAAATGTAATGTACCAATGAAACCCCCTCAGAAGGCTCGCCTACGCTGTTACAAGAACATAATACGCACACCACTAGCTCCTAAAAGTCAAACTGTGAGGAAGAAAAAATGAATTAGCTTATTTTCAGTTTCGGGACCTTTACTGACTAGATTAATATAATGAAGAAAGTAGTCGTGATTCCACACGAGGTGTATGTTTCACTACAAAGCTCAAAGAGTCCAGACACGGTTCTAGAACCCCGTAAAAGCAGGCTTTAAAGAATGGAAAGCGAATTGTTAGACCTATTAAACAGTGAAAAGTCACCTGATGAGAAAAGAATCTTATACCAAAAAGCTCTGCAGAAAATTCTTCATGAGTACGAAAATTATAAGAATCCGACAGAGGTCCCCGTAGTTATTAGGCACAGCACAGACGACGCTGAACATGGAGGCATAGGACCTGTGGTCGCAGCTAGAGATAACCAGTCAAAGAATAACGGATCGACCCCCACAACATATCGATCATGTATTAAAAAGTAGTCTCGCACATACATTGAGGAAAAGGCTTAAGTCTTTATAATCAATTGAATGAGGATCCCATTATACAGTGGACCGATACAGGTGAGGTCACTGTTGAAGGAACAAAGGCATAGGGCTCGAATATCGTCGACACCGTTCATGACCTGGTGGGAAAGTGGGATAACCCATCACCATCAGGATGGAAGCATATTAAAGCAAGAAAACAATAAATAAATGTCCCAAAACATTGACACGAAATCTGAACAGGTTAAAAGACTCGTGCCACAACTGAGCAGGCCATCACGCCCAGCGGTAGCATCTCTGAAAGAACGAAAGAAGAGGCCAAACAACAACGATCAACCCTCATCGCGTGCCTCTAAAATACGCAAATGACTAACATATTAAGAAAACGTTATTATGACATTTCTAGCCCAACCTCCTACGGCGGCGTTAATAAACTGTACAGAGGTGTTTATAATGAGGAAGTAGGAAAAAAAGATGTTGAGAGGTTTTTGCGGGAACAGGATGCTTATACACTTCATAAGCCGGTGAGAAAAAGGTTTAAAACAACCAAGATAACAGCGGCCTCGATTGACTATTTGGCAAGCGGATTTAACAGACATGCAAAGATACTCACTGTATAAGGGTGGCTACCGCTACACTCTATTCATAATAGATGTATTCTCTAGATATCTGTGGCTAATTCCTCTGAAAAATAAATCACCTGAAACAGTTGCTAAAACCACCAAATCGTTGATGTTGAAAGAAAACAGGATTCCAGGCTATTTTTGTACGGATATGGGGAAAGAATTTATAGGCCAAGCTTTTCAGAGCATGTTGACAGAGTTTAATATCAGTTACTATACTAGCAATTCTATACATAAGGCCTCTTTAGCTGAAAGAGTTCAACGTATCATAAAGGAACGCACGCATCGCTATTTCACACATAAAAGCACATACAGATATATAGACATTCTGGATTTGCTGGCCTCATCCTACAACCGTTCACACCACCGTGCGATTGGGACAACGCCTAACGAAATTTTAGAAAGAGGCACGCACACAGAGCGTGAGGTGAGAAAAGACACCCATAGAGTGCCACCACATTCTGCGCTTTTCAAAATCACTGATTCACTAGGCAACAAATTTCAACTTGTTTTTTGTTACAGACACGTGAACTACTGATTCCTACTAAAGCACTGATGCTGATTTCAGATCTGATATCAAAATTTCTCTATCACGTCCAGATTTTGTGTAACCGAAAACCCCTATTTTTCATTTTTTTTCTCACCCGCTTCTATTACGAAAGCCGTCTAAGCTACTTTTCCGTGCCACGTTTTATGTTAAGCATACTTAAATAATTAGTGAACAGAGATGTCTTTCCTCCTTTATTCTGGCTTAAGACAGACAGCGGAATTCCGCTGGCGGAGTTACCACCCCTGCGCCCAACCATCCACCCAAAGCGCGTTAGTATTTTGTTGTTACTACTGAAAGGCAAATTCCTGTTCTTAAGTGAAACTTTGGTGTGTCCTCTTCCTTTGTCGCTTGTAGGATGACGAGCTCTCCTTCTGCAGGAACCAACAATAATCTCCCATCATATTTGGGTTGAAATTACCTTGGTATCTGTTTTCCATAACTGAGATCTGTTGGTGGAAGCGCTCACCATGCTCGTCACTTACAGCCCCAAGGTTGGCCGGGAAGAAGTCAAGATGAGAATGTAAAAAATGAATTTTCAAAGACATTCTGCATCCCATTATTTCATAAGATTTAAGCATGTTTTCTACGAGTTTACGGTGGTTTTCAGCTTTGTGGTTTCCAAGAAAATTTTTGACAACTTCAACGAAAGATGTCCATGCTCCTAGTTCATTCTCATTTAGGTTAGATGGAAACGATGAGTCGTGGATGACACTGCGGATCTGTGGTCCAGTGAAAACTCCAGCTTCTAGCTTAGCATCTGTCAATATTCCTTTGAATTTATCCTTTAAATATTGGAAACCACTACCTTGATGATCCATACCCTTCACGAAATTTTTCATAAGGCCAAGTTTAATGTGAAGTGGTGGAAGATGTACTTTCTGAGGGTCAATAAGTGCTGGGTGTTTCACATTGTATTTACCAACAACATGTTCAGTTCTAGATGGCCAATCATGTTTTTTGTAGTGGTTCTTGTCATCTCTGCTGTTCCATAGACACAAAAAGCACATATGCTTTGTGTAGCCCAACTGTAACCCAAGAAGTAATGATACAACTTTAAGGTCGCCACAAATATTCCATGTGTGGTCCTTATATTTGATGAGTCTTAGCAGCAGTTTCATCGATTCATAAGTCTCATTAAGGCCAGTGGCATGTGCTACAGGTATTGAAGGTTTTTCATTGCCGTTGTGCAGTAATACAGCTTTAAGGCTAGCTTTACTAGAGTCAATGAACAGTCTCCATTCTTTTGGATCATAGCGACAGCCAATCCCTTGCATCAGACCACTGATATCGTGGCAGAAACAAACGTTTTCTTCCTGTAAGTAAAATGATGAAAACTGCAAATGGCGATGGCGGAAATGGGAAACTTTGGTGTTTGGTTGGAGAAGATTAAATTCTTGAAGTCTTGAACCAAGCAACTCTGCCTTTTCTTTTGGTAATTCCAAATCGCGCACTAAGTCATTTAACTCCGCTTGACTTAACAAATGTGGGGAAATATTTGCATCTGGAACATATATGCCATCTTTCCCTGTTTCTATATCACTAGCAGAATCTTCAGATGAACTGCTGTCTGTTATCGTTGCTGGTGGAACTGGTGGTGGATTTGTTTCATCATGTGGTACTGGTTTCATTGCTGATTCGCAGTTTGGGTACGTGATCTTTGATTTGTTTTTCTTTGTGAAACCAGCAATCTTTGTCAAACAAAAATAACAATCATTGAAGTGATTTTTCGGCTCACGCCAAACCATGGGGACTGAGAACGGCATAGCTTTTCTTTTACCATTCATCCAAGCTATTAACATTGCATTGCACTGTGCACAGCAAATATGTGGTGCCCAGTCCCTCTGTTGGTCTCCTAACTTACAGTCAAAATAACACTTGTAGGCAAGTTTAATCTTTGTTGTTATGTTTCTACGTTGTGGCTTAGGTGTATATTGTCCACAGACAAAGCAGAAGTTGTCTGGGTGATTTACACAAGCACGTCTATTTGATGCCATTTTGAATTACCATACAATATCTGAAAAAACGTAGAAAGTAATTATTACGATGTGCAAAATAAAAAGAAATACACACCGTAGTACAAAACAAATGCTATAAAAACACACAAGTCACCACAACCTGTCACTTGCTCATCAGCAGAGAGCTTCAACAACCGTTCTGCTTGACTTACGTTGGGCCGTTGCCCGTTACTATGCTCTTGACTCAGTGTTGCCAACTCGGGATAAATTTTATTTATCAAAATTGTTCGAATTTGTATATAGTTGGCAAAAAAAATTGCTTTAACCTTGAAAAGCAAGTTTCATATTACTGGCATTAAGCCGATTAAAACCAAAATCTGGACGTGGTAGAAAATTTTACTAAAAGTGATTTGCATTTTACACAAAATCTAGACGTGATAGAAAAAATCTAATTATAGATTTGAAATCAGCATACCGAAATTAGCTAGGAGCACCTATTTGGTCTTCTGTAACAAAATCTTTGTTGCCTAGTGTTATGTAAGGCTGTTGCGTTCGGGTAATAAATTCGCGAAGGGATTTCAGCAAGGTTGGACACGTGAGATTTTTAAAGTTAGTGCTATGAGACCTAAAGACGAGATAATGCTGTATTAAGTTGAAGATTTCAATGGGGAAGAAATTGCAGGAGACTTTTACGGCGAGGAGCTGCAGAAAGTGACATTTAATTTAGAAAAAAAAATGTTTAAAATTGAAAAAATTTAGGTAGCAAAGGATCAGGAAAGAGAAAAATGTACCTGGTGAAATGGCTAGGGTACCCAGAAAGCTTCAACACATATAAAAGCTGATGCAATAATGAAGCTTAAATAGTACGCAACATGGCTCCTAACCCCTTCTACATCACACTCACTTGGTATTATCATTATTTTTCTTTGGCTGTTTATTTCCTACGTTTTTAGTTATGTTTTTATCATTTCGTTCGCTGGGCAGTTTTATTACCTCGCAACTTTTACTTATCTCTTTTCTTTCATCTATGTCTTCATTCCGTATTATATTGTTTATATTGTTATTCGTTAATATATTGTTATTCGTTATTTCCTCCTCTCTCTCATCCACCCGAATTTTCTTTGGGACATTTCCGGACTCTTGTTTCCCCATTATTTCCTCCTTTTTTGTAACACTCGAATTTGCTCGAATTTGCAAAGGAGTTTACGGTCCGTGTACATGCGTTACACAGAAATTTGATTCCCACGATCTGTTTCGTGTTCGAGACAAGAGATACTTTCCTATCATCCCAAATCATGCGGATTGTTAGAAAATCTAGAAGAGGAAGAACCATTGTTGTCCCAAGGCGATATGATGACTAAGCTGATTGATGCAGCATTGCTTGTATATATTAAGTTAAGGTGTATATTAGGGTGTCACTAGGTAATAGGGGGAAAATTAAACGATGGATATTTTCCTATGACACCCCCTAAAATTGTTCCATTTGGTGTAAAACATACGGAAGAGAAATTTGGTCCTGATTGGTCATCATTTAAAGGTCGCCCTCGTCACTGAAAACAAGACCCATTTGTTGACGTCAACAAGCTGTTCAGTGTTCACAGCTTGGGCCGAACCAGATAATAAAAAACAAGGCAATTTGGTGAAATAACGAAAGTAAGACACTTAAAAACGCAAAGAATACAAACAGTTTATTATATAATCAAAATAGAAGACATAATTTGGCGAATAATGGTACAAAATGGAGAAGCAACAAAAGCAAAACTTTGAGAAATAAAATACATATACAGTAGCAGAATAATTGGTGCTCATACGCTGATCAGTGATTAGTTTTTCGCGTCCTCACTAATGCTGATTTGTTCGGAGCTGGGTGTTGCTTTCTGTGGTCAGTGACAACTTGAACGAGGAACTGGAGCTGTTCTTCTTCACTGTCAACTTTCCGTTCAGCTCCTTCACCAGAGCCACGGCCCGTTCTGCTCTGTCGTTCACCACTGCAAGTTTGGAGACCACATCCCGAGCTTGCACGTATTCAGAGTTTGACGTCCATGAACTGGGATGGTGGAGCAGAAAGCAATCTGGCAACTGAAGTTTTGAGAAGAATCCTCGGGTGTTCTTTGTGATCAGTTGCTCCAGTCCTTTGCTGTCACTGAGGAACATAGTATCAAGAACCAAAGGTCGTTTTGGCGGCATGTGAGGGGCTTCTTGATCTAACGCTGCAACCATGCTGCACTTCACTTCCATCGATATCCTCTCATCAAAGAACGCCAGACCCACTGCCTCCTCCGAATGGTACCACAGGTGCGCAGACAGCTTCTTGGTGGTACCATCAGAGATCTTCTTGTGCGGGTATCGAAGGAGCGTCCTCATCAATTCCCAATCATTCAGCGGAGCTTCGATGGACAGATGAGCTGTTGCCCACGCTTTCATGTAAACTAGAACAGAAAAGAGGCAGATATCTCGAATTCCGCGTTCCTCAGTGTTCGTCAGTTTAAACTGTCTTCGGAAGAGCCAGATCTTGATGGCATAGAGCCCCTTAGCCATCCATCTCGCCCGGTGCATAGCACCAGGGGCGCGAAAGTTTAGTCCCTTGTATGGAACTCCTCCAAGAAAGATGACGGAAAGATCGAGGAATTCCTGATAGTCATCACGAACTTGAAGTGCTTGTGATTTTGCAAAACTCAATGAGCTCCGTTCTATGCTTAAAATAGCTGCTTTGGTGAACGCATCTGTGTCCGCAGTTTGGAACTGTTGCTGGTCAATGCGGGTCCAATAATCATGGAAGCGCTTGAAAAGCAGAATTTCTGGACCGGTAGATACTGAATCTAGCGATGCTGCGAATGCCGCCTGTAGCACCAACTCCAGTACATGGTGTCTGCACGCGCAGTGTAACAGGTCACGTCCAACTTTTCTTCCAGAAGAACACAAGTTCCTCCACGGTGGCCTGTGTTTGTCGCGGTTGTGTCGAAACACATAGATTTGACATGATCGGTCACTCCCCATTCATTCAGGCAATCTATGATGGCATTTGTTTGTGCCAGCGCGGTTCCTGACAGAAGTTTTGGCACCCCGAGGAGCTGCTCTGTCCCGGAGCCAGATACAAGAATAGGTAAGCGGTCAACATATTCTCGTGACGTCAGATCTTGCATGAGTTTTCCGTCCCAGTGAACAGTCAACGGACTATTGCCTTGGAACTCGCTCTTCAGTTGCCGAGCCTTAAGGGTACGGAATTTTTCACGCTGACGATGAATGGATCCACGATTGATGTTGTAGTCGCTAGTATCATGCCCTAAGCTGGAAGCGCCTCAAACAGCAGATATGTGGCCTTTCTTGACGAGAGTTGCGTGCGATCAAGCGCTGCCGCCAATTCCGATGTCATGATGTTCTTCGTTGCTCTTTGTTTAGACGCTAACGAACCACCACATGCTCTTTTTCTTCGCTATCATCTGAGCTGGAGGATGAGGACTCCAAAACCGCTTCGTTGGATACTGCCTCCATTTCAGCTGCTGATCGCTTTCTTCGTTTCTCCTCTCTTCCCCGACGTCGAGTACAATCTTTGACTTGGCGCTGATGGGTCATGTCCAAACCTGCCATTGAACCTGGACGTCCTTTCTGGCGCTGCTGCTGAAGGAACTCCCAATCCTCTGGGTACTTGACCAATTTCTCACAATCAGCGTGGGCGATGTCAAAGAGACGATCGAGGCGTTCAATGAATTCTTTTTCTTTCGTCTTGTGTGAATCGCTCGTCCTTGAGGCGTGTTTTTTGAGTCCTTTCCACTCCTCGAAGACTTTATCCAGTTTGCTGACGCAGTGTGTCTCGAGTCTGGTTGGAATGTGAGCTTTCTCCCAGAAGGACATCACTGCTCGAAGTGACTTCCTCAACGCGTCACGTATTGTCATTTTCTTTTCATGGTGAAGGTAAAGGAAGTAACCGAATGCTTGCTTGTAGGAAGGAAGCTTGCATCCTTTCACCTCATCAACCGCTGCCCCTAATAGGTATATACACTTCCGGGTTTCCATCACCAGAAATCACGTAGCTGAAATGAGAAACGGTGAATCGTTAAGTATTGTTCACTTTATTTCTCAGATATTCAGACACACACAGATACACACACACACATATATAGAGATATATAGATATCTAATGAACGATTATGGAGACGCCGCGCAAGCATTAAACTTTGGAAGGCGGGGGCGACCTTTTATAGTTATTCAAATAAAAAGATTTTTCAGTCACCATGTTTTTTTTACCAATGGAATAGATTCGCGGGGTGTCAGCATGAAAATTTCAAACTTTGCATTTAAGTGACACCCTAGTGTATATATATCCATCTCATAATTGTAAGGTTAGTGAAAAATTAACTTAATTTAGAGCTAGCATTTTTGAGCTCTTGTGGCATCATTGTTTGGTCACACTGTTGGCATCATTTTGGGGCGCTGGCGTTCTTTCTACTCGTTTGTGGGATGTCGTACGTACAGGGTGTGGTCTGATAGAGATTAGAGAGCTCTCTTGCAATTCAGTTTGGTTGTGTAGATACAAGATTGTTGCATCGTGCAATAGTCCAGGTTGCGTTGTTGTTGCAAGGTTGAGAAAGAAGACCATAAATAGTACCCCTTTTGTTTATTAAATTCATGTAACTAAGGTCTAAGTAGGCCCGCATCGAGTCAGCAACCTGAGGTAGGAGGACCTAATAGGATCTCAAATCCGTAAGTTTTAATTTAGCTTAACTTGGGCTTAGTAGAACTGGCCCTTTAGAATTTGGCCGTTCACGGCTCAGCTGGGATTTTGAACCCAACAAATAAATAAAATAACATGGTCCTTCAGAACCGGATTCTACCCCAAGACTGAGTCAGTGACTATTTTTCGGCAAAGTTCTGATTGTGCAAATTGTAGCCCAAGTTAGGCCTAGACGGGTTGAGTATTATTGAATTAAGGTCCCAGGGTAAAAGTTTGGTCGCCCGATTGCGAAACTTGGCCAGTCGTCTGTCGTTGTTTTGGCCTACATTTTACCGGTTTGGTTAATTTTGGGTTATTATTGAATTAAGGTCCCAGGGTAAAAAGTTTGGTCGCCCATTGCGAAACTTGGCCAGTCGTCTGTCGTTGTTTTGGCCTACATTTTACCGGTTTGGTTAATTTTGGGTTATTATTGAATTAAGGTCCCAGGGTAAAAGTTTGGTCGCCCAATTGCGAAACTTGGCCAGTCGTCTGTCGTTGTTTTGGCCTACATTTTACCGGTTTGGTTAATTTTGGGTTATTATTGAATTAAGGTCCCAGGGTAGAAAGTTTGGTTGCCCACAATTGCGAAACTTGGCCAGTCGTCTGTCGTTGTTTTGGCCTACATTTTACCGGTTTGGTTATTTTGGGTTATTATTGAATTAAGGTCCCAGGGTAGAAAGTTTGGTCGCCCAATTGCGAAACTTGGCCAGTCGTCTGTCGTCGTTTTGGGCCTACATTTTACCGGTTTGGTTAATTTTGGGTTATTATTGATTAAGGTCCCAGGGTAAAAAGTTTGGTCCCAATTGCGAAACTTGGCCAGTCGTCTGTCGTTGTTTTGGCCTACTTTTACCGGTTTGGTTAATTTTGGGTTATTATTGAATTAAGGTCCCAGGGTAAAAGTTTGGTCGCCCAATTGCGAAACTTGGCCAGTCGTCTGTCGTTTTTTGGCCTACTTTTACCGGTTTGGTTAATTTTGGGTTATTATTGAATTAAGGTCCCAGGGTAAAGTTTGGTCGCCCAATTGCGAAACTTGGCCAGTCGTCTGTCGTTTTTTGGCCTACATTTTACCGGTTTGGTTAATTTTGGGTTATTATTGAATTAAGGTCCAGGGTAAAGTTTGGTCGCCCAATTGCGAAACTTGGCCACGTCTGTCGTTGTTTTGGCCTACATTTTACCGGTTTGGTTAATTTTGATTATTGAATTGCGACCAGTGCGTTACTGGTGGAAAATTTGGTATTCCATACTGGTGTTGGTTAGTACCCCACCAGCAATTCAGTTTATTTGAAAGTAAAATTTGCGTTTGATCAGTTTGGTTAAGTATTTCTGCCAATTCAGCTCATTTGGTATTGAGCCCAAGGGTTGTTTCATTGAAGATGAGTGCATCTGAATTGAACAAATTTATAAAAAGGAGAAGCGCCTACAAAGGTCTAATTACAAAGGTCATTGCCACTATAGATTCTGCCATAGAGCAAGAGGATTTACGCTTAGTGACTGCGCAGCTTTCCATATTAGAAACTAAAAAGGTTGCTCTAAGTGAGGTAAATGTTAAAATTGAGGCTCTTATAGAAGAGGATGAAATAGAAAATAACATAATTTACTTTGAAGAGATTATTGATGATATAATTAAAGTAGGCCTCCGAGCAAAAGAGTTTAGCAGCTCAGTACAGTTAGAGACCAGGTCTAATAATGAAACACAACACTCAACAAATGATGTTGTGAAGTTAAGGTTAACAGATCTGTAGTTCAATTACCGAGGCTTGTACTCAAAACATTTTCTGGGAGTATTCAGGAATGGCAAGGATGGGCAGACAGTTTTCAATCAGCAGTTCATTCTAGTCAAGTGTTAAGTGCCGTGGAGAAGTTTAATTATTTGCGGTCCCTCTTGGAAGGGGAGGCAGCAAAGACTATAGCAGGATTAGCATTAACAGAGGCTAATTATAATGTGGCTTGGGATATATTAAAGAAACGGTTTGGTAAGCCAGAGATCTTAATTAAAAGCCACCTCCGTGCACTTTTAGCTATACCTCCTGTTAATAATCCTAATAGTGTCAAGGAGTTACGGCAGTTATATGATGAATTTGAAATTAGAACTAGGTCCCTGGACAACTTGGGTGTAGGAATGGAAAAGTATGGTATAATGTTGGTTCCTACACTGGAGTCTAAATTGCCTAGCTCAATTTTGCTTGAATTAAGTAGGGGACACTCTGCAGAACATGTGTACATCCCCCTTCAGCAGATGTTAAGTCTTTTAGGCACAGAATTAGCAAGACGAGAGGGAGTTGAGTTTGCACAGTGGGATGGTAAACAAGGGGACAAAGGCAGGCACAGCACCAAAGTTTCCACAAAAAGGAATAGCCCAGGTACAGTGTCAGCTCTACATGCCTCCTCTGAGAATAAATTAAAGGGAATCAAGGAATGCATATTTTGCGAAGGCAACCACAAGTCATATAAATGTGAGGTGGCTGAGGCCTTACCCTTTGAGGAGAGAAAGGACAGGGTAACTAAGTCCACAGCATGTTTTAAATGTTTTTTGAAAGGTCATAGAGCAAGGTTTTGTAAGTTTAAAATTTTGTGCAAAAAATGTCATGGTAGGCATCAGCCATTATTGTGTGAAAACACTCTTAGTAGGCCTACCCCAGAAGTAGAGACATCAGTGGCACATGCCACTGCTATGCAAGGGAGTAAAAGTAAAGGGGGATTATTGCAAACAACTGCAGCCTTATTAATTGGGAATGAGGGAGAAGCTACTGTAAGAGTGTTGTTTGATAGTGGTAGCCAGTGTAGTTTTATTAAGACCAGAATTTCCAGAAAATTGAAGTTTAAAGAACTTAAGAGGGAAAATTTAAGAAGGTAGAAGTTCTGGTTAAAGGGTTGTTACCGCAAAGTCCCACTATCAAGGTCCAAGCTGTAGAGATTGAGGAACTTTGTGCTCCAGTCACTACTTGTTTAGATATGGCATGTGTCCAAGAATTGCAAGTTAAAGGAATTAATTTGGGCAATAATAAGTTTGAGGGAACAGAAGATATTAGTCTTTTGATTGGAGCTGACTATTATTGGGACTTCATCACTGGTAATATTGTCCGTACATCTCAAGGCCCGGTAGCTATTGAAAGTAAGCTAGGCTGGATGCTACATGGTAGTTATTGCAATGAAATGGAAGTTAAGGCTCTTTTGTTAAGATTGAGGAGAACAGCCATGGTCTGGAAAGGCATTTGAAAGCGTTTTGGGAACTTGAATCTATTGGCATAAAGGACAACCAGGCAAGTACAGTGAACAATGATGTTTTAGAGCAATTTGAAAAAGGGATTGGGTTTAGAGATGGTTGCTATGAAGTTGGCCTACCATGGAAGGATTCTTGCAAACCCGGTTCAAACCTTCAGCTAGCTAATCGGAGGTTGGAGACTTCATTGTACAGGCTAAGAAAAAATGAGGAGTTGTTAATTGAATACGATGAGGCCATCCTAAGTTATGTAAGGGAGGGCTATGCTGAAAGGGTGCAAGGTGAGCTGGTGAGCCAGGAGGCACATTATCTGCCACACCATGCAGTGGTACGGCGAGACAAAACTACCACCAAACTGAGGGTAGTTTTTGATGGCTCAGCCAAGGACAAAGGTGGTGTGTCCTTGAATGACTGTTTGGATGCTGGGCCAAATTTAAATGCAGATTTATTTTCCTTGTTACTGAGATTCAGGTTTGGTAGAGTAGCATTGACTGCAGATGTGAAGCAAGCCTTTTTGCGGATAAAGTTAAAACCAGAGGACAGAGATGCAGTAAGGTATCTGTGGGTGGATACGAAAGACTTGTTGGAAAATGAACCTAAGGTTCAAGCATATAGAATGAAGTCAGTGTTGTTTGGCCTCAGCTCTAGTCCATTTCTGTTGGCAGCTACTATGCAGTACCATTTTAAGAAATATTCTGAAGTCTATCCTAACACTATTGAACACATAAGGAAAAATTTTTATGTTGATGATTTGCTGTGTTCCGTGGATAATACAGAAATGGCTAAACAGATATTCATGGAGGCTAGAGCTATAATGAGGGAGGCTGGCATGGAGCTTAGAAAATGGCAGACCAATCATTCGCAATTACAAGAGTTTATGAGTCATTCCTGTGTAGTACCTGATGCAGCAGAAAGTATTGAGGATTCTGGTATTAAGGAGTTGTGGGCAATAGACGCAAAGGTGCTAGGCATTGTTTGGCAGCAAGATGATGATTTGTTTACCTTCAATGGGAAATCTTTAGTAGAGCTGGCTGAGAATGAGACAAGGTGGACAAAACGTACAGCTCTTAGTTTGGCTTCAAAGGTCTTTGATCCTCTTGGATTCCTGGCTCCATTTGTGATAAAGTCAAAAATTTGGTTTCAGAGCCTCTGGGAAATTGGACTTGGTTGGGACCAAGAGTTACCTGATCATATGGTGGTAAGTGGAAATATTGGTTCAAAGAATTGGCACATCTTGGAGACATTGAAATCCCAAGATGGTACTTTGGAGAGTTGAACAATAGTCCAGACAATTTGGAGCTGCACATCTTTTGTGATGCAAGTGAGGAAGCCTATGCAACTTGTATTTATATAAGAGGCGCATTGCAAGAGAAGTAAGTTGCAGGTTGGTTGCTGCAAAGAGTAGAGTAGCACCTTTGAAAAGGCTTTCTGTTCCAAGGTTGGAATTGATGGGTGCCGTTATTGCTAGTCGGCTTGCAATTACAGTGCGAAAGTCTTTGGCCCTCTATGAAATTCCAAGCTATTATTGGACAGACTCCACTATAGTTTGGCACTGGTTAAGAAGTCAGGCAAGGAAATGGAAACCATTTGTTGCCAATAGGGTGGAGGAAATTCAAGCGCACACAGATCCCAAGCAATGGAAGCATTGTCCAGGCATCCAAAACCCCGCTGATTTACCAACACGAGGAATTTCAGTGAAAGATCTTTCACAGTCAAGTTTGTGGTGGAATGGGCCAGAGTGGCTAAAACTTGGAAGTGAAAACTGGCCTTCTAATCAGCCTATTGTAGGAGAATGCCAGGCTGAAGAAGCATGGGTGAGTGAGGTGAGAAAATGCGCTGTGAACAGTTGTCAAGTTATGCAGCAGGACCCCATATTGAGGCTTGAGGACATTAGCAGTCTGAAAGATTGTTAAGAGTGACAGCATGGGTATATAGATTTACCAACAACATTAAGGAGAAACAAGAAGGGAAGGAATTCTGAACAGTAATGTGATTCAGCAAGCCAGGAAATACTGGGTGGTATATATGCAGAAGGAAAATTTGGTGAAGAGAGAGAATTGCTCACCAGCCATCCATTACAGGTTCTACCAACACATTCTGCGCTCAAGGGTTTGGATGTGTTTTGGATCAGGATTTATTGAGAGTAGGAGGTAGACTACAGTTTTCTGGGCTTCCAGAGGAGAAAAGACATCCAATTTTGCTACCTTCTGGGGGGCACTTTGTGGACCTTTTGATCCTGGATACTCATCATAAGCTGTTACATGCTGGAGTTAGAGAAGTGATAATAGAGATCAGACAACAGTTTTGGATTCCAAAAATTAGACAAGTAGTAAAAAAGGTCGTGCATAAATGTGTGGTTTGCAAGCGTTGGAGTGCAAAGCCTTATTATGAAAAGGTGGCTCCACTTCCAAGAGAACGTGTGTCTATACTGCCCCATTTGATGTAGTGGAAGTAGACTTTGCAGGGCCAGTCTATGTGTATGAGCAAGGGGAGTCTAACAAAGGTTATATATGTCTTTTCACATGTGCTACCACCAGAGCAATCCATTTGGAGTTGGTAAGCAATTTAAGTAGTGATGTATTTCTTTGGCCTTTAAAAGGTTTGTGAACAGAAGGGGTTTCCCAAAAATCATATCGGATAATGGAAAAACCTTCAAAAAGGCTGCAAAGGAACTCCAAGAAGTTTGGTCCTTGCTAAAAGAGGAAGGATTCCAATCCTACTTTTCACACCAAGGGGTACAGTGGGAGTTTATTGTTGAGAGAGCACCATGGTGGGGTGGATTTTGGGAAAGGCTAGTGAGAAGTGTAAAGTGTTCATTAAAGAAACTTTTAGCTAATGCTCATTTGAGCAAAGAAGAATTCTGCACTGTTTTATGTGAAGTAGAAGCAATGGTGAACAGTAGGCCTATCACTTTTGTTTACAACAGTATGCAGGATGCAGAGCCATTGACACCAAATCATTTTCTTTGTGGTAAAACGATTAACATCAAGCCCCAGTGTGCCAGAAGACTTGCAGCCTATCCAGAGCACTCAAGGAGAGTTAACCAGACGGTTCAGGTACCTTGAAGAGCTACAAGATCAGTTATGGAAGAGGTGGCAGATGGAATACTTGCCAGAACTCAATTATTACCCATCAGGCAAGGTAAAGGGCTCCAATGCAAATTGTATCAAGGTGGGAGACGTGGTAATGATTGGGGATGAAGACCAAGGCAATGCTGGAAGCTTGGCATAATTGAAGAGTTGTTTGTTGGCAAAGACAATTTAGTTAGGTCTGCACTGGTAAAGACTTCAGGAGGAAAGTTAAAGAGACCTATACAAAACTCTATGCTTTAGAAATCAGCAAAAACACAGATAGTCAAGATGAAACATTTGAGTTACAGCCTCATGGAGAAGGCTTGGCTAACCTTGCGGAAGGTAACGACAACAATGCCTCTTCGGTGGGGAGTGTTAGAAAATCTAGAAGAGGAAGAACCATTGTTGTCCCAAGGCGATATGATGACTAAGCTGATTGATGCAGCATTGCTTGTATATATTAAGTTAAGGTGTATATATATCCATCTCATAATTGTAAGGTTAGTGAAAAATTCACTTAATAAGAGCTAGCATTTTTGGGCTCTTGTGGCATCAGTGTTTGGGACGCTGGTGGCATCATTTTGGGGCGCTGCGCGTCTTTTCTACTCGTTTGTGGGATGTCGTACGTACAGGGTGTGGTCTTGTAGAGAGCTCTCTTGCAATTCAGTTTGGTTGTTTAGATACAAGATTGTTGCACCGTGCAATAGTCCAGGTTGCGTTGTTGTTGCAAGGTTGAGAAAGAAGACCATAAATAGTACCCTTTTTGTTTACATTAAATTCATGTAACTAAGGTCTAAGGTAGGCCCGCATCGAGTCAGCAACCCTGAGGTTACCCTGAGGTAGGACCTAATAGGATCTCAAATCCGTAAGTTTTAATTTTAGCCTAACTTGGGCTGTAGGTAGAACTGGCCCTTTAGAATTTGGCCGTTCACGGCTCAGCTGGGATTTTGAACCCGACAAATAAATAAAATAACACGGATAAAGTCGTGCAGTTTTTGACAGAAATCTCATCTTATTGCTGCATTTTCAGTTGTTTCCAGATTACACAAATTGCAGATTAAGTGAGAATTTGGACCCATGGTCATGCTGTTCATTAATTAGCGTAAAAAGAAATACACATACAAATTTCTTTTTCTCTTTTCTTTCCTTTCGATGGTCACGAGGGTTTTCTGACCGTTGCGTTTTATGACCTTTTTCTTGCCTTGTTTCAAAATTTCTCGAATGCCAACCGTATTACGATTTAAATATATACGTTAAACTGGTGATTGATAATTACTGTAAACTGTATTGCACTTTTTTAAGTTTAATGAATTTCACTTTATAATTTATATGCACGGATTCACTGATACTTTATACACTTTCGGGTGTAAACAGAATAAACCACCGAATAGTTTATTCCCTTCTTGTTTGGGTGTTAATACAGAGAGAGACAAAACATGTCCATTCCCCACAAGGTACAAGCAAACACATACATACATATATATATTTGGGTGGCCCATAAAATCAGAGGTTGTAAATTTGAATGTCTTACTCCCTGGCATTGTTCTTCTTGTTGAAGAAAATACAACCAATTTTAGCCCGATCGAATAATTTTAAGACGTGTCACATGGAACATGAAGATTTACCCTATAAACCTATAATAGCGAAAATCGTAATTTTCAAAGCTTTTCTTATGGCCCATTGAGAGAAAGGGAGGAGGGGATGTATGGCTGGTATGGCCCAGCAGTTGGAAGCTCGGGAGCCCCACCAGCAGCAGAGGAAGCACGTCAAAGAACGTTTTCGTTAACAAGAGCAAGAACGGAAAAAGAGGGTATTTATGGAAGAAATGGCCTCCTCGAGCAACAGCACAGAAGAGGCGGAGCTGGCCACACAGTCTTCACCGAAAAGAAAACGGTGCAACACTGTTAAACTGGATCTGTCTGCTTCGCTGGACCGTACCCACGTGAGAGATCGAGAGGCAGTCTATGTTCTCTGAGAAACGGCCTCCAGTCTCGGCATAACGTCTAGAACCTTTCGATTAGCCGAAGCACCACTCGCAATCGTCGGACGAGAATCTCCATGTGCAAGTGCAACGCTGCCGCGATCAAGGAGTCCTTCACCCTCAACATTCCCCTCATCGTCCACTGGGATGGGAAAATTCTTTCCGATCTCACTGGGAAGAAGCATGTTGATCGGCTCCCTGTCCTTATCTCTGTGGAAGGAAGATCGAAGCTCCTTGGCATTCCGATGTTCCCCTCTGGAACAGGCAAAGCGATGGTGAAGGTGGTAGTGGACTGCTTGAAAGACTGGGATATCAAGGATTACCACCATGGGATGTCCTTCGACACCACTGCAAGCAACACTGGCCATAGAATCGGGGCTTGTACTCTCATCGAACAGAAACTTGGGAGAGTCCTAATCTCGCGTGACGCCACCATGTCATGGAGATTGTGGCGGAAAATGTCTTCGCTGCATGCCACGGTCCTTTCTCTGGCCTCAGCATCCTCCTATTCAAGCGATTCTAACAGAACCGAAAATCATCCACAAGGAGCGCTTCGAAGCAGCCGAGGACGACGTAGCCGACCTGGACTAGGTTATCAGCTTTGGCAAGCTGCAGCTCACCACCACACAACAGCGCGAACTACCGGGAGCTGCTTGAGTTGGCCATTGTCTACCTTGGTGGCATTCTTCCACGAGGAGTCCGATTACTCAAGACCATCAGAATCAACCTCAGTTGATCCGGTCTCAGTTCACCCTGACGGCAAGCGAGCGAGCTTGCATGAAGATATTCGTCACCTTTGCGGTCGTCCTCTACGTCCGAGAATGGCCAACGACCCCTCCTTCCTAATCCAACTGGTAGCCTACGAAGACAAGGTCATCTCGAAGACGGTGGTCACGGTCTTCTCTCCTTCTTCGATCCTGACACCTCCCTGGCAGTCAAGAGGGAGATGGACGTGGAGTGCCTGCTTTGGCCCTCAAAGGGAAGACGGTGGCCAACTTCGTCACTTGATCATCCAGTGCCGTATTTAGAAATGCTGAGGCCCTAAGCTATGCTTAGATTATAAAGCCCCATGGCGTTATCAATTAAAAATATTCTAATTCATGCATATATTATACAGAGGCAGGAAAAGGTTGCAACAAAACATTAAAAACTAATGACCTAACTAAAAAAATTATCTTGCAATAAGCCAATCTGCATTATGATAGGGATACCCTCAAATGAAGATATCTTAGTACGATTTCAAATTTGGTATTAAAACTTTTATTCTACAGCAACAGTAGAGCAATTGTGCAGATCAACAGTTAATAAATGGAAACAGATCCCATTTGTATTTAAAACGTTTTATTTCGTGATTTTTGGATGGCAAAATCATTGATAATGTCGTCAAAGGATAAACTACGAAGTTTGTCACTCTCTATGCACAAAATGCTTTGTGCAGACAACTTTCCTTGTAGCATTGTCGTCCTAGTTCATTTTTTATTCTTTTGAGTTGCGAAAATGACCTTTCACCTGAGTAATTCGTTACCATTAGACTCAAAAAGAGCTGCAGTATTGCTTCTACAATAGGGAAAACCAACTGAATATTATCTTGGATGATGAGTTGATACAGATCCTGAGCATAAATGTCTTTTATCTGAGTAATTTTGTTTGATGTAATCATGAAAGTGTTTTAATTCTCCAACAAGAGTGACATCAACATCAGGATAATCTTTAACCAGAAGCCTTACACCTTCACTCAGCTGTTCTTGCGTAGCACCTACATTAACCAAAAAGGTAAAGTTGCTTGAACTCGTATATACTTGCTCTTTTATTTAAATTTGTTTCAAGAGGATCCATCAATGAAATGAAAGATTTAATTCGAAACTTGTCTCTTGGAGAAAGGGTTTTCATCGTTATTAAGAGCATCAACATCGTTGATTTACTTTCTTCTCAATCTTTTCCTTTTATTCGCACACTTGTAGTCTACTGAAGGCAGGATCTCTTTTGCTTCTAACTCAATTTCACCAAAACTTTCACGGGTGTCTTTCAAAGGGTGTGTAAGTGACGTGTAAAGCTTTGCACATGCACTCCGGGTTATCTGTGCATCCTGTAGGGCCTTGCTAGTTTTGTGGAACTGATCTAATAAACGGTTCCAGAGAATTACCATGAATACATACTCTAATTCCTCTATTTTCTCCAGCAGAATTCCAGCCTCACTCTTTGTATCACCCTTTTCACTGTCATCAGTATGGACATGAGTGAGAGCACCAATAAATAATTGGATCATACCCCTCAGCTATGGCTGAAGTGGAATTTGCATATGCTTCCCACCTAGTGTCAGAGAGGCATTTTGGTACTGTGGAATCGGGACCCAAATATGATTTCAGTGTTGCCCAACGTTTTGTAAAGGCAGAAAAGAATGTGTATAACCGTTGCACAACACCAAAAATTTTTACTGCAGTTAGGCAATCAAGTGCAGCACGACCAACAAAGTTAAGTGAATATCAAGCACAAGTAATATATATGGCATACTTATTTTTCTCTTGAAGTTTCTGCTGCATGCCATTATACCTCCCTGACATGTTCGCTGTATTATCATATGACTGTCCTCTGCATTTGCCAAAGTCAACTTTGCAATCATTGGCTAGATAATCCAGCACCATGTTGACCATACTTTCACCACTGTGCTTTTCTTATTCAAGGAAAGATAGAAAGCGTTCAGTCCTCCAAAATAGATTCTCTTACCGTTTTAGCCATAAGCTGGATGAGTTCATCGCATATTGTTTTAGACAAATACGAAGGCTTTCCCGATCCAATACTTCCAAAATGTTTAATATGGTTAGAAAGAAATGGAACAAACCTAACAATGAGTTCTATCAAACCAAGAAAGTTCCTATTATGGGGCGACCCAAGCTTCTCATTGCCTCCCCTAAATGCTAATCCAGGTTCTCCTAATATGCACACAACTGCAATAATACGTTCAAGTACGGGGCTCCAATAAACCTTAGCCCCCCCCCCGCCCATGGCCTAAACCATTAGAGGTACAGTAAAACTAAACATACCTTACAAAAGAGAATTTAATCCTGCATTTAATGAGAAACAATTAAAACTTGGTGTTTCCGCCATTGGCTTCCAAAACAGCCTGAATTTGCTTTGGGTAGCTTGCCAAAAGTGACGTGAATAGATCTTGATTGTTACGCAAATTTGTTAAAACAGTTTCAATCGATTTGCTGCAGGTTCTTGAAACAAGAGACATTCAACCTTGTCCTTTATAACTGATCCAATGTGTTCATAGATGTTCAGGTCAGGAGAATTTCCTGGCCATTCTTCATTTCCAAAGAAATCGATCTCATGGTTCCGCAACAACTGTTGAGTGGCTAATGCTTTAAAGCAGGGGGCCTTATCGTGCAGAAGTGTGACCTGATCGACATCCATAACATTGGTTGGGTTTCTTAGAAAAGGAATGACATGCTGGGATAGAATAATATCACGAAAATACTGTCCATCCCAACTCTGACCATTTAGCTTCAGCACCCACATGAGCTTCTTTGCAGTGAACAAAACAAACACACCAACACAGTCTGGACTTTTTAATAATTCGCGATAATGTTCATTGTCATCGATTTCATCTGGTGTTGTGGCCCACACTCGATCATTTTGGTAGTTAGGCCGACGTGTTATGTAAACAAAAAATTCATCGGAGACAGCTAAATGTATGAAATCATCCACATCCCGATCTTCAAGATAATGGGCAAACCACATTCTGTCATCGCTGTTAAGTTGAATTTTTCTTGGCTTTGGAAGTTCATGCCAAGGCTTTAAACCTTTCCTATGACGGTACAGTCGAATGATCTCACCACTAACGATCTTTCCTCTCAACACTTCGATCTCTCTAGAAAGTTTAGCACAGCTGTTTTTCCGCTTACGCGTACCGCTTTCAATGATGTCCTTTGTTTCCTGAGAGAGTGGCAAATTTGGGCGCCCAGATTTGGTTGTATCCATTTCACATTCATCCAAAGTTTTATTCCAATTTCTTTTGACGAAGTCCTCACTTCTTCGCAACTTTTTGGCAACCCATGAACGTGTTTATAAAGGTGGTTCCAGCATCACGAGCTTCCCGAAATGTTATTGCTCGTATGCGATCTATCACACGTTGCCTCTCGAATCACCAATTAATTGAGAAGCCATTATATTATCACTTTATCAGCTAGAGTAATTTTAATACCTGCAATAAATAAAGAATTTTATATATTTTTATAATCACTAAAAAACTATTTCGATATAAATAAACATGTAAGCTGCAAATGGGGGGGGCTAAGGTTTTTTTGGAACCCCTTACATGCCTCCAATACTCTTGCTCCTGTTTCATCTGTTCAGCGAGGTGTGAATTCAAGGTTAACCGCGAATCCTCGTCAAATATGTAAGGAAAGCTGTTCTATTCTCCGAGAATTCTCATGATTTTCAATTGCAATGGGGTTTCGCCAGTCCCATCTCTAGCCAGTGCGGTTGATGATGTGGAAAAGAGCTTGCAAACAAAACAGTAAACACAACCGGTTGTTGGAAAGTATACTAACCATTTCCAATTGTATTTTTCCCTATTAGCTTTCGTTGAATAAAAAAGACTCCTTGAACAATACCTGATTTGATTTTTGAATAATCGCTTCGATTTCTCAAATAAACCATCCCAATGTTGACACTCTGAGAGGCCTTTCTGTAACCAGAATGCAATATCATCCTCGGTTAAAACTCCCCAGAGGCCAAGATCATTGAGCTTTGTGTATTTATTGTCTTCAGCCTGGACTTCAGTCTCTGTAACACGATCAGATGTAATCACATTCGCGTCTCTATTACCTATTCTAGTAAAAGAGGTGGATGCTTGTGGTTGTTGTGGATCTGTCTGACTCTCTCGAGTCTGAGATCCCTCCTTTATAAAAGTGAAATAAGTATCACCTTTCGGTAATTGTTTTATCTGCCTTTCAAGCTGCTGCTTCTTTTTTCTTTTCTGAAATCACTTTCAAAAGTTCTCTTCATTTTGATAGGCCGCTCCAAAATAATAAGAGAAACAAATAACTTCTTTGAAATTAATAAAAGTTTAAATTAAAAATGGCAGTAGTGAATATAATACAAATAGGCCTTATATAAAAAAAATAAAAAATAGAAGTGGAAAATGAAACAATGTAACTTCGCCACTTATGTTAGGGGTAGAAATTTACTTATGCTTGACATTAAATTAGGAAGGCAATATGAGTATGGTGAGAGATCTGATGTAACCGACCAACTAGATTTGCCTGGCAATCAAAGTCCAAATACAACAGTAATTAGGTACTGTTTGATATGCCAGATCTAGGGTTAGTATCAGTAGCCACGCCCCCAATATATAGGAAAAGATCACTTCCAAACGTGAGGTTGTCTCAAGTATGTTGAGGTTGTCTCTCTGGAATGTTTTCCGACAATAATGAAATATTAATAAATTATTGATTTCAGTAGGCCAGAGTCTAGACATTTTTCAAAAATCGTAAGAAAATCTAGAGCGTAAACAGTGGCGGACTTTGTTAATTTTTTTCTTACTACTCTAACCTCCGTCTGAACAAAATTTTATTACGTGTCAGAAGGGCCTGAGAGGGCCCTGAGTTTCATTAAACAAGTACTATTCATAGCAGAGGCCACTATAATGGGTGCCCCGGACCCCATGGTCGAAAAATAAGTTTCTGGAAAGTGAGAGTTAATTAAAATAAGATAATCTAGGGCCTAACGCTGCGTAAGGAGTGGTATATTGCCAACCAGAGGCGTAGTGTCCCTGGAGCAGGGTGGGGCCAGGGCCGTTTCCTGGCATAAGCAGACTAAGCGGCCGCTTAGGGCCCCGCTGCTACTAGGGGGCCCCTAGACAGGCTCCCAGGTCATAGCTCAGTGGGCAAGAATAGGAATATAGCTGGTTATTATTATTATTATTATTATCATCATCATCATCATCATGATTATTATAATTTAGCAGATTAGTTGTGGTTAACTAGATGTGACTTCGTGCATCTTGGAAAATGAAACGACATTATCTATCAGGAGTTGAAAAACGGAAAAAGAAGAAAATAGAGGAGGAGAAGCTTTCCATTAGCACAGGTGAGATGTGCCACTTGTATATTCTTATGATTACAGTTCAGGCAACTAGGTTAGGTAGACCATCAAGCTAGGCAAGCGCTCAGGAATCGTGTAGAGTAAGCTAGTCTCTGTAATATTTATATTTCGAAATGTGAAATTTAATGGATCACATCACCTCAAATTCTGTTCACACAGATCAATTATCAAACAAGATAAGAAAGAGTATTTTAGCAAAAAATAACAGAATATGTAATGTTATGTTCTTCTCAGGAGCACTACTGAAATATTTAGAAAAGCTATTCTCAGCAAAGCCTGATGAGTATGATGAGCCAACAGCAGGACCATCCTCTATGCAACCTCAAACACCAGTAGAAGTAGAGCCTGATGAACCAACAAGTGGCCCATCTTCTTTTCAGCTTCAAACACCACACACAGGCATTTCTACTGAGCATCAAGAACCAAGATCTGCTCCACCGCTTGATCCGTATGACTGGCCAGTTATCCTGTCAGATGCCTTGAAGACAGATCTGGTGTCTCGAGGACCATTTCAAATCAGTCCAGATTTCACATTCCCTACAAGAGAGGACGGTAGGAGCGTTCATCACCATTACATGTACAAAACATTCATTAATGAGGGAAAAAACAAAGCGAAGCTGGCTGATGTACTCTAGAAGGAATGATGCTCTTTACTTCTTCTGTTGCAAGTTGTTTTCAAGGAAGTCGTACAAACTAATTACGGATGGACTTTCAGACTGGATAAACGTTGGTTCGCTTCTGAAAGGCCATGAAAATAGTTCAGAACATGCAGATAACATGGCAACATGGAAGGATCTGGAACTGCGGCTAAAAACTGGGAGGACAATTGACCAAACTGAAATGCCATTAATGGAGGTAGAGCGAAGACGCTGGCGAGATGTTCTCACACATCTTGTAAGTATAATCCAATCACTGGCAGAGAGAAACCTTGCTTTCATGGGGTCTTCCTCTACATTGTACAATCGAGACAATGGCAACTTCTTGAAGGAGGTTGAGCTGCTTGCCAAATTTGATCCAGTGATGAAACAACACATCAGCAGAGTCGAAAGTGGCCAATATAGTCATTCAAGTTACCTAGGAAACATCATTCAAAATGAGCTCATTGGGTCCATTAGTGGGAAGATCTTGGATGACATTGTTGCAGAAATAAAACAAGCTAAATATTACTCACTCATTTTAGACTGCACTCCAGACATAAGCCACCAAGAACAGATGTCGATTATTATCAGAACTGTTAAAATGGGTGAAGTACCAGAAATAAAAGAGTACTTCTTGGGCTTTCTTGAGGCTTCAGAAAGTACACGCCTGGGTTTATCAGTTCTGATTCTGAAGAGACTATATGAACTGAATATTCACTTTGATGGCTGCAGAGGACAGTCATATGACAACGGAGCGAACATGAAGGGCAAGAACAAAGGTGTTCAGGCAAGGTTATTAGAGAAGAACTGTCGTGCACTCTATGTTCCATGTGGGGCTCACACTCTGAATCTTGTAGTGGCTGATGCAGCTAAAGCTTCCACAGATGTCATCAGCTTCTTTGGCAACGTACAAAAATTGTACAACCTTTTTGCAGCAGCTACACAGAGATGGACAATCCTAAAGAAGCACGTGAACATAACACTCAAGTCTTGGAGTGAAACCAGGTGGGAGAGCCGGCGTAAGAGCATTGAGGCTGTGCGATACCAGAGCCACAACATCAGAGAAGCCCTGTTGGAAGTTAGAAACAATGCCACAGATGCCATAGCCAGGACTGAAGCACAAGCACTTGCAGAGGAGGTAGTATGGTATGACATTCTTCATGCAGTTAACCATGTGAGCAAACTTCTGCAGTCTCCTACAATGCAGTTTGATGTGGCAGTCAACCTCCTAACAAAAACAAAAGACTTACTCACCAGCTACAGAAACACAGGTTTTGTTGCACCACAAGTCGTAGCTAGGGACATATGTGAGGAAATGAATGTGGAGGCTGGAACAAGGAACTCTTCTGGGAAATTACATGCACTATAGTTCGAGTAAGTAATGATAAATGGCACATACTATAGTTTTTTCTTTTTCATGATGGAAAGCCCAACGTGGGCACCGGGTTACTCGCAAAGAGGCCCAAAATATAGCTTCCCTCACCAACTATCTGCAAAGCAGATAGGATCCAGCTTTGGGACAGGATCTAGGGATCTAAAACCTAGATCCTGTCCCAAAGCTGGATCCTATCTGCTTTGCAGATAGTTGGTGAGGGAAGCTATATTTTGGGCCTCTTTGCGAGTAACCCTGTGCCCACGTTGGGCTTTCCATCATGAAAAAGAAAAAACTATAGTATTTGTCATTTATCATTACTTATTCGAACTATAGTGAATGTAATTTCCCAGAAGAGTTCCTTGTTCCATGCACGGTCTGTGTTTAACATATAAGTTTCTCAGGGGACCATTCTGAGTTTGCGTATATTAAACGGACGTGTTATGTGCCTTGAAAAGTGGACGCTCAATGTTCCGGTTGAGGTTTAAGTTTTGTTTTGTGGCTAAAAATACAATAGTTACCCTTTTTCTTTGATGTATTCAATCCGACGTGAATGCAACGAGTTTCTTGCGTATATTGAGGTTCTGAATGTAGTAGGCTAGGTATAAGCTGTAAACGATAGATCCTGTCCCAAAGCTGGATCCTATCTGCTTTGCAGATAGTTGGTGAGGGAAGCTATATTTTGGGCCTCTTTGCGAGTAACCCGGTGCCCACGTTCGGCTTTCTATCATGAAAAAGGAAAAACTATAGTATTTGTCATTTATCATTACTTATTCAAACTATAGTGGATGTAATTTTCCAGAAGAGTTCCTTGTTCCATGCACGGTCTGTGTTTAACGTATATATATATATATATATATATATAACGTAAAGAACGACGCTTGTATAGGAGAATATTCCGCGCAAGATGAGGAGAGAGAACGAAACAAATGAAAAAATGAGGTAACCACCCGGGAATCGAACCCGGGATCGTCCGATTGCCGGTTGCCCGTTGTGTAATGGTTATCATATCTGACCGGCAATCGGAAGATCCCGGGTTCGATTCCCGGGTGGTTACCTCATTTTTTCATTTGTTTCGTTCTCTCTCCTCATCTTGCGCGGAATATTCTCCTATACAAGCGTCGTTCTTTACGTTAATTATACTGCGTGTTTGCAGTTAAAATGTATATATATATATATATATATATATATATATATATATATATATGATGAATAAAACCACGAAGGGAAAAGAAAAACAAAGTGGTGCTCAAGCGCTTTCGTCTAATGACATCCTCAGGAACACTCAGGAACATTGAGTGTTCCTGAGGATGTCATTAGACGAAAGCGCTTGAGCACCACTTTGTTTTTCTTTTCCCTTCGTGGTTTTATTCATCATAAATGTTTTTCACGTGTCACTTTCGTGAAATAATTTTCATATATATATATATTAGGCCTGTTCAAAAATCAACTTTTTCTTATTTTCATAGGTTTCTGTACATTTTCCCATGCTTTTTGACCTGAAAAAGCCGAAAATCACAACTATTTTGACCTAGGATGTTGGGAAGCATTGCCGCATGGAGCTTTAAATTTTCTGCCTTGAAATCGGCCAAAGCGCCAATTCCGGGGTCCCTTGAATTATGTTTTGCACTTTAACTTTTGATCTAAACAAGATAGAGCAACAAATTAGGTATCAAATGAATGAGCATAAAATTAATAAATAATAATAATAATAATAATAATAATAATAATAATAATAAATAAATAAATAATAATTAATAATAATAATAATAATAATTATCTATCATTTTTCAGGAAACAACAGAAACTCAATCAGAATCTAGAAAACCATCTACAAGTTACAACTTCACAATTGCATTAAGCAAGGAGCTGAGGGAGCTCCGTGGGCGCACAGTTGATATCTCAGAACCTCCACGTACTGTCCACAGGCAGGTGTCAACTGGGCCATCTACCAGATCTCTCACTGAAACTTTCCTGGTTGGATACCCTTCAGCTTTTATCAGTGGTTCCCAGCTTCCCACCAACAGGCAGGCGTTCCAGTATTTCCTTAATCTTCAGAATTTACCGGAAAATGCAGGGAGGCCCATGGTTCAAGACCTTGCATATGAAACAGTTGAATCTATCATCCCATTCTGGCAGATGGCTAGGATCAAGACAATGACCAAGTACAACGCAATGAAGCTCTTCATGAAACTACATGAGAAACATCGTGCTTTGGTGAAAAGCAAAGGAAGAGCAAGTAACCCTGGAGGAAAAAGAGGAGCATTTGTGCTGGAATTAGACAGCCTGTTCGATATAGGAGCTCCAGATGCAATCCAGGAAATACAGAACAACAGACTGTTATCCAGAGAGAAGAAAGATGAGGATATCAGGTTCTACGAAGACCAAAAGACTGAGAGGAAAGGTCATATGTCTGGTCATGACAAGATTTTTGAGAGAAGATCCCTGCAGCAAGCAGCGAGGAATGAAAGACTGCAGCATAGACAAGAACAAGGTAAAACTAATTACTTTGAACGTTACAAAAAGTTTTAAGTTTTACTCCATTGCGATATTTAGCATGTACTTAACAATTACTGTCTTAACATGTTGTACTATATTACAGCTGCAGCAGAACAAGAGGCAGTTGTTCATGTGGATGACATTACCTGGGGTGACTCAACTGACAACGACGCTAACACAGAGGACATGGATTACCATCAGCCTCATCCTGGATGTTCTCACCATCAAGACACTGTGACTAGTGTGACTTTGACGTTTCCAAGGAAGGTCATGGAATGTGATGTCATCTGCAATACAGCTGATCGTCTTGGTTTATCAGACAATCAAGTTACTGCCATGGTTTCTGCCACCTTGAAAGCTGGAGGGGCTGATCTGGACAACTTCGTCATCTCAACCTCAACAACACGTCGCAACAGAATGCTGTCCAGGTATAATATCAGCCAGAGTCACATGTCCAAGTTTTGTGAAAATCCCCCACAGTACGCTGCCTTACACTGGGGTGGAAAATTGCTCAAAGATGTCTTGGGCAGTGAACCTGGAAGTACCTCAGAGACTTTAGCTGTGCTAGTGTCTGGTCCACCTTCATACACTGAAGGAAAGTTATTGGGAGTACCTGTCATCGACAATTCTTCTGGCACAGCTCAGGCTGAGGCTTCAATGGATTTACTGGAGACATGGGAACTTACGGATAATGTTACTGCCCTTGTTTTTGACACTACATCCAGTAACAGTGGAGTTCACAGAGGAGCTGCCAAACTGCTAGAGAAAATGCTGAACAAAAAGGTGTTTTATCTGGCCTGTCGACATCACATCCTGGAAATCCTAGTAGGAGCAGTTTGGGAGAAGCTGTTTGGGAAGGTGAAGGGGCAAGATAATCCCTGGTTTGAGCATCTGAAGGATGTTTGGACGGACTTGTCCAAGGAAAACCCAAAGATGCTGGCTATCAACAGCAAATGGCTGAAGGAAAAGAAGAAGAACAGTGAAGAAATACTCCAAGACATTCTAACAGCAGAAAGGCTTCCAAGAGCCGACTACAGGGAAATGGCTGAACTGACAGTCATTGTTCTTGGAGGAACGCCTCCTCGAGGTATTCACTGGAGTCGACCAGGCGCCATTCATCAGGCCAGATGGATGGCCAGAAACCTGTACTCCATGAAAATGCGATGTTTGCAGATCAACTGAGTACGACGAAGACACTGTATCAAAGCTGGAAAGACTCAACACCTTCCTTGCGCTGTTCTACACTCCTGTATGGATGATGTCAATGTCTGCTGCAGATGCTCCCGTGAATGATCTAAGTCTAATCCAGGACATGTTGAAGTACAAGAAAACTGACCCGAGAGCTTGCTGATGCAGTACTAATAAGATGGAAAACCACAAATGGTACCTGACGCAGGAAGTCGTGCCATTTGCCCTGTTCAGCAGTAGATTGAGTGACACATTGAAGCACGACATTGCTGCCCAGTTACATGCCACTGAGAAGCCAGACAGCTTCAGAACAGGAAAGCCTCTATTCCAGAGAGTCACAGCTAAGACCACCCTGGTGATCTCATTGGCCCAGAATCACATTTCCTGCTGGACACACTGAACATTGGATCCGAGTGGCTTCTGGAACCTGTCACGTCTTGGCCACAGAATGAGGACTACAGAAAAGCGTTGGACTATGTTAAGAATCTGAAAGCGGTGAATGACATTGCTGAATGTGGTGTCAAGATGATGAGCGACTTTGCAAATGTCATAACAACAGATGCCAGCAAAGGGACTATCTCCTTCAAGCTGTGGAGTTCAACAGACGCCGCTTTGACAGCTTCAAGAAACAAACTCTCAACAACTGACTGTGTAAATGTAATTATGAAATTAATCATCATGTAATGCTTTCACTTCTTGATCGATTAGACTTGTGACAAAATGTTAATCTCAAATTTGTGTCATGAATAAGGCGCCTTGTCTGCCTTGAGTGTGAGAAAACGAATTTTGTGATATTTCTGAAATCTTTGTATGTACCAATGTGCCATTTCTTGTTCCAAGACTATCATAATTGTATAAGTTAGAAAGAGGATTAAAAACACTTTAATTTGGTGCCTATTTTGTTGCTCTATCTTGTTTAGATAAAAAGTTATAGTGCAAAACATGATTCAAGGGACCCCGGAACTGGTGCTTTTGGCCGATTTCAAGGCAGAAAACTTAAAGCTCCATGCGGCAATGCTTCCCAACAACCTAGGTCAAAATGGTTGTGATTTTCGGCCTTTTCAGGTCAAAAAGCATGGGAAAAAGTACAGAAACCTATGAAAATAAGAAAAAGTTGATTTTTGAACAGGGCTAATATATATATATATAACTCTTAACTCAACTCTTGAATTCTGTGTAATTAATGGGAATTCCATAAATAAGTTATTTTGAAGTCTTAACCCTTTAACGCCGACCGTTGCCTTACGGCAACATGAGCTTCACAACCAATTTTGAACCTTACGATCTGAATATTATAGGTTATTTTCGCTTGAACAGGAAAAATAATTTAAAATAAAAATTTCATAATTCAGGCATGAAAGAGTTGATACTTAACGAAAGCATTCTGAACTATCATAAAACAAACACAAAAGCGCTCGGTTGCACGCGCGCTTAGCTGAAACAACCAGAAGCGTTCGGCGAGAACAGACAGAAACGCTCGAAGTCGTTCAGCGGTGGTTATTATTTTTCTAATTATTTATATGTATTATTAATACTTGTAGTAGTACTAGTAGTATTTTTATTATTATTAGTAGTAGTAGTAGTAGTACAGTAATCCCTCGTTTTACGAAAATTCAATTTTCGGACTTTTGCTTTAACGGAAATGATTTATAAGGGAATATAATTTAGTGTAACGGAAGTAAGATTCGTTATAACGGAAATTTGAGTTTAAAAAATCACTAATTCAGCACTGAAATATCTAATCTATTTTAATTTTACACAGGCAGTGGCTCCTACTAGCGGCTCGTGCCCACCTTAACCTTCCCTCCCGTCCTCACACCTCACACCTGTGTGTGTGTGTGTGTGTGTGTGTGTGTGTGTGTGATTATATATATATATATATATATATATATGCAAGTGCCATCGTGCTGCCTCGGTTGTGGCTGATCCCTAAACCTTATATTTATATTTGTAAACTGAAAATTTTTACCAATGAGATGGTGGCCTCTATCATTCATATTATTATTAGTATTATTAGTAGCAATAGTAGTAGTAGTAGTAGTAGTAGTAGTTCATTATTATTATCATTATTATTATTATTATTACGCGCATTTGGCAGTGTTGCCGGTGACCTCTAAACTTTATATTTATATCTGTAGACTGAAAAATTTTGCTATTGAGATGGTGACCCCAAGAGTTCATATTATTATTATTATTATTTCATTATTATTATTACTATTATTATTATTAGCCTACGTCAGTGTTGCCAATGGATTCTAAACTTTATATTTATAGTACTCAGATGGGCCATCGTGTTGCATCGCTGTGGTTGGCCCTTAAACATTATACTACGTATGTATTTTTGTAAACTTTGAAAATTTTTGGCCGTTAAACGGTGGCCCCTAAAATTCATACTGTAACGTCACACAATTTTTTATCAAAACCCATTGACGTCTTATAGCTTAGACCATTTTCACGAAAAGTGGCCTGTAAAAAATTGTAGGGGCATTCTTTAGTAGAAGCTGGTGACTAGTGTTTTTGACGTAATTCAAGGGTTCTCTTTATGATGAAATAGGATACCAAGCTATATTTTTACTTTTTTTACCTTCAAAATAGTTAAAAACGTAATGGCCGTTAAAGTCGATTCTTAGTAAAATGGCGCTATGCGTTTCTTTTACACTTTCGTCAATAATTAACGGATTTTGACGGAAATTGGCATTTTTCATCAGTGAATCACGTGGAAACTATTCTCTAAATATCAGCATTCTATCTTTGCTAGGGAAAAAGTTGGCCCACTAACATAATGTAATGTTTTTATTACAGTGACGTAGTTGGGGGCAGGAGATAGAAAGCGAACAATTATAAGTGGACAAGTTTTGTTCTTTGGTTTTGTCTAGACACATGATTTATGACTGTGGTCTATAGAAACAATAAAATAACTGGGATATATACCGAAAATTATATTTAAAAGTACAACATGCTACATATATTGTACAAAACCATTGTAAACTTAAGCAGATTGAGAAGTACTGTTACTTTATGTACTGTCGTTAAGACAGCCATCCTGCCCAGTTGCCTTCCTACACCCACAAGCTACAGTACATAGAAGTTTAGTTTTTCTGCTTTTGCAACGCATGGTCCGACACCTAGCAAGACAAGAGCAAGACACAAGCTCACCACAAGCCTCAGGGATCGGATCAAGTGTCATCAGTATGGGCCACAATCCCGAATTGTCTTCTCCATCCCATCTCAGTGACTTCGGGAAGTTGTGGAAATGGGCGGTGAGCATTTTTCCAAAGTGTACACTGATAATGCACACGCTGTATATGATATTTACAGGAATCACTTGTGGGGCGCATCAGTTCTGGTTTGCAGGTTTTTTCAAACATAATTTTGCGTGCGGGATCAACGCTCTCAACACCCTCAACACCATAAATTCTGCACAGGAACGTTTCTGCTGACTTCAGTTGATTTGGTGTTAAATTTCCTACTCCCAAGCCAAACAGAAGCTGGTGATGTTGCAGAAATACTTTCCATGCTGTCTGCTTTGTGTGCCCAGAAAGGTGGGATGTGGTGTCACACCCTGTCAGGGCATGAAATGGAAGGAGAGATTCCAGTGAATTTGGTGGAAGGTTATCATAGACTGCACGGACAGGGATGTACTTCCTCCTTTTGGCTGTTCCGGCCATCATCCAAAGATTGTCACAATGTATTTTGTAAAATGTGACACGAAGAGTAAAAGAACATCTGTCTCTTGCAGACACCACGATGTTGTCAAAATGACAGTTGATCGCATGCAGAACAAGGCGGGTATCTGTTTCCTCATGTGCCGCTCTTATGGGGTTCAGATTTGTCGTGCCACGAGAAGACATAACATCTTCCTCATCTTCGAAACCGTCTACAACTTTTATCTCCTTGTCTCTCGGAGCATGTAACAAAAGTTCCTCAGAGAGAAAGTGAGCCAGATTTGCTTTGTTTTCTGGTAAGGTAATGAAATTCATCCATGATGTTGGTAGCGGTACCTCTCGGCCATCAGTTACGTGTCGGATTGGTCGAGTAGTCTTCGTACGTCTGTTGCGTGTTCCTCCTGTTATTGATTCTTCTCGATATCTGTCAAAAATGACATCTATACATTCATATGCCATTCCTGACTGGATGATTAACCTTGTGAATATATCGGCTAAATCTCCAAACGTCTTGGCACAGTCTGGCTTTCCAATCGAAAGTACACGGGCTTGTCCATCTATCAGTAGACATGCAGAGCTGTTGTTGAGATCTAGTGTGTCCGGACACTCAGTATCTGAGGTCAAAATTTCGGCCAGCATTGCTTTGTTTCCTGTTCTCAAATTGCCATTCATTTCTGCCAAAGCAAGAGGAACAGGTAAAAGTTCATGTTTCAAAATATTTTCTAAGTCCACTGTACGTCCAGCTGCATATGAGGTCACAAGACGTTGCAGAAAATGTTGATCTGCTTTGAACACAATTTTCTTGTTCTTTTCCGTGCTGTATTGTACGACATCATAAAGGTTTCTAAATGTTTGGGGTTGTTTTTTCTTTACGGTATCATATATCGAATGAGGTGCCTGTGTCCCTGAATGAACTACAGGGCGTCCCAAACAAATGTATACACACTTTAACAGCTGATAGCTCAATTGATGTTTCTTTCTTTCCAAGTTAAACCCATTAGAATTAATAATGGCAGTCAGACTAAGCTTTGAACAAAGGAAATTCATTCTAAAATGCTACTGGAAGTGTGAAAACGCAGTTGAAGTGCAAAGACAGTTTAGGAGGGAGTTTCAAACAGATCCACCAACGCGACTTACCATCACTCGAATTAGAGATAAGTTTGAAGCCGATGGAACTGTTCAGAATGTCCACAAGAAGCGTTCCGGAAGACCACGGACATCGACAAGCCCCACAAAGCAAGAAAGAGTACTGGAAACGTATCACCAAAGTACAAGAAAATCTGTGCGGCAAGCGAGTCGTGAGGTAGGAATTTCAGAATCGTCTGTCCAACGCATTTTGAAGCGCTGTCAATGGAAAAGTTACATTCCAAGATTAGTCCATGCTATTAATGAAGATGATCCGGACCGAAGAGTGGAGTATTGCGAGTGGTACTTGGCACGATGTGGATGTGGATTGGACGAAGGGGTTTCGTAGAATACCCTCCGCGTTCACCAGACCTCACACCACTAGACTTTTTTTTATGGGGATACTTAAAAGACAAAGTCTACGCTATAAAACCTGCAACAGTCGCTGAATTGAGAGCAGCCATTGAACGAGAATGCACACAAATACCAAACGAAATGTTTCGTGATGTTTGCGATTCCATTGCTTCGCGTTATCAGCAGTGCCTGGACCAGAACGGACGTCAGTTTGAAAACAGGCGTTGACAAAACAATTAAATAATGTCTGTAGATGCTATTACATTTTGAAAATGAAATGTATTTTAATAAACACTGCCTTTATAAGTATTTAAAGTGTGTATACATTTTTTTGGGACGCCCTGTATAAGTCTATCGTTCAAAAATGTGTTCAGTTGTTGTTTCCCAAGTTCTTTGGCTTGAAGTAACGACTCTTGTTTTGAAGAACTGTTGGCTGTACGTCAGGAATGAATACCTCGAAACGCTGGAGAATGGCAAGCAGCCGTTGTTCGTCTGCATTGTCTCGACGTTATCTTGCTGGTTTTGATTCGTTGTGGCTGATTATATCCTTAGTGTAGATTCCAAACATTTCCCGTGTATCGGCAGCAATATGCGACCTCAGATTGTATGACAATGCCCATCGATTTAGTGCAGAGTTGGTGTTTGTGATGCCAACAATCCCGCCACCTCTTTTTCCAGTTCTATTTAGCCACTCTTGAGCTTGATCTGCGTCCACCTGGTTGAATTTACGTTTTGATCGTTTTACTACAAAGTTTCCTTGCTGAAATTCTGCTAGCACGGCCGCGGGTAGGTTCTGCATGTCTACTACATAAACAGGACCCAATCTTCCATAGTTGTAGTGATCATACCTCAGGAAAAAAGGTAACATGCAGGTGAAAGAATGGAGATGCAAATCCCCACCAGAGAGAGAAGTTTACATTTTCCAGCTTTTTCCTGTCTAAAAATGCTGACTTGATTGTGAGAAATTTTGGATTACTGAAGAGAGTGATCAGTATCTGTGCCTCAAGGGGAGTCTAACAAAGGTTATATATGTCTTTTCACATGTGCTACCATCAGAGCAATCCATTTGGAGTTGGTAAGCAATTTAAGTAGTGATATATTTCTTCTGGCCTTTAAAAGGTTTGTGAATAGAAGGGATTTCCCAAAAAAATCATATCGGATAATGCAAAAACCTTCATAAAGGTTGCAGAGGAACTTCAAGAAGTTTGGTTCTTGCTAAAAGAGGAGGGATTCCAATCCTACTTTTCACACCATGGGGTACAGTGGGAGTTTATTGTCGAGAGAGCACCATGGTGGGGAGGATTTTGGGAAAGGCTAGTGAGAAGTGTAAAGTGTCCATTAAAGAAACTTTCAGCTAATGCTCATTTGAGCAAAGAAGAATTCTGCACTGTTTTGTGTGAAGTAGAAGCAATGGTGAACAGTAGGCCTATCACCTTTGTTTATAACAGTATGCAGGATGCAGAGCCATTGACACCAAATCATTTTCTTTGTGGTAAACGATTAACATCAAGCCCCAGTTTGCCAGAAGACTTACAGACTATCCAGAGCACTCAAGAAGAGTTAGCCAGAAGGTTCAAGTACCTTGAAGAGCTACAAGATCAGTTATGGAAGAGGTGGCAGATGGAATACTTGCCAGAACTCAATTATTACCCATCAGGCAATGTAAAGGGCTCCAATGCAAATTGTATCAAGGTGGGAGAAGTGGTAATGATTGGGGATGAAAGACCAAGGCAATGCTGGAAGCTTGGCATAATTGAAGAGTTGTTTGTTGGCAAAGACAATTTAGTTAGGTCTGCACTGGTAAAGACTTCAGGAGGAAAGTTAGAGAGACCTATACAAAAACTCTATGCTTTAGAAATCAGCAAAAACACAGATAGTCAAGATGAAACATTTGAGTTACAGCCTCATGGAGAAGGCTTGGCTAACCTTGCGGAAGGTAACGACAACAATGCCTCGTCGGTGGGGAGTGTTAGAAAATCTAGAAGAGGAAGAGCCATTGTTGTCCCAAGTCGATATGATGACTAAGCTGAATGATACAGCATTAGGGCATATCATACTCTGGGTTCAGGGTTGAAATTTTGGTAAAACAAAGTGGCTAATATGTATTCCTATGTAAAAATTAATTCTAAGATGGGTTTATTATTTGCAACTTTTCCGAAAAATCTCATTTTCATGGTCAAAATCGCGATTTTCTGATTTGAAGGCTGCCTAACGCAGTCTCAGGGCGGGAGACTTGTCACCTCCACGTGTAGGTTTACACGCCTGTTCTTCCTGGATCCCTGAAAAGCGGGGCCTCATAAGATCTTATATTATGATCTTATGAGGACTTTCAGCTCTTATGAGCATTAACGATGGCTTCAGCCTCTTCATCAGCAACTCGAACCTGAAAAGCTCTTAAGTATGTTCTGCTTCGATCTGAACACTGGGAGCATTTCTCGATGGTCTATCCTGGCTCTCACCCACCCATCTCTCCTCTCGTGACCGTACACAGCTTGGGAAGCAGTTGAGACTTCCTGTACAGCTCTCTTGCAGGACTGAGTATGAACAGAGGAAGCGTCCACTTTGAGTGGAGTTTTCCTGAGATCCTCGAGCTCAGTCAAGGTCATCTTGCAGGTGAAAATAGGCTCGTAAATATTCTCTGATTCCCAGTTGATGAGATCTTCAGGTGAAGTGGCTTGCAGATTGACTTTGGGATTTTTATGGGGCCTCACTGTCGTATCAACAAAGTCTCTTCCTTTTCTGATCTTCTCTATCTGGCTCACAGCAAAAGCTCTCTGATGTTCATCCTCACTGCACAGGAATGAAGCCAGGATGTTCTCAGGATGAACGTGGTAAGCTCCTCTTATCACTGCAGCAGAGATGATGTTCCTGACCTTGGTAGTCTGGTTCCTCAGCAGCCTCAGGCTTGAAAAAGCGTGTGCAGGACCAAATTTGAGGTGGTGCTTCACTTTGATATCGTAGTACATTTTGAAGTCCGTGCTCCCTCATCCACAACAGCAAGATGCAGTGGCGGCTCGTCGGTAGGCACTGCGGAACTGCAGTACCCCTAAATTTTTTATTTACAATTGAAATAATCAAGAACAATATAAGGATGAGCTCACTGAATAACTTTTGAAACTTTTATTCATTGCTCAATGCTCATCCTTTTATTTCAGTAATTATTTCAACCCATTTTTAGAGACAGCACCCCTAGAATTTTTAGTCACGAGCCGCCACTGGCAAGATGGCCTGTGCAGTAGTGAGCCACCTGGATTGGTTCAGAGGTCCGCACTTGAGACCAGCCAACTGTGGACTGAGACTTCCAGACTTGATGGCTTTGATCAGAAGATAGCAGTTGTGCTGGTCTGTGGAGAGAGATTTGACTATCTCTACTGGCAGCTCTATGATATCTTCAGTTCCTTCCACTGGTTTGAAGTTGAAGTTGACCTCAAGTTCATTCACTTTCTCAAGAAGTTTTCCAATAGGCCCACTGAAGCCTGACCGGAGAGTTACAGGGCCGTCCAGCTTGATGATTAAGTGCCTCAGGGGGAGCTCGTTCACATGGAGCTGACAGATCATCCAGTGGCACTTGCGACCCAGCATCTTCTCCAGTAGGGCTATGGCGCCTCCAGACCACCCCATGTTGGTGTTGGTAGAGTCTCCTCCAATCATCACAAGGCTCTCGTCAGCTCCGTGATCCAGAAGCCACTCATGCAGGCCCTGAGCGATCTTATGAGCAGGCTTTTCTCCTCCCTCAGGTTCTTCGGGAGTGAAATGGAAGAGGTACTTTCCTTGAGGCTCCCACGTGATAGTGTAATGCTCCTCGATCACTTTGCCAGGATGAAATCTCCCTGTCACTTCGTCATATTTCAACACCTTTGTATTCCTATCCTGCTTGCCATCAAAGAATATCCCAGAGATCTTCTCCTCCCCTGACCTCTGCGTGAGAGCTTCAACTGATGAGGCCATTACTTCTTCCTTGGCCCTCCAGACTTTCATGCCATCTATGGCCAAGTAAGCCTTGTCTTTGGAAAGATGACCGGCTTTGATGAGGTCGTTCAGGAAGCCAGTGGCAACTCCAGCTGCCGGAACATTTGCCACCCTGTACCTCAAAGCTGCTGAAGCTGTCCCTTGGATCTTCATGTAGTTTCGTGTAGCAGAAGTTGGAGTTTCGGCAGGTACTTCAGCGGGAACGTCCATAGGAGCTTCAGTAGCCTCAGCATTGCCAGAGGCTTCTTTTGCAGCTTCTTCCAAGTTTGGCTCTTCGTCCTCCTCAAAGTCTTTCATTAGAAGCTCCTCATTAGTAGCCTCCTCTTTCTTCTTCCTCTTCACAGCAGAAGCTTCTTCAGCCTCCTTCCTCTTCGCTGCTTTGATCTGTCTCCTGCTGTCTTCGAAGTCCACAGAAGACATCTGGATTCCTGAAGCTTCGGAAGTTACAAAGATTCAAATGGAGTAGATTTTTTTTCTTATGTATGTATGTATTAAACCTGTGTAAGAGTTAAGCAAAATTAATATGTCTAAATTGCAAAAAATTACGACCAAGGGTTAAAAATATGAGGTTGTGTTCAATTGAATATTCGGTATTTCAACATAGAACAGAAAACCGCAATTTTGAACATGATAACGCGATTTTTGGGAAAAGTTGCAGAAAAGAAACCCCTCTTAGAATTAAATTTTACATAAAAATACATATTAGCCAGAGTGAAATTCGGACTCGGAAAAGTATGATATGCCCTAATGCAGCATTGCTTGTATATATTAAGTTAAGGTGTATATATATATATATATCCATCTCATAATTGTAAGGTTGGTGAAAAATTCACTTAATTTAGAGCTAGCATTTTTGGACTCTTGTGGCATCATTGTTTGGGCACTCTTGTGGCATCATTTTTTGGGGGCACTGCGCGTCTTTTCTACTCGTTTTGTTGAATGCGGCACTTACAGGGCGTGGTCTTAAAGAGAGCTCTCTTGCAATTCAGTTTGGTTGTTCAGATACAAGATTGTTGCATCGTGCAATAATGGTGCAGGTTGTGTTGTTGTTGCAAGGTTTAGAAAGAAGACCATAAATAATGCCCCTTTTGTTTTTTATCTTAATTTTATGCAACTGAGGCCTAAGGTAGGCCCACATCGAGTCAGCAACCCTGAGGTAGGACCTAATAGGACCTCCAAGTCCGTAAGTTTTTAGTCTAGCTTAAATTGGGTTGTAGGTTGAACTGGCCATTCAGAGCTTGGACGTTCACGGCTCAGCTGGGATTCTGAACCCAATAAAATAAAAAATAACACAGCTAATAAATAATGAAATTATTCTTTGGAGTTCTATAGCTATTTCTAACTAGACTCCAAAGAATAATTTCATTATTTATTAGCTGAGACTAACTATTTACGTGATCTATTGATTGATTATACCTTGATTGATTATACCTTTTGCCCATCCTATTCAAGCCGGTTAACGTGTTTCTTAACTCTCTGTATTCAGATAAAGCCGCTAGGCCATTACTACTTTTATATTCCATAATATCCTTTTTTTTATTTTTTCTTCATTTTAGATCTTTCCCTGTACCAAAGCAAAGGTTTCCTTAAAGCATCTTGTTAATTACTGAAATATTGAAATTAACAGAGTAACCGTCAAGGGACTTTTTTCCTTATACGTACCCATACAGAAAACGTTAACATGTTCAATGGAAAGGAATCTAAAATATTTAATATTCCGGTGAATTTATAGTTTCGACCATACAGATTCTAGCATTATAATTTTGCATTAGCATTATACTATATGATTGCTTAACTTTCAAAGTATCTTGCTTAACATATAGTGAGATATGGTGCGATATATATATATATATATATATATATGATGAATAAAACCACGAAGGAAAGGAAACACAAAATGGTGCTCAAGCGCTTTCGTCTAATGACATCCTCATTAGACGAAAGCGCTTGAGCACCATTTTGTGTTTCCTTTCCTTCGTGGTTTTATTCATCATAAATATTTTTCACGTGTTACCTTCGTGAAATAATTTTCATATATATATATATATATGGGAATGAACTCAGAATGGTTCCCTGAGGTTTTTTATGATACACACAGACCGTGCATGGAACAAGGAACTCTTCTAGGATAATTAAAGCCACTATAATCCGAATAAGTAATGGCAAATGACAAATACTATAGTTTTTATTTTTCATGATGCTAGCCCGACGTGGGCAACGGGTCACTCGCTAAGAGATCCCAAAAATATAGTTTCCCTCACCAGCTATCTGCATAGCAGATAAGATGCAGTTTTGGAACAGGATCTAGGGTTTAAAGCAGCCTAGCCCAGCTACATTTAGAACCTCACTATAAGCAAACGACTCGCTGCCTTCACGTCAGATTGAATACATCAAAGAAAAAAGGGGCAACTATTATATTTTCAGCCAAAAACCAAAACTTAAACCTCAACTGGCAGAATTGAGCGTCCACTTTTCAAGGCACATAACATATCCGTTTCAAGATGGGAATGAACTCAGAATGGTTCCCTGAGGTTTTTTATGATACACACAGACCGTGCATGGAACAAGGAACTCTTCTAGGATAATTAAATCCACTATAGTCCGAATAAGTAATGGTAAATGAGAAATACTATAGTTTTTCTTTTTCATGATGCTAGCCCGACGTGGGCAACGGGTCACTCACAAAGAGGTCCCAAACGGACATGTTATGCGCCTTGAAAAGTGGACGCTCAATTCTGCCAGTTTTGTTTTTTGGCTAAAAATATAATAGTTACCCCTTTTTTCTTTGATGTATTCAATCTGACGTGAAGGCAGCGAGTCTTTTGCTTATATTGAGGTTCTAAATGTAGCTGGGCTAGGCTGCTTCAAACCCTAGATCCTGTCCCAAAGCTGGATCCTATTTGCTTTGCAGATAGCTGGTGAGGGAAGCTATATTTTTGGGACCGCTTTGCGAGTGACCCGTTGCCCACGTCGGGCTAGCATCATAAAAAAGAAAAAGTATATTATTTGTCATTTGCCATTACTTATTCGGACTATAGTGGCTTTAATTATCCTAGAAGAGTTCCTTGTTCTATGCACGGTCTGTGTATCATATATATATATATATATACACATATATATATATATATATGTGTGTGTGTGTGTGTGTGTGTGTGTTGTAATGAGATTTGTGACAATTTTGGAGTTTGGATATTGCGTTTGTGACAAAAAAAAATTTTTTTATACCTCTGGTGGATAATTCACTGATGTTTTATTTTTTTTCTAGGTACAACTTTGAAATTTCACTGAAGACTGAAGTTTGACTGTGACCTAGAATGGCAGACAGACGAAAACAGTCGTCTGGGGCACAGAATCGTAAAGGGAAAGCCGAGAAAGAAAAAGAGCAAAAAGAAATTGAGGGGTCGTTTCTGAAATATCTTCACCCTAAACCACAAGATGACAGTTCAAAAGATGTACCGAAGGCTTCCGGTTCCCGAGATACTGATCTCACTATTTTACCAACAACGGCTGTTCCTGTCCGCGAATTTGCTTCAGCCAATAGTAATGAAGGTATAGAACAGGATACACTGCATTTGCCAGAAGTTTGCCATAACAGAGAGAATGTAACAACTTTTAAATATGATGACCCTGCAACTTTGGGGAAATGTGATGATTCTGTTAGGCAAATATTGGTTGAACATGGGCCGGATCAAATTCAGCAGTTCTATTTTCCGAAGGATAATAATAACCGGAAATTTTCAGCGATTCATTACAAACGAAGGCTTACAAATGGAGAAGATACGCACCGTCACTGGCTAATGTATTCGACATCGAAAGAATGTGCTTTGCTTTTGCTGCAAACTTTTCGATAGCAGCACAGTCATCCCGCCAGCCATTTACAATAGAGGTACAAGAGATTGGAACAACATATCTGCAATTTTAGCAGCGCACGAAAGAAGCGGTAATCATATAGAAAATTTCCAAAAATTGGAAGGAGCTGGAGGTTCGGTTAAGCAGCAATAGGACCATTGATATGGAACATCTGCGCCTAATCAAAGAACAAGAAAAGTATTGGCAAGAAATCTTAGAACGACTGATCGCATTAGTGAGGGTTCTTGGTATGCAGAATTTAGCATTTCGTGGAACACATGAAAAGCTTTACACATCTGGAAATGGGAATTTCTTAAAATTAGTGGAATACTTAGCTGTGTTCGACCCAGTAATGGCCGAGAATCTGCGAAAAATAAGAGACAATGAGACGCATGTGCACTACCTTGGAAAAGATATACAAAACAAACTGATTCAACTATTGTCCAACGCAATCAAGCAAGAAATATTAAAATCTGCTCGTGCAGCCAAGTACTTTTCAATAATTCTAGATTGCACGCGAGATGTTTCTCATGTTGACCAGATGAAAATGCTCATTCGTTTTGTCGACATTGCTTCAGATACAAATCAGTGTGACTCCGTATGCACAAGAGAACATTTCTTGGGATTTGTTCCACTGCAGGAGACGACTGGTGCTGGTATGACGGATGTAATCCTTAGCCAGCTTCAAGAGATGTCATTACCAACTGAAAACTTACGCGGGCAAGGTTATGATAATGGAAGCAACATGAAGTGAAAAGGCAATGGCGTGCAACGGAGAATTTTGGATGTGAATCCACGAGCATTGTTTGTTCCTTGCAGTGCACATTCACTGAATTTGGTTGTGATTGACGCTTGCAAGAATTGCTTACAAGCAACAGCATTTTTTGACTTAGTACAACGTATTTATGTCTATTTCTCAGCTTCCACGCATCGTTGGGAAGTGTTAATGCGCCACGTTCCAAACCTTACGGTGAAACCATTAAGTGATACAAAGTGGGAAAGTCGAATTGAAGCACTGAAACCTCTTCGTTATCAGCTAGGTGATGTTTACAATGCACTGATTGAAATATTTGAGGACGTTACCCGAACGGGATCTTCTGGAAATAATTCACGAGTAGATGCAAGAGCTCTGTCAAAGGCTATTCGCAGTTTCAAGTTTGTTGTTTCTTTAGTCGTGTGGTATGACATTCTGTTTGAGGTAAACCTCACCAGCAATCAACTTCAAGCAAAGGAATTTGACGTACATGATGCATTGAGTAAATTGAAAGAAACAAAGATGTATCTAGTAGAAGCCAGAAGTGAGAAAGGATTTGAAAACAAACTGGTAGATGCACGTGAACTGGCTGAGGAGTTAAATATAGCGGCACAGTTTGAGCCAGAGCCGGTTTATATCAGGAGATAGAAGAAACAATTCGCGTATGAAGCAGACGATGAGCCTGTCCAGAATCCGAAAGATAGATTCAGAGTGAACTTTAATTTTGCAGTCCTTACACTGCAATACAGTCGGTTGATGACAGATTCACTCAGCTGCATCATATTATTTAGGTGTTTGGCTTCCTATACAATATTAACAATTTACGGAATGATACACCAAATAAAATTATGGAACACTGCGTGAAGCTTGTGGAAGCATTGCAGCATGGAAACTCAAAAGACATCGATGCTACAGATTTGTGTGATGAATTGCAAGCATTTGCACGATATGTGGCAAATAATTCATCAACCAAAGATGTCATTCATTATATTTGCAAAAATACTCTTACAGATAGTGTCCCTAACGTATGCATTGCACTCCGAATACTCTGAACCCTACCAGTTTCCGTAGCCAGTGGTGAACGCAGTTTTTCCAAACTGAAACTAATTAAAACATACATTCGTTCTTCAATGGCGCAAGAAAGACTCGTTGGGATATCTATGCTATCGATTGAACACGACATCGCACAAAGAATGAACTGCAAGAAACTTGTTTCTGGTTTCGCGAAAAGTTAAATTTTAGTTTGTAATCTGGATGTTTATTTCAATAAATAACACTATTTTGTTCATGATATATTTATTTTGTTTGTTTATATTAATAAAATGATATGTTGAAATTTTCACGTTATTGCTCTACAGGGGGGCGGGCCCTGCATGCAACATTTTACATCACATAAAACACTCCACATAGAACGATATACGGCACAAATACATCAAACCTAACAAACTGCCACTCTCAAGACATCTAAGAATATACACTATTTTCAATCTACAAACTACCTCTCATTCAGGAAAGTACCCATTTTTCTTAAAACTGGTTAGCTAAGGAGCTACTATTAACGCAACGGCATTATTTTACATTTCATTTGGAAAGCATGAACCCACTGGGGCCTATCGGGATTATCCAAGTCATGAGCTACATTTTATAACAATAATAAAATCATACAGATTTTCAATCACATGCACAGTACAGTATGTAGTTACCCTCTGACCAAATAGGGTAGACCTCACATCTCCCAACTTGTATATATACACTAAAACAGTACAGTATTAGGGTGTCAATTTTAGGGAGCAAACTGAAATCTTTAGATTTTCAAAGACTACTAGTGACCAAATGATGTATTTTTATGTGCTAAATCGAAATATGGCTTTAAAATCCAGATTTGACCACTCCCAGCTATTTATATTTGAAGTTGAAGTTTACGAAAAATCAGCAATTTTTGCAAGTATTTTTTTATTTTATAACTACATTTTACATACATTACATACAATTAAAGACATTTTGATTGTATTTCAATATTAAAACTTAGAAATATAGATAGGTTTCTTGAACTTTGCCAAGGATGCCATGTCTGCCTTGCTCTTGTTCCTGGACATGAGCTCCTTACTGGCCACCTGGCCACTGATGTACGCCTCCCTCCTCTCTTGTGAGTAAACATGTTGTGCTGCTTCAGTTGTCATCCTTACACACCTTTCTACTAACTTTGTGTGTGAGGGCTATGCAGGAACTTCCATTGGTATATCCAGAAACTCCTTGATTGCAGCAGTGGTGAGGGAGCAGGTCAGGGGAGGCTCAGTCACGCCAGAGTTCCAGTCAATAAGCTCCGAGAGTTTGGTGGCATCTGGGTTGATGTCAGGAGTCTTCCTGGGTCTGACACTGCTGTCTCCTACCTGTGTGTCCTCATCTCCTTCACCTCTGATTTCCAGTATCCTCTTCACTGCCTCCCTCCTCTCCTCCTCCACCTCACTGCACAGGATGGCCTGGAGCACAGCCTCAGAGTGTGCATACCAGGCTGATCTCTTCACTTTAGGCATCACTATTCCTATCACCTCCTTCTTCTGACTTCTGAGCATCTCTAGCTGGTACAGTACATGCCTGGGACCCTCCACCCAGCTGTGATTTAACTTGATGTTGAACCAGTTTGGCATGTAGACTCCCACTATAAATTCCACAATTATCCTCAGATTCTTCAGGTTCCTACCCTTCAGCCCATGTTTGGAAATCCACAATCTACGGAACCTTAGAGCCGTGGTGAGCCACCTACTGTAACAGACTGGCCCAATCTCCAGGAGAGCCAGACTCTGAGGCACCTTTCCCGATCTGATGGTAGTGATGATTCTGTAGCCATATGATTGGTCTGTGCTGAGGTCCTTGCCTACCTCCTGACTGAGATGGGGTAGAGGAGGACCAACAGTGATCCTCGTGAAGTTTGGGTTGATCTCCAGCTCAGTGGCAGTGTCTAACATCTTCCCTAGGGACCCAGACCACTTGTTGTTGCTCAATGTCTTGCCATCCAGTACAGTCACCAGGTGTCTGAGACTCAGCTCCCCAGTGTGCAAGTCACAGACAATCCACACCAACTTCCTGCTAAGTTTGGCCTCCACATAATGCATTACTCCTCCCTCCCAGCCAGTATTCACATTAGTACTGTCACCAGTGTCACCTCCTATGGTCTGCTCCTCTCTCTCTTAGCCTGCTCACCAGATGATCAGCAATGACCTCAGCATGACTTCTCTCCTCTGCAGCTTTCTCTGGTACAAAATGCCACAAATATTTCCCACCTGGTTCATTGCACACTGTGTGGTGTTTTCCTTAATGAGGCCAGGAAACTGCCTGTCACTGCCCTCAGCTTCCATCGTCACTTTGGTGTCACCTCTTTACCCATCAAAGAAGATACAGGTGATGCCATTTTCCCTAATTTCTTCATCAAACTTCTTGACCAGCTCTTTAGTCAGTCTCTCCTGAGCCCTCCTCACCTTGTTGTGGTCAATCACCAGTGCTGTGTCAAACTCTGTGATAAGACCAGCATCACTCCAGACAGCAGTGGCAATCTGTGCAGTCTCTCTCAGCCCAGTGTGATGTCTCAAGCTAGCCAGAGCTATGTTGGTAATATCTTCAGTGTTGTATTTCTTCTTCTTAGTCACAGGCAAGGAAGAAGTTGTCGCAGCCTCTGGTATAAAGTCTTCGTCCTCATCTCTCCTCCCTGCCTCCTCCAGTATATCTCCAGTGTCCTCCAACTCCATCTCCAGCAGTGACTCCTCCCTCAACTCCTCTTCTTTCTTGGCTGACTCCTCTGCCTTTCTCCTCCTCTTCTCCTCGGCCTTCCTTCTCTGTTCCTGTCTCTGCAGCACTGCTTCCTGTCTCCTAGTCTCAGGGTGATCAGCTAGACCCATCTGGTGTGCCCCCACACTGCCCACCTTTTCTCTCTGACCTTTAATGAAGGCAAGCTCCTGCACTGGTATCTTCTGCTCGCTCCTGCAGCTGCTGTCAATGTGAACCTCACTGTTGCAGCCAGGGTTGCACCCAAGCTCACTGCAGCTCCTGATCACACAGTGACAGGATGTCAGGATGTCCACCAATTTGTCCAGTTTCATCATGAACCTATCTGTGACCTCTAGCTTCACATTGCCAATGGACACCTTCACTGCCTCATCCCACAGTGCCTTCATTTTAGCCCTGATCCTGACCTTAGTATTGATTACAGGTCCTGTGAATAGAGCGTTGGCCTTTCTCCACTGAGCCAGTAGCCCTGGAACAATGCCGTTGTTAATCAGGTCATTAACTGAGTAATTCTTCCTGTCTTCCTCACTCATCTCTCTCCTCAATAAACCATACATCAGCAGATCTCTGGCTGTGGGCAGCTCAGCAGGTGGAAGTTCCCTCCCAGTCCCCACCAAATGACTTAGGTGACAACTTGATTTGCTTCGGGTTCTGATTTCTTTCTGACTCATTCTGTGGACCTGTGAACAAAAGAAATGTCATTGAAATTTGGATAGGCCTACTGATTATGATTACATAAAATTAAGTTAATTGAAATTCTTAATATCTTCCTATAAGCTCAGATAAAAGGTTGGGTTGTTATAGGTACAAGACTTAATTATTTAAAGTAATGACAACTTCATATATCTATCATATCAAAATATGCAGAAAGTTTGGGTCACACAACATTTCGAATAATTTGAATTACACAATATTTACATTACGAAGTAATAAAAATTGTCAAAAAGGAGGGAAAACACATGCAATCACAATCAAAACTCCAGCATTTGTGACTATGTGAAACTTAGAAACCATACTGCACACCAAAAATAACCAAAGTTGACCACACATATCAATGGCACATTGATATACGATGCTACAGTCATATTTAGGTTATATTTCAAACCTTTATGGTCAAATATAAGTAGGTAAATGGCTTTTATAAACAACACTAAATATATTTCTAAGTTTGCTAGATAATTTGACATCATTTGAGCATTAGTAGTTTTTGAATTGTTGACTTTAGTAAAATTGACACACCCTAGTACAGTATTTACTCATTCACAATACAATTTATAAAAGATTTATATATTTTATTAAAATTAATAAATTTCTCTCTTAGCAAAGTAACCTACAAACCCGGCCATATATAAAATCACCTAAAGCCATACTATTTGCCAAATTCTTATACTCTGTTTAAAACAAATCTTCATCTGTTACAGTTGGTGGTTAAGGTTAAAGATAGCTCATTACAATTAGGATCTGCTTGAACAGATATGTATTATGTATACAATTTATAAGCCTTTTTCATGAATGAAAACATCCATTATTTCTTAAAACAGGTTAAGGAGCTGGTGTGAATAGGAGCTAACTATGACTGCAACTATGCCTACTGAATCTGTAATTAAAAATGCTAACCTACCACAATCCCGACATCCAGGTTTCTTTAATTGCATATATTAAGAATGAGTTTTTTATCGCAAACTTGAATTTCATTTCTAAGGTTAGGGAAGAGCACTCAAGCATTTTCCATATGTATATTATTGTGTACCGCTCGCGCCTTCTTTCGAGAGAGCAAAGTACCATGGATTGTAGTTGAGACCAGTAGTCTTCACCTTCCGTTTCCTCTATCTTAGATGAAAAAGTCCTTTTATAGCTTCAATGTTCGCATTGTCTCGTTTTCTGTATGGACTTGTGAGTACTGAGTAATATTCAATTATTGGTAGGACTAGACTCTTCCATAATTTGAGCATGATGTTTGCTTTTCTGCTGCGGAAGATCCTCCAGATGATCCCCATTATTTTTTTATTCGTTGTAATTTTGATGTTATAGTGCTCTCTGAATTCTACATCCGACGACATTATTACTCCAAGATCCCTGACTTATGGATTTGGTGTTATCTGTTTGGCTTGCACAGTTTTGTAGCCTTTTTCTGTAGCTCGTTTTTATCACAGTATCTTAGAAGTTGTAATTTTTCCTCGTTGAACTTCGTATTGTTGTTTTCTGTCCACGGGAATAATGTTTCAATGTCGTTTCGTAATTTTCTTATGTCGCCTTCGTTCAATATATCCTTACATATCTTTGTGTCATCTGCGAAGCATGATACAATGCAGTCCTTAATAAATGCAAAAAACTTAACTTTTTTCTACGTGAAGGTCAAAATATGGTAATAAAAACCCACTCTAATAGACAGAGTTTATTTCCACAACAGTTTCGATGCCTACTGGCATCCTCTTCGGGTGGATACAGAAAAACGAAGAGGATGCCAGTGGGCATCGAAACTGTTGTGGAAATAAACTCTGTCTATTAGAGTGGGTTTTTAATATCACAGTCCTTAATATTTGCATCAATAATTGCAATCATTATTATGAACAGCAAGGGAGCTAATACTGTCCCTTGTGGGACAGAACTCGCAACTTCAGAGACTTCCGATTTAACTCCGTTTACCACCATTCTTTGTGTTCTTTGCGTTAAGAAATTAAATAGCCACCTTCCAAGCTTTCCAGTAGTTCCTGTATTCTTAAGTTTGTGTGCTATGATTCCTATATTACATCTATGTTTTGTCCTCGACACAATGTTTCCAATATTTTCTCCTGGTGGTCTAGTAGCTGTGATAGGCATGTTCTTCCAGCCCTGAAGCCATGTTGATCTAGGTTATATAAGTCTTTTTCTTGTTGGTAGTAGGTAGTTTTATCTATATATATATATATATATATATATATATATATATATATATAAGCTTATATATATATATATATAAAACCTTTGGTTAGGTTCCGCCCGAATTGTTCATTCTGACGAAGGTCAAGCTTTTCACTCCACCTTAGACCTACAGTTTAACGTGGAATCCGAACCACGCCCCATCAGCAGCCCAGTGTCTTAACCACTAGGCCACCTAGGGTATCCATTTATCTACCAACCACTTTCTTTATTGTGCGGAAGGATGAACAGCTGGGTTTTGCTACGCGCCAGCTGCCGTCGGGTCTCGAACCCGGGGCCAATGGATTCGTAGTCAGAGACGCTAACCACTACACCACCGAGGCGCATATATTTATTTATTTATTTATTCTGAGTCATTATTATTCTAAATGAAGGATTTATCATCTATACTTCACTATAGAGTATGTCCCACAAAAAAGTACACCCACCTTTAGATTGTACTAACTCCTCCAAAAATTGAGATATTTTGGATCTGTTTGTTTGATTTAATATAGCAAATTATTCTTTGTTAACGTTCAAATTTATTCATGTTTAAACGAATTAGTGTTTAAGCATCTGCTATTAACTGAAGGGTACAACAAAATGGATTGCGCAAAATTGGTCAATGAAAAAATAATGTGTGTGCTATCGATGTAATGAAAAGACAAATACTAATAATTTAATAGTTAAGAAAACGAAACTAAGCATAACTTTTGTAATAAGGAATAAAGAAAAATCTGCTTTGTATCTTATTAAAATTATGTTAAAGTATCTATTAAATTATTAGTATTTGTCTTTTCATTACATCGATAGCACACACATTATTTTTTCATTGACCAATTTTGCGCAATCCATTTTGTTGTACCCTTCAGTTAAAAGCAGATGCTTAAACACTAATTCGTTTAAACATGAATAAATTTGAACGTTAACAGAATAATTTGCTATATTAAATCAAACAAACAGATCCAAAATATCTCAATTTTTGGAGGAGTTAGTACAATCTAAAGTTGGGTGTACTTTTTTGTGGGACATACTGTATAGTAGAGGTTTGGTATCCCAGTGCAATGAAGGTTTGGCAAAGTAACCTTTCAGGTATAAAATAAAGGCTACGGTAGACTGTTTTAGAAGCATTTTTCAGGATCATCATTAATTCTCTTTCAATTTCAATAAGTTTCACTTCATATGCAGAATGAGATCTCTCCATATGCCGATATGTTTTGTCTCTGAAACTTTATACTTGTACCAGCTTGCAACTTTTCCCAGTAACCACAAGGAATTCCTACTGTCTGGTTATTTCTCACATATGTGCGGTGGATCCTCATGCCCTCCACACCCCTCCAAGCTGAAGTTACTGACGGACACTCTCTCTCTCTCTCTCTCTCTCTCTCTCTCTCTATATATATATATATATATTATATATATATATATATAATTCCTTCCTTTTCAACCTTTTGAACGTTCTGTGCGATAATTCCACATTTCACGACGGCCAAGTTTGTCGTCCATCCTCCCGAGATGGCCGGTGAAATAGAGAGTTAGTTTTTTATACACTCCACCTCTCATAAGCCACAGCTCATCTGGGTTTGTTCTGAGCCAAGCGTCTAATCTTCTTTTGAAGATGTCTGTCGCAGCACTACTCGTGTTCCATAGCTCCTTGGGCATCTGACTAAACAGTCTTTGTCCTCTCGCAACAATACTATTTTCCTTCAGGATTGTGGATGTTCCCTGACTAGCCTTTAATTTGGGGAACGACACAGTCTTCCTTTTCTACTTTCCACTGATGTTTCTCGGGTTATAGGGTTCAGAGTAAGAATAGGGACTGGTTTCTCCATTATTTCCAAGTGTAAATAATGATGTATCGCCCTTTTCTTCCTTCCGGTGAATATAGGATTAATTCCTTTCCCCGTAATTTATTTCTTTGCACCCTTTGATCTTGGCTGTGAAGCTTCTTTGAACCCTTCTAGCTATCTGGTGTCTTGTTTTTTATATGGACATGTTAGGATCGTACAGTATCCCAACATGGTTATGATCGGCGTTTTCAATGGAGTAGTCGTTACTCCTACCCCTCGTTTAGAGGGTCTCAGTATCTGCACAGTTATTCGTTTTGCTCTGTTTACTGCTATCTTATTTTGTGTTGTAAATTTCGTGTATATACAGTATATATATACTGTATATATATGTTTACCACCAGCTTTGGCTCTCCTCCCATTTCATTGCCAACCCTGGTAAACTAGCTTACAACTTTTCTATCCTAAATGACCTGGAGCAGATTACCCTACTCGTATCCCCGGTCGCATTAGAGATAGGCCCAACACTCTGGATTTATTTATTATCTCTCATCCTTCTTCTTACTCTGTGAAACTTTTCTCTCCGTTGGGGACCTCCGATCACAATCTTATAGCTGTTTCCTGTCCTATCGCTCCAATACGGCTTTTGGGTCCTCCAAGACGAGGCGCCTTCGGCCCTTCAGCACCAATGATTGGGGCGCCCTTAGGAAGTACTTCTGTGATTTCCCATGGAATGATTACTGCGTTCGTGGCCGAGGCGTTTCTGGGTGTGTTGAGCGCATCAGAGGTTTGATTCTCTCGGGCATGGAGGTGTACATTCCACATTGTATCCCTACTGCTAATGACAAAAAACCTTGGTTTAACTTTACTTGTTCCAATGCTATCCGCAACAGAGTGTATTCAGTATGAATGTCATTTGTGCAATAAGGTGTACCTTTGGCGAGGTTCACAGACCCCGAACCAGAGTCAGAAAGCTAATGTGTGTGTGGTTGTGTGTGTGTGTGTGTGTGTGTGTGTGTGTGTGTAGGGGTGTTGTGGAAGATGCATGATGCCATGAAGCACAATGTTTAAAACTCAAAGTGTGAGAAGTATTTCGTACATGTTTAATTTTATTGAATTTTTTATGGCTTATAATTAGCAGCTATTTTGTAAAATTATTGTCATATCATACAGTTATACACGTGGATAAAGGATATTTAGGGAAAAACAGAAAGAATCGCGAAAATAGGTTGATAAAATATCATTCATATATTAGCATTATAAAAACTAGCGGCGGCTTGGCCTCCCATGCCTCTTCTGAAAAGTCGTCTCTGCCGGCTTGTGAAGATTGGGTATACGTAAATTTCATTCATAAAGTATTACTACATCTATTTTCTTTGCTTTGCTAAGTTCTTTCTTTCTTTGGTGTATATATATATATATATATGAAAATTATTTCACGAAAGTAACACGTGAAAAATATTTATGATGAATAAAACCACGAAGGAAAGGAAACACAAAATGGTGCTCAAGCGCTTTCGTCTAATGACATCCTCAGGAACACTGAAGTACATAAAAAGGTTAAGCCTATATATAGGTTACAGAAAGAAAAAAAGAAAAAATAAATAACATACATACACACACACACACATATATATATATATATATAGACATACATATCTATATATACAAATACATACATACATACATACATACATACATATATAATTATATATACAATAAACAGAGAAGTAAAAATAAAAAATTAAAAATTAAAACCTTAAAGGATTACCAGTGAGGCGTACAGATTTGTAAGGAAAAATATCGATTTTTAGCACAAGATCAAATGGATTATAAAAATACAAATTTATACTGGAACTCTGCCCGGGTTTTAGCACACTGCTGCCTATGGTCAGGTTTCGATATATATATAAAAAAAAAAAAAAAAATGCAAATTAAAAATTAATCGATTTTTAGCACAAGATCAAATGGGTTATAAAAATACAAATTTATAATGGAACTCTGCCCGGGTTTTAACACACTGCTGCCTATGGTCAGGTTTCGATATATATAAAAAAATAAAATGCAAATTAAAAGTTAATAAAGTAGAAGACAAGTTTACCAAAGATTTAATGTTTTACCCTTCTTATCTAAATCTGTTTTAAAAGAATTCAAAATAACAGGATCGCCAGTCCGGAATACATCGATGCCGAATTTGAAAAAATCAACGGTATTGGAAGTGATTTGTGTTATCCATCTGCGTTTATGGAATCTTGTCTCAACAAGGCAAAACGAACTTTCTATCGTGTCAATATTAACACTCGTACTTTGTCAAAAAATATTTTAGTACTTCCATTTTTCCCGGGCTTTTTAGGCATTGCTAATGTACTTAAACTTTTGGATATTAATGTAGTATTTTCATATAACAATATTGTGAAAAATATCATAGTAAAAAATAGCCCTACCAATAATTCAGGCATTATCTATAAAATTGGTTGTAAACAATGTGATTCCTTTTACATAGGTCAGACGGGAAAGGATTTTCACACACGTATAAAACAGCATCAATATTCCGTTAGAACAGGACAGTTGTCCAGTGCCCTTTTTGTCCATTTGTCAGAGTTAGCCACTGTATTGATTGGAATAATGCTTCAGTTTTATTCCATTCAAGCAACATTGTTAATAGAAATATTCTTGAGTCTGCCATTATCCAACTTTCAAATAACTTCAACATAAGCAAAGGTCTTTTTCAACTCGATCCTGTTATTTTGAATTCTTTTAAAACAGATTTAGATAAGAAGGGTAAAACATTAAATCTTTGGTAAACTTGTCTTCTACTTTATTAACTTTTAATTTGCATTTTATTTTTTTATATATATCGAAACCTGACCATAGGCAGCAGTGTGTTAAAACCCGGGCAGAGTTCCATCATAAATTTGTATTTTTATAACCCATTTGATCTTGTGCTAAAAATCGATTAATTTTTAATTTGCATTTTTTTTTTTTTTTTTTATATATATATCGAAACCTGACCATAGGCAGCAGTGTGCTAAAACCCGGGCAGAGTTCCAGTATAAATTTGTATTTTTATAATCCATTTGATCTTGTGCTAAAAATCGATATTTTTCCTTACAAATCTGTACGCCTCACTGGTAATCCTTTAAGGTTTTAATTTTTAATTTTTAATTTTTACTTCTCTGTTATTGTATATATATGTATGTATGTATGTATGTATGTATGTATTTGTATATATAGATATGTATGTCTATATATATATATATGTGTGGTGTGTGTATGTTATTTATTTTCTTTTTTCTTTCTGTAACCTATATATAGCTTAACCTTTTTATGTACTTCAGTGTTCCTGAGGATGTCATTAGACGAAAGCGCTTGAGCACCATTTTGTGTTTCCTTTCCTTCGTGGTTTTATTCATCATATATATATATATATGTATATGTATATATAAATGAGGCGGGGCGCTGCAGAGAGGTCGTCTGTAGGTCGACCCTGAACCATCGTTCGAACTCACATAAAGTATATATATATATATATATATAATATTATATATATATATATATATATGAAAATTATTTCATGAAAGTAACACGTGAATAATGTTTATGATGAAAAGAACCACGAAGGAAAAGGAAACATCGAATGGTGCTCAAGCACTTTCGTCTAATGGTTCTTTTCATCATTATATATACTGTTCTTTGCAGTTGAATGTATATATATATATATATATACACACCTCGCAACCGCGTAGCAGCTCCGTGTATTGGTCTGTCCTCACACACAGACAATGCTGGGGGACCTTACCTCTAGGCCTGGTGAATGAGCGAATTGTTCTCTTGCACTCTCTGCCAGGCATATTCAAGTACACCGGGCTCATCTGTTACCATACTGGGCCAAACATCTAGTCTACTTTTGAAGACTAACTTTCTGCCTGCTGTGGAGCTCCTGAGATTGTTTGGAAGCTGTTAAAAAGTCTTGGTTCCTCTTGGTTCCCTGACAACCAAGCTATTTTCCTTCAGTGTTGAATAGATCCAATGTTCTCCCTTAATTTGGGGACACTACACTATATATATATATGTTAACCCCTCCGTCTATGGCCCTGAGTCGGTTCGGAATCGACGGGGGGTTCTGGTTAGGAGGCAGCAACGGATATTTCTTCTATAACATTCTAATTCTTTTCGGTCGCCTCTTGTTAAACTCTTGGCTACAGACTCGCCAGACTGTTATGCCAATATCTTCTATGGTGCTTGGGTTGTCTCTTTCTCTCGCTTTATGGGTCGACGATTATTAATTCTTCTCTTGCTATAATACTCTGATACTTTCTCTTGGTACTAAACTTATCGATTTTTTTCTTTTATAACTTATCGACTTAACTGACTAAGTTCTTCTGAAGATAGCCCAACTCAAGGGGAAAAATAAAAAGTTTCTCTTACCCTAATTTACTTCTTAAAAATTTACAGTTAGTGCTCTGAATTTACAGGGGTAGAGGTTCGACCTCTTTCGACCATGGCTCAGGCCGGAATCTAAAAATTAAGAAGGCAAGGGGCCTCTGCCCCCTCCTCGCAGCGAGGCTGCTAACAAGGGAGGCTCGTAATGAAGTGCTATAATGAAGTGACTTAATGAAGTGCCGTTCATTTTACAAATACATGCATAATATAAACCTAAATGTTGGGGGAAGACAGTTGAAGGTTAAGTTCCCCCCTTTTAAACACATGATCAGATGTTTGAAAAATTCCAAATAAAAATAATAAAAAAAATAAAAATAACAAAAACTAATTTGTATTTTTCGCCGAATCTACATTTATGAAGGCGATATAATTTCATAGTAGTACATAAGTACAAATTGAGTACATGACTGAGTACGTATTAATTTTGGTTCATTACAATTACGATTACAATTACCAATTAATTCATATTCACTTATTATTGTTTAATTACACTTCTATTAAAGTACATTCTTACATTATATATTAATTCATTACATTCAATTACAGTTTCATTGAAGTACATTACAAGTTATTAGTAATTACAGTTTCATTAAAGTACATTACGTCGTTTACCATTCTTAGTGTTTTTATATATTTATATATGGTTATAATATATGGTTATACTATATGGTTATTATATTTGGTTATTAGTACAACACAAGTACATGAGACATGACACACATGATATAACATAACGCATGATAAAGTTATAAATTCGAATCGAGCGAAAGGAGACTTTTTTATCTTTGAAGCGTTCGATTCTGCCAGTTAGCGGAATTTGATAACTTACTAAGCATTTTCGAGTTCAATGCGGGAGGTGATATAATAAAAAATAATAATGAAAAAAATAATACGAGAACGTATTTTTGCGTTTTCGAACGAAGGCATGAACTTTTGCATTTCATAGATTGACACGAGTAAAAATGAATATTTAATAAAGTTTATATAGGATAATTATCAAGATAAAATATGGACATATGGGGGCGGGGATATGGTCGAATAATAGTTATATTTATACTACATAACATATAAATAATGACTTCTATAGTGTACAGTTTTTATTATGATAAAGAATTTTCATACATTGCATACTAGAGATATAATGAAGGGAAATTAATGACGGGAAAATGTGACGTCATAGTTATTGAATTTGTACGTATAGTACAAATCATTATTAGGAAGATTTACAAGAACGAATTAGAGACAAAGAGTGGGTATCAATGACTAAGAAGTACAACTGCGGGTTCCAATCCTGTTACATGCAAGGTGTATGCATAATCTAGGGTCGAGGGTGAGATGGAACACAATCATAATTATAAATTCGAAAATAGATACGACTAAACCACAGAAATGGTAGATCATAGGGTTGTGACACAAACAAAAATAGGAAGCTACAAATACAATTTTTATCCAAAACTCGCTTAGGCAATTTTGGTTTCTTATGTAAAAATGAATATGGATTATTCATTGTTCATTTTTACAGTTTTATATATATATATATATATATATATATATATATATATATATATATATATATGAAAAATTATTTCACGAAAGTAACGTGAAAAATATTATGATGAATAAAACCACGAAGGAAAGGAAACACAAAATGGTGCTCAAGCGCTTTCGTCTAATGACATCCTCAGGAACACTGAAGTACATAGAAGGTTACAGCCTATATATAGGTTACAAAAAAAAAAATATATATATATATACACATATATACATACATACATATACAATAAACGGAGAAATGAAATTTAAAAAAAAAATAAAAAAAAAATAAATTATTAAAAGATTGTGGGATGGGCATACAACTTTGTAAGGAAACACTATCGATTTTTAGCACAAGATCAAACTACCGATTTTTAGCACAAGATTAAATTAATTGATTCCAACCAATGTTATAAAAAAAAAATACAAATTTATACTGGAAATCTGCCCGGGTTTTATCACTCTACCCATCTTGTATATAAAAATAAAATGAAAATTAAAAGTTAATAAAGTAGCATACCTTCTTATCTAAATCTGTTTTGAAGATAATTCAAAACAACAGGATCGAGTTGAAAAAGCCCTTTGCTTATGTTGAAGTTATTTGAAAGTTGGATAATGGCAGACTCAAGAATATTTCTATTAACAATGTTGCCAGAGTGAAATAAAACAAGCATTATTCCAGTCAATACAGTGGGATAACTCTGACAAATGGACAAAAAGGGCACTGGACAACTGTCCTGTTCTAACGGAATATTGATGCTGTTTTATACGTGTGTGCAAATCCTTTCCCGTCTGACCTATGTAAAAGGAATCACATTGTTTACAACCAATTTTATAGATAATGCCTGAATTATTGGTAGGGCTATTTTTTACTATATTTTTCACAATATTGTTATATGAAAATACTAACTTATATCCAAAGTTTAAGTACATTAGCAATGCCTAAAAAGCCCGGGAAAAATGGAAGTACTAAAATATTTTTGACAAAGTACGAGTGTTATTATTGACACGATAGAAAGTTCGTTTTGCCTTGTTGAGACAAGATTCCATAAACGCAGATGGATAACACAGATCACTTCCAATACCGTTGATTTTTTCCAATTCGGCATCGATGTATTCCGGACTGGCGATCCTAAGGGCGCGGAGAAACATTGATGAAAAAATGGCCTTCTTAGTGGGGGTGTCATGTCCCGAGTAAAAGTGTACGTAGGACAAATTGTTTGTTGTTTTCCGATAGATACTAAACTTAAAACCTGGGCTTTCCCTATGTACACGCACATCCAAAAATGGGATTGAATTGTCTTGTTCCACTTCTAAAGTAAACTTAATGGATGGGACTTGATCATTTAACTGAAGGAGGAAGTTATCCGGGTCACGATTCATGGGCCAGATACACAAAATATCGTCGACGTACCGCAACCAAGGGATGCCAACCCCCAGGATTCTCGGAATGTAAGTAATTTCGAAAAACTCCATATAAATATTGGAGAGGAGGGGCGATAAGGGGTTGCCCATGGCCATCCCAAAAACTTGTTGATAATACTCGTTATTGAAAGTAAATTTACAGTCTTTGATGCAAAGCTTAATAAGTTCCAAAACAATGTGTGAAGGTAGTGGCAGGTCATACTTATGTAATTCTTGGGAGAGAAAGTCAAGCATATCATCAATCGGCACTTTTGTAAACAATGAACAAACGTCAAAACTGATCAATCTATCGTTAGTTTCAGTACGTGCATTATTCAATTTTTCAGTAAGATCCATGGAATTTTTTGCATGTGAATCAGAGATAGTTCCGAGAATGGGGGACAAGACTTTGACAAGCCATTTGGAGAGTTTATAAGTAATAGAGCCCACCGAGCTAATAATAGGGCGCATGGTTGCCAGGTTTGTGGCGAAGAGTTGGATCGGCGAAGAGTTGGATCGGCGAAGAGTTGGATCGGCGAAGAGTTGGATCGGCGAAGAGTTGGATCGGCGAAGAGTTGGATCGGCGAAGAGTTGGATCGGCGAAGAGTTGGATCGGCGAAGAGTTGGATCGGCGAAGAGTTGGATCGGCGAAGAGTTGGATCGGCGAAGAGTTGGATCGGCGAAGAGTTGGATCGGCGAAGAGTTGGATCGGCGAAGAGTTGGATCGGCGAAGAGTTGGATCGGCGAAGAGTTGGATCGGCGAAGAGTTGGATCGGCGAAGAGTTGGATCGGCGAAGAGTTGGATCGGCGAAGAGTTGGATCGGCGAAGAGTTGGATCGGCGAAGAGTTGGATCGGCGAAGAGTTGGATCGGCGAAGAGTTGGATCGGCGAAGAGTTGGATCGGCGAAGAGTTGGATCGGCGATGAGTTGGATCGGCGATGAGTTGGATCGGCGATGAGTTGGATCGGCGATGAGTTGGATCGGCGATGAGAAGGTACCGACCCCTCTCAGCTTCGGTTCCTAATTTCGTTTTTGAGGTGCCTGGCTCATCACGAGATTGTTGTCTTGAGAGTTGCCGTTTTCTCTTGACAACGAACACTTTATCATTCCCACTCATTGTTGCCTGGCGCAGGCCCCGTTGATCCTCATAAAATTTAATATCTTCTTGTTTGTTGTTGTCTGAGAGCAGTCGACTTTTCTGTATCTCTTCAATAGCATCGGGAGCTCCGATGTCCCAGAGCTTGTTCAGATTTTCTGAAAACTTCTCCCTGCCTTTTCCCGCGTCACTGTCTCTCATCTTGCTCTTCTGCAGCGAGCGCCACTCTTCCCACAGTAACTCCAGTTTTCTTTCGCAGTTACGCCTCGTGATCGTCTTTATACGTGCCATGTTCCAAAATGCCAGAACATTGGCCACCGTGTATTTTACGGCGGCCTTCCTGTCAGTAGTTTCCTGCTTGGCATAGAAGAAGTACTAGAGAACTTGATGGGTGGTTGGCAATTTGGCACCACCGATCGAGGAAGATGGCTGACCAATTAAGAAGACGTCCGTGGCTGACCTTAGAGAAGGTGGTGCTGTTGTTGGTGCTTTCTCTTTTCCAGAATAAGTAACTTTCAGTCTTCCCACTCCTGGTTGTTAACAGTTTATCCATTGTACTAAAGTCTAGACTTATCAAACAAGAATCAATTGACACAGTTGATCTGTAAAAAGCAAACTGTGATTAGTAAAAATATTGGTCATAGACATAGCGTGTGTGTGTAATTGGGATTTTAGGATGCGCCAGCTACTGATGCTATGATTACGTCCATAACGGGGGACAAATACGGTATTTTAAATTTTAATGTTATTTCTAGGTGAGTGTAACTTCTAAACCACTTGTCCGATCAACTTGGTAAGTATCTGAGAGGATTTCTTTCACTGAGAGGATTCAGAAAATATGGTCATTTGATGATTTATCTTTATTCAGTAAAAAATTGTCAATTTGGCCAAATTTCCAAAATTGAAATTTTCAAGGTCGATGCGCGACCCCTAAATATTGATCGATTTTGGTAAAAATGGTGTCAGTGTACTTCCACTGAACCAAATCATGGGAAAAACTTTGACCAGCCATAATGTTTTAAAAAAAGTGAAACGTGATCCACCCTAATGTACAGGTGGGTGACCCTCCTTTTCCGTTGGAGAGGGCTGAGGCTCCTGCGGAAGTTGCCCCCTCGTTGGTGAGGGGCTCTTCAACTACCGACAGCCCTGGCTGTTCGGGAAACGGGTCGAGCTTGGGGCCGGTCTGAAGAGGGAAGGCTCCCTCCGTGCAGTGCTTTTTAATGCTAGGTCGATTAGGAATAAGTTTTGCATCAGAATACCAGGATATCGTTGCTATCACCGAGTCCTGGATTCATACTGATCGTAGGGACTACGTTGGGGAGTTCGAGATTCCCGGGTATAGAATGTTTCACAAAGACCGCGCACCAGTGGGGAGGGGGGGAGGGGTACTAATATACGTGAGGGACACGTTGAGTCCGGTTGACTGCCAGTTCCGATCGGAACGGGAGCTGCTTGGCGTCGATCTGAACGTGGAAGGGACGAACTATAGGTTAATCTTGGTGTGCAGACTTCCGCATCTCCTCCTCGAGGAGGATACATCCCTGTACACCGAACTCCGTAGCCTGCTAGGGGACAGGGTGTGTGTAGTCTTAGTATACTTCAAGTGTCGCAGCATAAACTGGGAAGACAGGACTGATAATGCCGAAGGGAGGAGGCGAGTTGACTTTGCTCATGAGAACTTCCTGACTCAGTGGGACAATGGGCCTACACGAGGCGAAAACGTTCTAGACTTAGTATTCACGACCGAAGACAAACTCGTCACTGACCTCACCGTTGACGAAGTAACTCGAGAGGCAGTAAGCTCGATCTACGGCGGGTGGACTTTGTTGGCCTCCGGGATAGCGTGGGTGAAATGGGGTTAGAGGTCGGAGGCGATGTTGAGGGAGTGTGGAGTGCACTCCGGGACCAGTTTATGGTACTGCAGTCTGCTGCCATACCCTCAAAACCGGTCACCCCTGCTTCAACCCCTGCTTCGACGCAGCCTAAGTGGTTCAGTCGTGACATCGCTTCGGCTATCCGAAATGGGAAAGGTGCGTATAGGAGGGCGAAGGCCAATCGTTCCCATGAGAACACTGAGGCGTATGTCCGCCTGTGCAGAGAAGTGAAAGCGAAGGTTAGGCAAGCCAAACGTAACGAAGAACTCCGGGTGGCAAGCCTCTGCAAGGGGAACCCTAAGGAGTTCTTCAGTTATATTAATAGTAGAAAGCCCATTAGAAGCATGATAAAGGACCCCAGCGGCGCGCTGCGGACCTCCGCTAATGTGCTGAGTGAGTACTTTGCGGGAGTGTTCACCAAAGAGGACACCCGCGTCATTCCTGAGCCAGGCGTCAGGCACGAAGGTACTGGTCTGGATACTGTTCGGTGTACCGCGACAGTTGTTGCCGATAGAATAGACAAACTGAGCGCGTTTAAGGCTCCTGGGCCAGACCAGTTCCCCCATAGTCTTACGGGAAGTGCGTGACCAGGTGGCTCCCCACTTGGCTACAGTCTTCAACAAATCGTTGGAGACGGACCAGGTGCCTGGTGACTGGAGGGAAGCCAACGTGACGCCTATCTTTAAGAAAGGGGATCACGAAAGTCCAGGGAACTGTCGTCCCATTAGTCTCACTTCGGTTGTAAGTAAATTATACACTGGTGAATAAAGTTTTTGTCACAGAGATATTTTTACTTGAACTGTGTGTAATTTTTTACGTTGATTACGAAAATGAAAACAGAATTTTTCTATCACCCGCAGTTTTAGAGTGACACACGAATTGACATTACTTAGGATTTGATTGAGAATAGGAAGGGGGCGGGGTCTGTCCCTTCCTCTTCCTCTGCTTATAAGTTGCTACACGTCACTGTTGACTTTCAATTGTCAGTTACTCATTTGATTTCACTCAGTGAACATCGTGCATTTTATTCGTGATTTCCTTAACCCTTTACTGCCCAAAAGGACAAATTTGTAACCTTTCAAATACACGCATTCATAACTTAACCCTACAAAATACTTGGGCAGTAAAGGGTTAATCATTTTTTGTGTCAGTGCGTTCGTATTGTTTCATGACAGAATGCCACGCAAGTGTGTCAACCATCCAAACTGTTTCTGTTATGGGTGCAGAGAGTTAACACTTAAATTTCAAAGGCGAAATTTCACCCCTCTCGTCAAAAAAGCATACGAACTTTATTTTGGTTGCAAGGTAGGGTATCAGAACAAGACGTGGGCACCTCATATATGCTGTATTACGTGTTTAAATGGCTGGTTAAATGGGTCTCGTCAAATGCTGTTTGCTGTTCCGATGATATGGAGAGAGCCGAAAGACTATTTAACGGATTGTTATTTCTGCTTAACAAATATACTAGGCATTACTGCGAAATCTAAACATATGGTACATTATAGGGTGTGTCGAATTTTTCAACTTTCAAATTCCAAATATGAGGGGTGCTAAAAAGTTGCAGCATGACTTAGGAATTCTAAAGATACTTTTGTTAATTTAATATAATTTAGTTTTGCTTGGTAAGAAGCTACATAAAAATAGTGACTTTTTTGACTTTTTTGTGGAATTATATAATAATTATTATATTAATAATTATATATGCTGTATATATAATGCACTGCTGTTTTTGCTTATTGGGAATTGACCTACAATGGCTTCTAAAAGGAGGACAAGACTCGGGACATTCACACATATGAGCAACCTAATTGGAACTGGTAGAGAGTTGTTGCCCTCTGAACTCCCAACTCTGCGAGACGTTCTGAAATATGGGCTGCTGCTAAGAGAACAAAGTGGTGAGGATGTGAGAAACTACCCAGCAGCCAGTCTTGCAAAGGACATTTACCCTAAAGTGCTTGAAAAGTGGGAACGAGCAAACAGTTCTTTTGTAGCCCCCGTTGTAAATTCACGAGTCACAATCTTAAACAAGATCCAAGAGAGCTGGGAGCAGGCCAAAAACATATCTCTTGGGAGAGGAAAGCTACATGTCAAAGAGGCTTTCATTGTTTTGCAATGAAAGCCTCTTTGACATGTAGCTTGACAAGCTTTTTGACATCCTCAGTTGCAAGTGTAAAATTGTTCTCTGCTCTGAATTTAGCTGCCTTGCAGATGCTGGTTGCAAAAACGAAACTCACATTAACTGTACATGCCCTAGGGAGATGAAGATCCCTGTGAAGGAACTTGCTTTCATTAAAGGTCAGAGAGACAAGTCTGGTTCTATTGGACCACATCAGATTGGCTTGCCAGATCAACCTGAGCACAACAGACAAGTCAAAAAGCAGAAGCGGCAAGAAGACGAAAGAAGGCGGCTTGCTGAATATAAGCAGACAAGTAAGCAGGATGTTTCAATGCCATCAAATGAAATAATTTTCTCTGATGATGAAAATGAAGAACAAATAGCTGATGCTCAAGATGGAAAGGATGGAAGTTATGAAGTGACATTAGAAATACCAAGCACGTCTTCAACTTCCAATAAAAAGCCAGAGTACAACACATTAGAAATACCTAATGTTGCTATGCATAGCATCAGATATGGTGTTGGCCTGCGTGCCACAGCTGCCATCACCACTGCTGCCTTTATGGATGCTGGCTTGATCACTGAAGAAGACAAGAGACTTGTAGTTGATCACAATAAAGTCAAGAGGGCCCAAGAAAAAGTTATGAGATCCCTGGATCAGGAATTTGATGATCTTTGTAAGAAGGGTGAAATTGACTGCATCTTCTTTGACGGCCGTCAAGATACAACTAAAGTTATGCTGAAAGCAGACAATTCAGATCGTCAGTTCCCCAGCATCATCAAAGAAGAGCATTATTCTGTGTGCAGTGAGCCAGGTGGAAGATATCTCTACCACTTCACTCCTGAGAAAGGCTCAACGAGAAAAAAACCTGCTGAAGTTATTGCTGATAATCTTGTAGATTTCATGAAGAAGAAGGGCATTGATAAAAGCCTGCAGGCCATTGGAGGTGATTCTACAAATGTTAACACTGGCTGGGAGGGTGGTTCCATGCATTGGGTAGAGGTCAAGCTTTGCCGTAAGCTGATCTGGTTGGTTTGTGCCCTCCACACTAACGAGTTACCCCTGCGACACTTGATCACAGCACTGGATGGGAAGACCTTGTCTAACAACAAGTGGACAGGTAACATTGGCAAGATGCTAGACACTGCAACCGAACTTGAAATTGATCCTTCATTCACCAAACTCTCAATTGGAGAGCCTCTTACTTCACTGAGTGACAATGTCGTAAAGGATCTCTCTACTGATCAAGCGTACGGGTATAGGATCACACAGGCCATAAGGACAGGAGAACTTCCCACAGATCTGGCCCTTCTTGAAATTGGTCCAGTGAGCCATTCAAGGTGGTTGACAACAGCAAACAGGCTTTGTCGCATATGGGTTTCAAAACATGGCCTTAAAGGCAAAACCCTCAACAACTTAAGACTGATAGTGGAATACATTGTTGGTGTGTACTACCCCTGTTGGTTCAACATCAAAGTAAAACACTCTTGGGTGGAAGGCCCACGCCTCATCTTGTTTCAGCTGCGGCTAGTTAGGCTGCAAAAGAAGGCTGTAGTGGATGCTGTTTTGCCAACCATCAAGCGCTCAGCATGGTATGCATTCAGCGAAATGATAATCCAGACACTCTTGTGCTCAGATGACAGTGAGGAGAGGAGAGCTGGTGTCCAAAAGATTGTTGACATGAGGGTGGAGATGATGACACACTTGGAGATCTTTCTGTACGTCCCAGGAAGACACCTTCCATCAACCCCAGTGCTTCTTCCGTGTTGGAGCTGACAGACTGGTCTGACGGGGTATTTGAACCTCCTTTGACATGTAAACTGACTACAGCGGAAGTAAAGAAGTTCTTTGACAAGCCTATGCAAGTTCCACAGTGGCCCTGTTATGCTCAGTCAATAGAGAGGTGTGTGAAACAAGTCACAGAGGCAGCAGGCAGGGTGTATACACATGAGAAACGTGAGGGCTATATCAGAGGCCAAGAAGCAAGTCGGCGGCTGATGTCCAAGAACGAATCAAAGCAAGACTTGATGAAACTTGTTTAAATATTTTTTTTACTGATGTCATTACTTTCTAATGTTGTTTTATGATTACAAGGATATGTTTTATGTTTACTAGGATATGTTTTATGCAGAGAAACTAAAATTTTTATAGCATTACCTGACATTTTGAGAAGATAAAATTAATAAATGTTGTTTTCCGAGAGCAATTTATGTGCTTTTTAATTAAACGTAGATTTACCAAGCTAAGTGTTGAACAATCACAAAAATAATAGCAGATTTGAATTCTTCACATCCAAAAACATATTTTTAAAACCCCTCAGTGAAGGAATTGGCAAAAATTAATTTTCACCTCCCAAATTGACACACCCTAAATTGGTACAATACCCAAATTTAGCATCAGCCATAAGGCCTGTTTTACATAATAAACATTTGCCAGTACTAAGGCCAACGGAAACGTGGAGTTTAGATGATGAAAATGAAATTGATGTACAATGGTAATGACGAAGCTCAACATGGTTTACTGACGGACGATGTTGATCCAATGTTTGAACCATCTTGTTCATCGACAGAGCCTCACTTAATATCTCAAGCAGACCAGAGCGAGCCTGTCTGTGATCTGAAATTGTCAAAAGATCAATCCGAACTTTCGGCTTCCAGGTTGAAAGGTTGGAATCTTCAAGAAAAAGGCACTAAGATATCTTTTTACCGCAAGCATCAAAGAAACTTTCTACCCTCTCATGAAAACCCTTGGCCAACAACATGATCCAAACGAATGGCGCCTATTTATTGATTCCTCGAAGCTGAGTTTAAAAACTGTATTACTCCATAATGGAAATAAATACCCTTCAGTTCCATTAGCACATGCCGTAGATATGAGGAATCATACAACAATATGCACCTGCTTGTGAAACATATCCAATATGATAAATACTCTTGGCATATCTGTGGAGACTTGAAAGTGATTGCACTTCTTCTTGGTTTACAATTGGGTTATACGAAATTCTGTTGTTTCCTCTGTGAATGGGACAGCAGAGCACGGGAAAGCCATTACTCAAAGAAACAATGGCCACTTCGATAAGCGTTGATTCCAGGGCATAAAAATCTCACCAGTTCACCTCTTCTTAATCCAAAAAAGTTATTTGCCACCACTACATATTAAACTTGGTTTAATGGAAAATTTTGTTAAGGCTATGGATCAAAATGGCAGGGGGGGGGGGGTCTCTACTTGAAACAGAAATTTCCGAGGATCAGCGAGGTCAAAATCAAAGAAGGGATATTTGTGGTCCCGCAAATTAGAGAAATCATGAGAGACAGCACGTTTGATGAAACTCTAAGTGAAGTTGAAGGAGCAGCTTGGAGAGCATTTAAAGTAGTGAACACAAATTTCCTCGGAAACTTCAAGGCCGAAAATTAAGAGTCACCTGTTGAAGAACTTCTCAAGGCCTACAAAGACGTGGGGTGCAACATGTTGAAAATTCATTTTCTTGACTCACATCTCGACATCTTCCCAACAAACTTAGGCGATGTTAGTGATGAGCATGGGGAACGCTTTCATCAACAAATATCCACGATGGAGAAGCGATACCAGGGCAAGTGGAGCCCCAGCATGTTGGATGACTACTGCTGGACATTGTCAAGGGATGGCCCAGAGGCGAAATACAAGCGTAAATCATCAGTAACCATATTTTAGGTGAATTCAATATGCATTTTCTACTTTGATATTGCTATTACGCCTATAAATTAGCCCAAATTTCATTTGCAATTCACTCAATATTGGTGGGTGATAGAAAAATTTTGAGGCCATGTTTGAACTCAGCGGTAAAAAACCTATAAGATCCACCCATTTTTGTTCATGTGACAAATAAAAAGTTCGATTTAGTCCACCAGTGATTAGAGGAGATAATAGCGGATAGGATCGTTGACCATTTGGATTCGTACAAGCTGCTTGGGGACTCCCAACATGGGTTTAAACGGCATACGTCGTGTCTCACCAACCTGCTCGAGTTTTTCCACGTCATGTGGAGTGAGTATGATAAGAGTAGGGCGATTGATATACTTTATCTCGACTTTGAGAAAGCCTTTGATGAGGTACCTCACCGCCGGCTAATGGCCAAAGTGCGCGCGCAGGGCATCGGTGGGGAAGTAGGTATGTGGATTGAAAACTGGTTGAAGAATAGGCGGCAGAGGGTTGTAATTAAAGGGGCTAGCTCGGGTTGGGCCTCGGTCACTAGCGGGGTTCCTCAGGGTTCCGTTTTGGGGCCACTGTTGTTTATCATTTACATAAATGATATCGACGGTGGCGTCGTCAGTAGGATGACACGAAGCTTGGGGCCAATTTTGGGACGCCCGAAGCGATCGATCAAATGCATGCGGACCTACGTAGGATAGGAGAGTGGTCCGAAAAATGGCAAATACCGTTTAACTTGGGTAAATGCAAGGTCATGCACATTGGCTACGCCAATCCCAAGTCGGACTACTCGATGTTGGGGAGTAATACCGACGCCACTGATTTGGAAAAGGACTTGGGTGTGCTAATTAGCAGCGACCTTAAGTTTGCCAAACAGTGCGTAGAGGTGGAAAAGAAAGCCCAGAAGCCGTTGGGTTATTTCAGGAGACAATTTCGAAACAAGGAGATTGTGCTCTCTCTCTCTCTCTCTCTCTCTACAATTCTCTGGTTCGGCCGCACCTGGAGTATACTGTGCAGTTCTGGTCGCTCACCCTGAGGAAAGATATTGAGAGGCTGGAGCGAGTGCAGGCGAGGGCCACAAAGTTAATCCCTTCTGTTAGGCATATAGGCTATAATCGACGCTTACGCGCCCTGAATTTGTTTTCGTTGGAAACTCGGAGGCTGCACGGTCAATTCATCGAGGTTTTCAAGCTCCTACGCGGGTTCAACGATGTCGATTTTAGAAGCATGTTTAGTTTAAATGATAACTCAACTCGCAACAATGGTTGGAAGTTGGATTTAAAACGATTTAGTACTACTCTGTGGGGGAATTACTTTACCTATAAGATCTGTGACACGTGGAACAGGCTACCTTCAGAAGTTGTGAACAGTTCTTCTGTGGATCTGTTCAAGAAAAGATTAAACCGAATCTTGCACACTATTTGAGGGTGACAGAATTTTTCCCCGGCACCCGTTGCCATTGGTACCTCCTCGGTATGGGCCGCATGGCCTTTTGAGGTACTTCTTTTCCTTGTAACACTCTCTCTCTCTCTCTCTCTCTCTCTCTCCAATTAAACTAAAGCTCTTTAATATTAAAGCGATTAACATTTAACAAATTCCAAATTTCTTGAAGGCATTCCTTTCTCCTTGCTAAAATTCTCATTATCTTTCTTCTAAAAATCTTTCCTATCATTTTTACCTCACCTCGCATCTAATATTCTTTATATTAAGCGTCTAATAAAAGTATGTAGTATGTCCAAGTCTAAGTTTCTTACAAGTTTATACTGGTTTCATTATTCGTTGTATTTGGTCCTAATATATTTTAAGTATAGTATATGTCCTACCTAGTCTGTAAGTGCCCTTTAGTTTTTGAAGTCTATTATAAAAATCTATAAAAATCTTTGAATCACCTGCAGAGCAGGGCCCCCAGCCTTCGTTAGTTAGCCTTTAAGGCTAACTTACGAAAATATCACGATTTAACCTAACTAATCGTTAGGTCAACTATACGCCCTTGACGATTGATTAGGTTAAGTCGTGATATTTTCGTTAGTTAGCCTTATAAGGCTAACTAACGAAGGCTGGAGGCCCTGATCTTCAGGTGATCCAAGTCTTTTAATCATATCTATTATATAATTATATCTAATCATTCTCTAATTCTAATATCTATTTATAATCAGATATAATTATGCGACATATGACTACTTACTTAACCGAACCATCTAACCTAGCGTACACCTAACTAGGTACAAGTACGCCTAGCCCGGGAATAAGATTCACATCATTTTACAACCTAACCTAACCACTTAATCTAGCCTAGGCCTAACCAGAGTAAAAGATTCATCCCATTTCACGCTGTACTAACGTAATTTACCTCTTACTGTGAATAGCGATCCCTGCAACACAGTGTTTTTATAATCTTTCCATCTTTTAATGACACGAAATTGAAATCAACATTCAGAAACGAGAATATTATGAACAAATGCATAATTAACAAAACCGTACTATAACTTAAATTTTTCTTATAAATGTAAACTTTTCCGCGGATATCTAAGCACGAATTTCTAACCCACTTTATATAAAATACACTGAATATCGCAGTCCGTAAAAATTACAGTTTCACCACCCCTTTATATTGTAAGTAAGCTATCAATTCAATTTCATTTTGTAGAAGTTCCATTAAATCTCTGAAGGTACAGTAGACAAATACGTCCTTCTCTCTTCACTGTTCAGCAAAACACTAAATAATTACGTATTTGTATAGCGTATGACGTATGAAGGTAACGTAAATAAAACAATTTACCATGAGTGGCTGATATAATAAATGAGTTTCTACGATTGGCCGAGGGGTTATGATAATGTCATCAACTTTCACCCAGTCAGGATCCTCGTAACAAATTTGAACTTTGTCAAAAAACTGGTCTCCCCGAAACTATATATATATAGTTGGCAAGTGGCCTGAGCACACTTGTGTTTATAGATGTAAGAAAGTTGGATCAAATAAGAGAAGAACAAGTTATTCAGAGAGTCTACCTTTGGTTGAACTGTATATATGATATTCTCGTTAGCTACATAAAGCGTTTGTATTCAGTGTTCTAATTGATTTCTTTTTTCTAAGCTTTTCAGGATGTTTCTTGTATGTGTTGGGAAACTTCACAATTCAAAGTCAGAAGAATCAGTCTTCTGATCATGCTGTCACGGTTTTGTCTATAATACTGTGTTTCATAGGATTCATCATTGCTGTATCATTTTCTGGAAATTTAACTGCTAATTTAACTGTAGTGGTAAGCATTTGATTATTATTATTATTTTTTCATTTATTATCATATACTCTCCGTTATTAAGTAACAACGAGTTTCTAATACTATTGTTTCAAATGCACCAAGAAGTGGATCAGAGCAAATTATTTATTCAGTCATTTGTTATTTTGCATACTAAAATACTGCTTAACTGAACTGGTCAGACCACCTGCCCATCATCATTACAACAATAATGCAAACAAATACATACCCAAGAGCAACATTAGGAAATACAATCCAAATTACACTAGAGAAATAGCCCACCTCCTAAGGCAACATAACAACCTCAAACATAACACACAAACACCACACACAGAAGCCATAAAACAGCAGATAAAACAGCTCAACACAGAACTAAACAACAAACTTAAAGAAAAACAAACAAACATTTAGGGAATTCATAACACTAAACCACTCCACATATACATCCAAGCTATACAAGACTATAAACAGCATTACCCGCTCTAACAGCAGCATTCACACCTCACACGCGGCTATCTGTCGCAGCCAAAATAATATCCCAACATATACACAACAGGCTAACATTTTAGTTAATCACTACGCAAAGATAAATCACCTAAACAGAGACAACAACCAGAAACACGCAGACAGACAAACAGCCAGACAAGAAAACCTACAGACTCGGCACGACCATTACACCCTTCAATACAGACCAGACCACCAAGCTTATCAAAAACATTAAGAATTCGAAGGCTACTGGACCAGACAACATATGTAACATACACCTTAAACACTTGGGCCCAAAGGGAATATTAGCTCTCACAAACATCAGCACATATTCATACCAACACTGTATTATTCCTGACATATGGAAATAAGGTGAAATTCTACACTACTCAAACCAAACAAAAATCCAACAGAACCAGCTTCCTATAGACCCATTACTTTTAGGCTGACCATATGTACCGTTTTGAACGGGACAGTACCGTTTTTTTTATGGGTTCTGTATGGGTTCTGTCACTGAAGAATAATTGTAAGCTCAATATGTTTATGTACTTACTTTTTCATGAATACAGAATATTACATAACCCCGTCCCTTTTTTGCCATCCCAATGTCCCGTTTTTGTCTCAAGGAAATATGGTCAGCCTAAATTTACTTTACAATGCACACCTTCCAAAGTAACAATCTCTAATCTTACAAATCACCAACCCACACATACCACTATCGCCTACTCAACATGGATTCAGACCTCACCACTCTACCACGACATTACTCACTAACCTCACGCAGGGCCGGCTTTTGGGCAAAGCAAGCAAAGCAGCTGCTTTGGGCCCCGCGCTATTAGGGGCCCCGCAAATATATGAGTACAGTATAAAAAAATATTTTGGTTTTGAGTGGTAAATTAAATACGGTATGAAATACGGCGGAAATCAGAACTGCTGCAGGATCGACTCAGTAATTTGGCGATCCTCTCCATTGAAAACGACATTGCGAGAAACCAACTATAAAGACCTCATTGCCGAATTTGCCACTATGAAAGCCAGAAAGGTTTCCTTGTGATCACATCCAAAATAAATGATATTTGTTGTTGAATCATTGTTCTTTTCTTTCAGTAACCATGCACCCACTATGGGTAGGTAACTTTAACCTTAGGGCCCCACTTTAAAAATCTTGAATTGGGCCTCGCATTTGCTAGGGCCGGTGCTGACCTCACGCAGCACATTATGGATGGCAAGAACTCCAGACGACCAGCTCAACGTACACTATTAGCAACAATAGACATTAGTAAAGCATTTGATGCTATCCCACGCTTCCCTCTCGTAAACAAAATATTCAACACAAACATGAACAATAACACCAAAAGGTGACTGAGGAACTATCTTCCTGGAAGATACATGTCACATTTAATGGCAAGTCATCCAAAAACAAGCTTTTTCCGAACGGGGTCCCTCAAAGGCTCTGTTCTCTCACCAACACTGTTCAACTTATTCATGCATGACATTCCAACACCCATAGATAACAAGCTTACCTTATCATCATATGCAGATGACATCACTCTAACATCCACCCACAACAACATCGACACCCCCTACAAATAACCTACAAACATACATAAACAGTATACAAGACTGACTCACACACAATAGACTCAAAGTAGTGCCCACAAAATCAACCATCACCTTGCTAACAAGCAACACAAAAGAACACCAGATAACCCACAGCTTACACTGAACAACACCAACATTCCACACACTCACAGGACCAAAATACTTGTGGTCACATATAACACATCATTATCTTTTGCAAACCACATTCAGGACATTAAAAAAATCTACGTCAAGACTTAACACGCTTAGGGTACTAACAGGCACAAACTTTGGACACCAGCAGGAAACAACAACATTCATATAGAAACAATATATTCGCTCAGTTATGAACTATGCTAGCCCATGCTGGGCACCCATTATCTCAAACACACACATAAACACCTTACAGGTAATACAAAACAACGCACTTCGTATCATTACAGGATGTACTCAAACAACACCAGTAGTATTACCGCAAAAGCTTAGAGTGCAATTGCAAATGTCGATCAATGTTGCAAAGGGGAAGGGGGGAATGTTGCAAGAGGTTATGCAACAAATGGTGGAGGGGTTGTCCCCCAAGCTGTAATGAAGGGGAACTCCCCCAGAAAATTGTGGGAGTCCACCTAACCTCTTTGGGGGAGAAGATGGGACGGCCTCACCCCCCAAAGGGGTACACCTAATCTAAGCCTTAACCTAAGAAGGAGAGAGGGGTGTTCCCCTGGCTCCTGCCAGACGCATAATGAGAGTTCATCCGAGCGCCAGCTATCTTATAAGGTCCTAACCAGCCAGTTGGCTTAATCCGCCAGTTGGCTTAGAGCGCTTAATCTGACTTAGAAGGCATAAATGGCTTGTTCAGGTGTACATTATTACGGTTGAGTTGCTTGATTGCGCTATTTATTTAATTAAAGCATATATTCTTGACAGTTGGCTTTCCCCCAGTTGACATTAGCCGACAGTTGGCTTAATCCGCCAGTTGATTTAACCCGCCATTTGACTTAGAAAATCTAGAAGTCAGGTGTATATATTAACTAACTTTTCAGCTGTCAGATTGCGTTATTCAGATATTCTTGACAGTTCGCTTAGAAATCCGTCAGTCGGTTTAGAAGGCTTAACCAGCCATTTGGTATGCATATAATTAAAAAGTAATATCGTTTATATATACGAGGGTAATTCAATAGTATCCGCACTTTTTATTTTCACAATTTTATTTTCACATCTGATAGATTATAAACATCACATCTCAACATAGTCTCCCTGTTTCTCAATACACTTAGTCCAGCGATCTACAAGCTTCCTAATGCCATCACAAAAGAATGTTTTTGGCTGTATGTGTAGCCAGTCATACACCGCCTCCTTCAGGTCATCATCGCCTTGGAATCGCTGACTTATCAAAGCGTCTTTTAGTGGTCCGAACAGGTAAAAATCCGAAGGTGCCACACACACACACATATATACACACACACAGTATATATATACACAATTATGTTAAATAATTAAACATTGAAAATAAATATACATCAAAATTCATGTTCTACTGCGCTTAACTAAAACACTAAACTCGCACGTAATCGAGTCTACATTCACATCATTATTGCTATGCACTACGCAATAAATATGATTTAACATTATTTCACCGCTCAAGGTGTGCGGGCGCCTATACTCGATGTAAATGGCCTTCATATCATTCAATACTATTTTTGTGCCCACTTTAAAATGGTTGGCAAGTTATCTTTAAACACGGATAAAATAAATTCAAAAGCACGCACAAAGAGGGTATCGTTAGCCACCACATCATTATTAAATACAAGTTTATAAGCACTCCTTTCCAATCGAGGGTTTTTTCTTACTGACCCGAGCATTTCAATCGTGAACTCTTCTTCACAACGCATAGCGACAATTGAAATAATCTTCTAAGTCGTAACGATAGCTGCTCATTATATAGAGGTACAATTCTTCAGGGTGAACAGTGTAGGCGAGGTCTTCCCTGTACCACTCAAGTCCTTTGTACCAAAGTTCATGATATTTCAAAGAGTCTAAACTTTTTAAATATGCATCCAGCCTTAGACCATTCTCGCCTTGTTCATTCCTACATTCGATAAACCTGTCGAGCAGAGCGGTATATGCGTATTCAAGAACCGTGTCAAAATAAATCATATCCGTTTTCGCGCGACGATTTCAAACATTCTGGCGAGGATGAATCGGTTTCGCGTGGGGGAAAAGAACGTTATTATAAGATGTATTCTTCCACATCAGTCGCATATCAATGCATGGCTGATCGTTATTTATACACAACGTATAAACAATGGCATATGAGTGGGTATCACTAATCTCTTCTCGTCTTGTACCTATGTGGAAAATTCAGCAGCCTAAAAGGTATCTTTACGGCTGCCCGCGTCCACCCTTACCTCAGGTTGAACAAGGTATCGTTTAAATTAAACCTTAAACTTAGGGTTCTCACAACTGGGACGCTGTTAATAAAATAATGATGGTAAATATGTTTAATAGATTTAATTTTAAGCCAATAATTTTGACTTTCTCGCCTTTATGGAGTTAAAATGGTATAATGATATATTTATACCTTAAATAATTAAGTATATACAGAAAAGATATACACAGCTTAATCCTAACCTTAACCCTAACTTAATCTTATCCTTAGATTTTAAATCGTAACCACACTTAATATTAGAATAAAGCGGAGTACATAAATCGTATCATATGTACGAAACTATATTTCATAGAATAATATTATATCTACCATATGGTAAGGTATAATTCGCTGTAAAATTTGGCACAATATGCACTGCATCAAATGTTTAATTATATTTACTTACAATTAAATAACTCGTAAGGCAAGCTTAAACTCTTGATTCGATAGATTTAAATTAATTGGTTAGATATAGTAAAAACAAGCCACGCGTTAAATAACTAAGTAAATAATTAGAAATAAATTTGTTTAACTTAGATTGAAGTTGGGTAGATTTATATTTAGAATTAATTAATAAGTTACTTTTCTTTAATACGTACTTTAAAATATAAAAAGCGCAAAGAAAAACGATAAATAAAGAATGATTGTTATGCTATGATAGGTCAGGCAAAATGAAAGGACCCACCTTTCTTAACAGATTTTAAAATTTTGGATACTAAGCTTGGATGGCACTTATAGAAAAATGTTATAGATTTTGTTCCAAGATAAATTTTGGATAAATAATAGTCAACAGTAACTACATTGACCAGATTAGATTAATACCAGAATGTGCTTACCTTAGACACAAAACCAACAAATAATTAAAGTATTGATTACCTACAGTCCTCAATGATTTGATCCTAAGAAACTAGCCTAACCTAACAATTCAATAACTCCTAAACTGAATTATTATACAAAAAAATAATTTAGATAAAACACCAAAAAAATGACACTAGATTTTAGATTTTAGACTTATTTAAACTGCTAAAGCTTTAAATCAAAGCTAAAAGCAAATAAATTTCCTAACTGAACACTTTGAATCAAGGCAAACTGGAGACTTCCTCACAAAGCAAAGGCTGAGTCTAGACTCCTGAGAACCTAACCTAACCTACGACTTCCGCTTCTAGATGCTTCGTAGTTGGTTTATACAATTTCGGAAGAAAACGAAACAGTATATACACACGTATATTATCAGTTATTAAATATTATGGATTTATAGACTTTTAGTAGAATACATAATTATTATGATCGAATATGAATTAATTATTTATTTTCGTTGATTTTGGTTGGTTTGTGGTTATGTTTTAATAGGCTTTAATTGGTTTGTAATATATTTTGATAACTGTTATGCCGTTGGGAGTATATTTTAAGAATTTTTGAACCTACTGTCTAAATATTTTGGACAACCTACACCTGCAGGTATTTTATAACGAACTTCACCCCACTTCTAAACTATCACGAAGACTCTATTCATCTCCTCAACACTTAAATATATAACATTACGTTTACCAGAGTTTGCTTGCCTGCAAGTCGTTTCAAGTACATAGTTAATGGTGCCGGTTTCACGCTTGAACACGCGCAATGGCTTTGTCACGGACACATCGTAAGTGACATTGAGAATGCTTCTCAAAGGAAGTTCCATCGTATTCGAGGAGTGCACGTCCAGTCGGTTCAAGCGACCTCACTGCGAACCTCGTCATGATATATATGAATGTAGTGGTAAACGTACTTCAGCTTGTCCATGATGATAAAGTTTACATTCTCACCCGCAGGGTACGCGTACTCGGTATGATGCAGCATGACATAATACCGCCTGTCACACCACTCATCAACACGACTCATTATCCATTTCCGTTGCTTTTCTTCTGCACGCGTTGTTTCATTCACCTCACGATATATGTACGCTTTTATAAAGTTTAGCCCTACAACGTAGTTCATTACGTCGTTTGTGCCGCGAAATCCGGCAATACTTTCACCACAATATCCTTAGAGTATTTGAACATCTTGTTTCTTCGCGGGATTCAATGTAGCCTTAAAAGTCTCAAAGGAGGGTGGGGTAGGTCGTCTTTCAGTATTCACCACATCTTCCAACTTTACCTAATACCACTTCATAAACGTCGAACACGCAATATCAAATGTAGCCATCACTATTTTTTCGTCTACGTGAGAAAATACACGTCTGAGCAGGGTTTGCAGAGGTCAACTGAGCACGCAGGGGTAGAGCTATGCTCAGGTAGTAGCAGGAGTCACTTAGGGAGCAGCTTAGGATTGTACACACGCACGCGCATAAAAGAGAAAATGAAACCCTAATTGAAACAAATATACGTAATAAATAAACATATCGTTAACAACACACACACACACACACACACACACACACACACACACACACACACATATATATATGTATAAACAATCAAGGATTAAGGTATCCAAAGGGTACGGTATCATAGGTACCAGGCACCTAGTAACATTTTCCACAGGTGTTACGGCATACCTTCTTACCCCTAAGTTCCTTCACACACCCCAGTTTCTGCGCCCGAAAATTGTGGGTCCCCACAGTCAGTTGGGGTGGGTGGTCGCCCTCATCTTCCAAGCACACTAGATCCTTCAACGAGTCAAAGTTAACGATTCGTCGGTTCGCATGGTTAAGCGTGATACCCTTAGCCTTCACGATATATTTCATATCCTCCCCCACCCTCACCCGTACTCCATACGTTTTTGGTCCTGTTGATACAAATGAGTCAGCGTATGCACCATCACCATACTCATCCTTGATCTCGTCAGTTAACTTTCCGATAAATTCCCCAATAGGCGGAATGTATTCACCCTCCCTCTGTGTGAATATTACCCTATCTGTGTCAGCGTACAGCACCATCCGCACAAGAGAGTGCAGTAGTCCCCAAAGCTTGATGCGGCGTAGGCTGTTGTGAAGCTGGCTACAGGTATGTTTGTAACCCGTGAGGTATCTGTGGCCAGTTCGGTGATGTACTTTATTATGTAAGTATAACCTATAGTCATGATCTCCATAACCTCTTTATCGGGAGCGTTTGCAAAATCTTAGACTTCACTATAGCTTTGTGCCAAATGAACGTTCCCTTTGCCAGTAGAGCAATACCCCGATTAGTGCGGGTAATGCGTGCTAGAAAAACGCCGCACTAAGTGAAACCGCACTAATCGAGAACTGTAATCTATGCAAAATTGGTTGTTGTTGCCAACATTTCGAAAAATAATACTAAAACTTTAATTATGAATGTTTTATACCTATTTAATTGAGAAATATATGTAAATAAAGAAAGTAATAAATGAACTGGACGCAGTTTTTTGTTTTATAAGTTTACTAAAGTGCACCAGCATGTGCACGAAAAATTGCATGAAATATTTTTTATTTTTTAAAAAAATATTTTAACAGAGATGTTTGCTTCGAAGTTTTTTCTTCTTTTCTTGGTACATTACTCTATAGCAGCGAATCACATTTTCCATTTCTCGACGAACTTGCATGGCGCGCTCGACATTAGGATCTGCATCCATTATTTTTTGCTTCACAGCTTCAAAATCACGAAACACTTCGTCGAGTTCTTTTATTGTTTTTTCCTTTGTTGCTGTTTCAATTTCATTTTCTTCGTCACGATCATCCTGATCTTCGTATGCACGTTGTTGTTCTAGGTTAAGAAGGTCTTCATCATTAAGTTCCTCATCATGAGACTGGAGCAATTTTTGAACACTTCCATTATCTATTTCTTTAAATCCTAGCTCTAACTCAGCAGACTGCAGTATAGTATGTAGGTACGTATGTACCATACGTACAATCGAATTAATACACGCATTAATTGGGAAGTTGGTGTCAAAGTACATACCGCACTAATCGAACCCGCACTAATCAGGGCATTGCTGTATTCTGTGCCAATTTTCCCCAAAGGCTGTTTAGACACAACTTTGCACTAAAGCGCTTGCCAAGATTCATAACAATTTGTGAACGGTCATGCTGTATACCTTCACGGGCACAGTAATGCTGAATATAATCCATTTATTCATCTTCGGTATCAACTCCCCGCGGATACCCTGATGCTTCTACCTTATCCTTCAAAAAAGCGTTTATACATATGGCGTGAAAAGGTTGGGTAGCTTCTTAAACCTACACACATCATGTATCTTCAATATTCTGTAGCTATGGCGAACGGCTAGGTCCAGCTCAGGGCTTGTATATACACCTCTGATCTTACGCTGGTTGGTTGTATGATTACAATCCCCATTGTTCTCCTCTGCGCACTTCAGGCACAAGGGAAACATGAGCTTGTGATCTATAACGACGGGTAAGATCGGCATCCATAAATCGCGAGGGTCGAGCACGCCTACGAAAGAGTCCAAAGTAGCACTCACTCAAGTTAGCTGAGAACTCCTCGATGGTTGGCATGGCGGCGCCCACTAGTTTTTCAGGCGCACCTACGGGGTACGGATTGTTCTTCATCACGTAGGGATATAAAGAACAGAAGTCGTAGCAATGGAGTTTCACGCCATCCGTAGGCGGAAAGTTTAGCTTGAATGGGTTTGTACGCCCTCCAAACAAGCTATCGCCGCATTTTAGGGGTTCCAACACCATTGAACGTTTGATGGCCCTTATTTCTTCACGGTACTGGCCATCTGTTTCCATCCGTGCATCATACTTATGCTCCCACACGATCTTGTGAGTGAACTGGGAGCCTATAAGTTGATCATGGTTACGGGTCCATGCGAGGCTTCCGGCGGGGGATCTTCCATGGAGGTCCCCTATGACCTCATACTCAGGGTGTGGGCATTAATGCCACCAGCACCCGTTAAAGGAGTACACAGTCTTCTCACCAGTGGTTGGATCCTCACTTAGACCATCAACCCAAAAAACACGACCATTGACCTTAATGGGTACTTCCCCCGTGTTGCGGGCATGTTTTATGTATACCCCGGTCTGTCGCTGTAGGTGTGTGAGCCAGTAAATAGTCTTGTGCCCATAACTGCGGGAATTTTTTCTGTGAATGGCGGCTAAGTTGTCTTTATGCATGAAGTTATTCTTGAACACTGTAAAACATAATATGGCGATCGTGGTTGCGACTTGCAGCGGATCGCATTTGAAACGGCTTATGTACAGCCTTCTAAAGGCCTCGGAACATACTCTAAGTATGCGCACATCATTCACGCAATAACGTTCACACTCACCAGCTATATTGTATGGACTAGTTTCATTAAAACTGTTGTAGCAGCGGTCAAAATCTTCACGCTTACTATCACTCATGTTGGTGCAGTGAAAGTAATGTTTGTGGGGAGGCAGTCCTACGTAATTTAAAGTCTCGTTAGTGAGGAATGTGCAAGGGAAATATCCTTTTGAAACTTCAGCGGCTACGCCCATGACCTTAGGTAGCTTTGGTAATTTACAAGGTGTGGACAGCAGGGTGTCTTTAAACTGAACATTACCTCTTATCTGCATTTGTATAAGTTTGTTGCCTCTTTTCAAGGGGTCGCCTGTAAATATCTCCGATTAGTCGTGTTCAAGCAGCTCCTTATAAAGGAAATGTGTCAAATTTTGCTCCGTTATGAGCAACAATACACACAGTCATTTTTTTTAACTTGTCAGCTAACTTGACAATATACGATAGAAAGAGTTTTTTCAGGGCTGTCATGTGCAATCCTTTTAAAAACGTTTGTCCGTTTACCACAGTTGTGACACTCATCACACTCGACATCCATTCACTTATCACAGATAGTCTGGCTTGCGAGTAAATGTGGAATAACCTCTTTGGTTTCAGCGTTCGTGTATGTTTCTCTATCGTAGTATACGGTTATACAAGGGCTATATTTAGGCTTAGCATCTTTCATATAACATACATGCTTCACTCCATCCGCCTTATATTTTTCACTACATGTAGAACATCGAATTTGATCGCATTTATGCACAAACTTACCCCAATTATCCATCATATGAAACATGCCACTTTCACAGATTCTCATTTTCCTGCAAGTGCCAATTGATTTATGGAGCTCAAAGCATTTATTATTGAAAAATGTACGTCTACACACATTACATTCCCTCTTTTCGGTTTCAACTACACGACTTTCACATTTGGGGCTTTTAAACTGCTCACAAACCTTGTAACACTCATTACAATGTTTCACTATATCATCCGCAAACTCGAGACATTCCTTACACAAATCATGATGCCTTTCATATTTTCGACTTTTATCATAACTAGCGTAGAGAGTCCTGAATTTACGGATGGGGAGATACTCTGTTCCTGAGAATCCTAAAATAAGTAGAGGTCTTGTACGATCTCTCACACAGCTTTTAAAAACATACACAGTCCTACGACGATCATCCATTCCAAATACAACTATACGAACGTTCACTTCCTCCTCTACCACTCTCAGCTCTTCAGGACCCATATTACACTCAAACTCAAGCTTACAATCTGAAGCCTGTTTACGGGCACGCTGCACAACTGTAGGCAGCCAGATATTATACGCGATTGTATTTAGCACAGTGAACATATGAGCTAAGACTATTGCTATGAAGCCGCCACCACAATCGATTTAAATGCTTTCTGTAAATAACCGGAGAATTGAAATTAAGGGTATAAGGTGTGGCGTTTTGACCCGCAGCCCGGAATACTCTGCCAACATTTACTATGAAGTTGTCCATATTGAAGGCTGTACTACTTTTAGAGGCCTACATTATACGGCTCAAGATATATTCTATGTCTACAGCTGCTAAGCGTTTGAATTGTATTGCTACCCAAAAATCATCTACATCCCCGTCATGTGGACCGAACTTGAAGGACAACCTCCTCCGGACTTCACGTTAGTCGCGGTTTTGAAGGGAAAACTCCACAATACGTTCAACTACGCGTCCCAGTCCAACACCTTTGGTATACAGGGATCCAGGGTCAACCCTGACCACGTACCGATTTCTAGTCAGGGCAGGGGTGGGGATAGCGGTGCGCACCAACTCGAATGTTATACCTTCCTTCACAGCACGATAAGCTGCTGCTGCTGCTGGTGAGGAGGAAGTACCCGGAATTGAACTGCAATAAGGGGGTATATTTGAGGAAAGTACTATTGTGGGGGTTGTGTCGTAAGACGTAGAGGGTTGTGGCTCTATTACTGGCACGCTTTATACCTGACGTGGAGAGTTTTTCATCATGCTGCCGCTTTGAATTGTCGCATGCTACAGGTATCGCTGGTGAGGGCTCGTCAGCGGGGATGGAGACTGTAGCTACACGGCCATTGAGGTTATCTGTAATATCGATGATGGTGGGCTGTACATCTTCGTCATTCGCGGTTCTGTGGAAGAAGAAAACAAGAATATAAGGAGCAGCACTTAAATTTTGTTATATTTTGTAAATGACCCACTTAGTGGTGTAACGTGTTTGAAATGGAATCTGTAGAAAAATTCAGTTTCACAAGCTCCTCCACATGTATTATATCTGACTCTACAGGATGTGGTAAAACTGTGTTTATGCTTAAAATCATTAAATATAAGGGGGAGATGTTCTCAAAATTTGTGCATAAACTAATATTGTGCTATTCGACGCATCAATCAGTGTTCAACGAGTACCAAGATAATATTTTGTTTCACAAAAGTGTACATGACGTTAATTCGTTAAAGGAAAATGAGCATACAGTCATTGTAATTGAAGATCTCATGTTGGAAATGGATAAAACGTTTGCCGGGACATTTACAGTGTTCTCCCACCATCTTAACTCTTAACATAAGCGTATTCTTCATCAATCAGAATCTATTTTTCAAAAATAGATACATGCGCGATGTGTCGTTAAATACACAATCTGTAGTCTTATTCGCGCAACGTAGAGATGTGTCACAAATTGGGGTATTAGCCAATCAAATGTTCGTGAATCAGCGTAAGGAGTTTTGAGGTTTATAAAGAAGCCTGAAGTCAGCATTACGGATATTTGCTTTGTGACCTTCATCCGCGAAACACGTTTAGGGTGCTTCTAAGAACGAATATATTCCCAAACGAGCCTGAAACGGTGTATATTCTAGAATGACAAATAGGCTGAAGAAATATCGTGAATTAATAAAAATCTATCAACGATTGCCCCGGGCATTGCAGCAGTTGTGTGTTAAAAATATCGGCTGCGACTTTTTAAAGTGCATCTGTGAAATCTGTCTTAATGTTATAAAATGTAATATACGAAAGAAACCCCCTCAGAAGGCTCTCCTACGTCGTTACAAGAACATAATACGTGCGCTCGCTCGTAAATGTCAAACTGTGGGGAAGAAGAGAAGAGGAGAAGGAGAAAGAGGAGAAGAGGTGAAGAGGAGAAAGAAGAACCTAAACGGCCAACCTTATCTACGTGTCTCTAAAATACGCAAATGGCTAACATATTAAGAAAACGCTATTATGACATTTCTAACCCCCGCCTCCTATGGCGGTGTTAATAGACTGTACAGAGGTGTTTCAATGATGGAGTAGGGAAAAAAGATTTTGAGAGGTTTCTGCGGGAGCAGGATGCTTATACATTTCATAAACCAGTGAGAAAAATGTTTAAAACGGCGGAGACAACAGCGGCTTCGATTGACTATTTGGCAAGCGGATTTAACAGACATGCAAAGATATTCAGTGTATAATGATGGCTACCGCTACATCCTATTCATAATAGATGTATTCTCTAGATATCTGTGGCTAATTCCTCTGAAAAATAAATCGCCTGAAACAGTTGCTAAGGCTACAAAAACGCTGATGTTGAAAGGAAACAGGGTTCCTGACTATTTTTGTACGGATATGGGGAAAGAATTTATAGGACGCGCTTTTCAGAACATGCTGACAGAGTTTAATATCAGTTACTACACTAGCAATTCTATACATAAGGCCTCTTTAGCTGAAAGAGTTCAACGTACCATAAAGGAACGCATGCATCGCTATTTTAACCATAAAAACAAATACAGATATATAAACATTCTGGGATCATTGGCCTCGTCATACAACCGTTCACACCATCGTACGATTGGCACAACACCTACCGAGGTTTTAGAAAGAGGTACGCGGCCAGGGCCTGATGTGAGAAGAGATGGAGCACCGCCACCACACACTACTCGTTTCAAAATCAATGATTATGTAAGGCTATCGCGTTCGAGAAATAAATTCGAGAAGGGATTTGAGCAAGGATGCACACGTGAGATTTTTAAAGTTAATGTTGTGAGACCTAAAGGCGAGATAATGATGTATTACGTTGAAGATTTGAATGGGGAGGAGATCGCAGGAGGCTTTCACCGGGAGGAGTTGCAGAAAGTAGCATTTCATTTAGGAAAAAATGTGTTTAAAATTGAAAAAAATTTAGGCAGCAAAGGTTCAGGAAAGAGGAAAATGTATCTGGTGAAATGGCTAGGGTACTCAGAAAGCTTCAACACCTATATAAAAGCTGGTGCAATAATGAAGCTTAAATAGTATGCAACATGGCGCCTAACCAATTCTATATCACACTCCCGTCCTCTTCTTCTCTGTCTGTACATCCTAACAACACCCTGGCCAACTTTGTAACAGAACTCCATGGGCCCATTGAATTGGAACGTGATTCGTACGAAGTTGGTGTTTGTGAATTCCAGCTAGCAACCAAATTTTTAACTCTTGAAAATGATCAGATCATATTTCTGATCCTTAGAAGAATTGATGAGTATGAAAAATTAGGCATAACTTCAAACATTATGCGTTTGAACACTATGCAATCAGTCCTGTTCGGTGAGGTACAGTACTATAGTACAAATGTAACACTAGGAATCGGTCATTATGAAGCCACGGACATTGTGACTGGTTCAAACTTGCTTTTAGAAGTCGTAAACATAGACACGCCTGCACGCACGTTGAAGTTAAAATGAACGCTTAGTAGAAATATTAAAGACAAAGAACTGTTCACAGTTGTGGCCGAGGGTCGATATAGTGCAGCCCTGCAAAGAGACACCTTTCACGAGGCACAACATGACTTGTCCAGCTTAATATATCAGTTGAAATTGGAGAAATTGGGTGAAAGCTATCCATCCCCAGGCATGTGCTATATTTACAGCAATATCGTGGAGCATCAATTTGATGGGGACACCCAGGCGCGCCTGCTGCGCATTGCACACATTCCCAACCATAGAGGGAAGAGTTTGAGCATTACATATGACAAGCCCCATTATGTGAATGTTGCGACTAATCTATTAACCAATATCTCAATATACAGGGTGTTTCAGGAGGAAAGGTCAATACTTCGGGAGGTGATAGTATCGGTCATTGTGAGAAAAAAGTTCATATGAACATGTGTCTAATTCTGAATGGTTACGGAGATAGAGCTGTTTGAATCTACAAATACAAAAGCATTGTTAATGGTAATCAAGAAAGAGAAACCACTTACTGTTTCTAACATTTAATTTTTAAACATTGGCATTTTGAATGGTATCAGATCCAGAAATGACAAATTTGTTACAGTTTACAATACGTTTTCGAAAATCCCACCGTCAACCTCAATGCACTTTGCAACTCGTGTGCGAAGATCGCGTGTTGTTCGTCTGAGTTGATCTTGACGTTCCTTTATGCGGGCAGCAGCATCCAAAATGCGCGCGAGCAATTCGTCTCGTGTATCCACCTTTCTTTTGTAAACTTGACTTTTCATCCACCCCCACAAACAATAATCTAACGGAGAGAGGTCTGGAGACCTTGGTGGCCATTGAATGAGACCACCGCGGCCGATCCATCGACCAGGGAAAGTTTGATTTAGGTATTGCTTCACCAGACGGGTAGAATGTGGAGGAGCTCCGTCATGCTGAAAGTACATACCAAAGTACATGTAGCCAAAGGAACATCCTCCAATAGTCCTGGCAATTCATTTTGCAGAAATTCTGGGTAACTTTGTCATGTAAGACGATTCTCTAAAGTAACAGGGCCAATCAGCTGATCTTCGATGATACCGCACCACACATTGGCAGAGAAGCGATGTTGAAAATTTGTTTCTACAGTGGCATTTGGATTTTCGTCTGACCACCGATGAGAGTTACGAGTGTTGTTGATACCGTCACGGGTGAAAGTAGCTTCATCGGTGATCAGTATTAATCGAAGCAATCGGCGATTAGCATTTACCCAATGACAAAATTCCAGTCGCATGGCAGCGTCTCCTGGTTGAAGGTGTTGTACACGCTGTACATGATATGGATGCAAGCCTTCCTCACGACAGTCAGCTGTCGATTGGCTTATGTTACATGCTTATATTACAGCTTACATGGTTCAAGGTTATAGGGGAGGGAAGGGGGAGGAAGAGCTGCGCGCGCATCAGATTCAAACAGCTCTATCTCCGTAACCATTCAGAATTAGACACATGTTCATATCAACTTTTTTTCTCACAATGACCCATGCTATCACCTCCCGAAGTATTGACCTTTCCTCCTGAAACACCCTGTATATAACAACGATTGAGGAAAAATTTTCCCATTCGGTGATGGGAGCTTAACAGAAGAGCTACACTTTCGTCGCGTCCAGTATCCTTCGATTTTTTTGAAAAGTTGAGTATATTTTCCAGATAGGCTCGTAGGTGATAATAACCCGTTCCTGCTGAGATGTTAACCTGATTTAAATATACCTCACACTGGCTGAATATGGAGTGTAGAAAGTTGGTTTCAGGGTATGCAGAGTAACTATCATCGCAGTCCGTTCCATCTGAATGGGCTATACGCAGTTTAGCGTACATGTGCATGCCAGAAGGCCTTTCACAGTCTATCGAGGGGTGAGATATCAGCGTGGGAGTGAGCTTGGATCCATTTTTTCATCCATACTATGCACGGCTGTCCCATTGTTGAAGATGGGGGCTAGATAACTCGGGAGGAAGGCGTTACAATCAGGTTTTAACGCGGTAGAAGACAATGGGTGGAACTAAGCCTAAAGAACTCTAATAAAAACATTTAAAACGTACACGGGATGAAAAATGCGTTGTGGTGGAAAGAAGAAGAGGGCTGTCCGGAAGAAGGGGTTAACAACATGTGGCGCTAAACGTAAAAAGACATAAAAAAAGAAGTGTTCTAAGGAAATGAAGCTTATGGTTGATCATTTTTTTAACTGATATAAGCTGAGGACACTGCTCTAACGAGTCATAGGCTGATTACTACTTGTCGAGAGAGGTGGCACTATTTCTGACTCGTTATGGCGCGCTTCATCCATCCGTGTAGTTCACAATGTTGTAAATCAGAACTGTCCCTCTATGATATGCTCCTACACGGGTTTCTATTGAGCATAGTGACTTTATTACAATTAATCCATTAAACACAATTAGTTCACCGAGTGCCCCTATAGAATTCGTGATACCCAGCTCAGGCCCATACTTTTTTGATCCAAGCTGCATGCACATGTACGCTAAACTGCGTATAGCCCATTCAGATGGAACGGACTGCGATGATAGTTACTCTGCATACCCTGAAACCAACTTTCTACACTCCATATTCAGCCAGTGTGAGGTATATTTAAATCAGGTTAACATCTCAGCAGGAACGGGTTATTATCACCTACGAGCCTATCTGGAAAATATACTCAACTTTTCAAAAAAATCGAAGGATACCTTTTTAACTGCCGAGGACTATTATCAGACTAAAGACGAAAGTAGTATAAAGGATAAATTTAAAAATTCTAAAAAAAGATATATGTATGTTTTGGACGTCTTCATACAGACTTCACGTTCCAGGAGAAACTGCTTATGAACGGCATCGACATGAAGCTAAAACTCAACCGCACGAATCCTGAGATCTGCATAAATCTGGGACCTGATCAAGAAGAGGGCGCAAAACCCCGTTGTGATTCACATCAGGGAAACATATCCACGTGTACAGCGAGTGAAATTAATTTCCTCGAAATATGTAGAAACCGAAAAAAATTAATACACGCAACAGTAAAATAACCAATTAACAGAGTACAAATCAAGCTATACACGGTGTCCGCCGGGTTGGCCTCGAAGCATCTAGAAAACGTGGCCCTGAGAGTTCTACCTAAAAGGATATTAATTGGAATGCAGGATCACGCTTCGAAGAATGGAAAATATAAAAAGAGCGCCTTTAAATTCGAGAATTTCGGCCTTAAAAATATAATTTACACGTAAATGGCTTTGCATTGGGCGGGGCTATGGTTACGGACTACTCATCAGACGCAGTGTTCCCGCTCTGCGCGAGAGCTTATAGTAATTTGGCCCATATTACCGGTGGCTGTGACGAGCTTGGGTTTGGCGTAACGCAGAAAGAATTTGTCGATCAATTTAACCTTTACCCATTTGATATTATTCCCTACTTATCTGCTAGTGTAAATACACACTTAAGTCCACAACAAGGTGGGAACATCTCAGTCAGATTGGAGTTCGCCGATCCTATAGACGCGCCTATTAGTGTACTAGTGTACCTCGAATCACAAGCTCTTATAGGGCTCGACCGTTTCAGGAACCTTGTCACATACTTTTAAAATGGACGCGCATACACTCCAGAGAGTAGTGAACAGCGAGCAAATTACACGCTCCAAATTTATCGGTGTGTTTGCAAAGAATGAAACATTGAAATTGCCAACTACGAGAGATTGGTATAGCCTTATCGTGAACACAAATGTTATTGGTAGTGGGGGGATTCATTGGTTTGCAATCTATTTTAAAAATAGGGAAAGAATGTACTATTTTGATTCACTCGGTACTCAGCGTTGCAGTGACCCTGTGGTTGCACAATTTATCGAACAGCTACATGTCCCTGAAATTGTCTGGAATCCTTACCGTTTCCAAGGATATTTTAGTAATAGTTGTGGCATGTACTGTCTTTCATTTCTCCTGCACATGTCACGTGGGAAGGGTTTTATAAATTTTTAAAAATTATTTAATTTGTGCGACACTGAGGTAAATGATGAACTGGTATGCAGACAGATTAAAAAAGGTTCCCATTTGTACGCACTCGTTGTATTGTGTAAAGTTTTGTGTGTGTATATATACTTTAACTATATTGTGTAAAGTTTTACGTGTGTATATAAGCACACCGGACAAAAAATTAGTCACCCCTAATAGCACCGATAGTAGGAAGTTCAAGGTCACACAGAGGGCGCTGATGTAGCATTGGTAAGTGACAAGTAGCGGTGACGTAGCACACAGGATCAGATCTGTTTCGTGAGGTGGTGAAGAACAAAGTGTGTGTTGGATATAGTCTGCAAAATGGGTCGTGAGGCAGACGTTACTCAGTGGCAAAAAGGAGCCATCGTGTTTGGCAGAGCCCACGGACACAAAATGTCTGAAGTAGCCCAATTTGTTGGTGTGTCAACGCGTACTGTCCAGCGAGTTTACAAAGAGTGGTGTAGTTCGCAATCAACTGACAATCGACGGCGTAACTGTGGCCGGAAAACAATTCTCGACAATAGGGGCCGCCGCCATGTTTCTCGTCTAGTAACTGCAAATCGCTTTCAAACCAGAGAACAATTGCTCCAAGAAACCAATGAGGTTCTCCAGCGACCAATTTCCGAACGGACATTGCGACGAGAACTGCATGCGATGGACATCTGGAGCAGGGTACCACGGAAGAGGCCGCTGTTAACAGCAAGTCACAAATTGGCACGTTATAAATGGGCTCAGAGGCACAAAAACTGGGCTGCGGCAGATTGGAAACGTGTAATTTGGTCCGATGAGTCCCGTTTTTGTTTGTTCTCCAATGATGGGAGGCGACGAGTACATCGCAGGTCCAATGAAGCCTTTAATCCTGAATGCGTCGAAGGTGTTGTTCAGGCTGGAAACAGAAAGTGAAGCGCAGGACTCTGGCGGAACTTCGGGACCGGCTGATGAACGAGTGGCAGCAAATCGATGTTCAGTACATGCACAACCTCGTAGAGTCTCTGCCTCGCCGGATTCGTGCGGTTATCAAGGCCAGAGGCGCCGTCACACGTTATTAGGTACATTCTGAGAGGGGTGACTAATTTTTTGTCCGGTGTGCTTATATATATATATATAAATATATAATTATAACTCTAAAATGTCTCCATTAATGTTATTCTTATTTAACGGACACTAGTTCTGTAAGCCGAATTGTACTAAAACATGCTTTCTACCATTTAAGAAATTGAATGAAAATACATTGTGTTTTGTTTTTATCCACAAAAAAACTTACATTAGTTCCTCGATAACCTGACATTCGTTGGGCTGGATGTGAGCCAATACCTTGACCTCGGTATTCAGGTCACTGGGTTGGTTGCGGGATAAAGCCTCCAAATCGTCGTCATTTATTTGCCTTTCATCAAAACTGTCGCGAAAAGTAGCTATAACACGATCAAGTTCCGCATCGGTCCTTTAAGGAGAAATTAACATGATTAGTTGATACTGAATCTTTTCACAGAATGGACAATAATTTAAAAAACAAGTTGAAACTAGCTTAAATCTGTTTAAATTGGATTTGCCTCTTTACTTGCGTTGCTTTATACACACTCTGTTTATATTACCATATATATTCACAAAGACACGTCCCCTTAGATTCAATACATTTGTCTGGAGTTAGCTAGAATAACAAGAAAAATACTACGCAAGAAAATGTTAATCCGAATTAGTTAATCCGAAAACCGGTTGATAAATAGAGAGCAAATGTTATGATGTTATCTACGACATAAATTAACGCGGTGCAGTTCATAATTTTTTTCGATGTAGAAAAACTTTTAGCCAAAAAAACTCAAAATAAAAGGATAAAATGAGATTACTAAATAAATTATAAACGAGAAAAAGTCCACCATTAAGATCTTGCCAAGTAACTTTTAACATCCACTGAATTTGCGTATTATATGAAATCTTAAAAGATATCACACCTCTACCGAGTACGAATACTCTTCGTTTTATTACGAATGTTTATAAATTAACTAACACTGGCACTGAATGAAACGTTATATACACATAGCTCGGCCTTCCGCTTAAATCGCAAACTAGTTTTTCAAAACGCATTTATTATGACTTTTTATAAATTAATTAACACAGGCACTGAATGAACCGAAGTATATACCCCGAATCACAAATTAGATTAGTTACTTACATCTTGAGGGTAGAGGCTTCTGTTGGTTCAAACGGAGGATCATTGCAGATATCATAACGTTTTGTGTGGAGAGAAGATCATTCCGGTCAGTCGCCCCGAAAAGATGAATTGTAGACAGCGCTGCGGCACCTCCATCTTCAAACACTTTCTGGTAGCCGTGAAGCTCTTGTGAATGACTCATGACGAGATATTTCTATAGTACTCGTTGATAAATGCAACTGATGTGGATTCCAGCTGAAAAGGCCCCCTTTTATATACACTATCCTAATTGTAAACACCCACAATAGCCGAATCGCGAGTTTCCTATTGGTCGTCGGTGAAATTTGGGTGGAGCATAACGTGTGAGTGCTGCTATCCACCAACCAGAGGTCATGGGGCTCCGCCCACTGGGTTGTAATTGGCTGTCCCGTGAAATCTGGGGCGTGTCAGATATAACATACCCATTCCATAGATTTCTTCCAGAAGCGTCGAGAGAGAGAGAGAGAGAGAGAGAGAGAGAGAGAGAGAGAGAGAGAGAGAGACGCTATGTTTGGAAAATAAAACTTTTTCTGGGGCGCCGAAGAGATGGGTGGGGGAAAGGGAAATTTGAAGGTATAATAAACACCCTTTTATTACCTTATATGCGCTAATATATATATATATATATATATATATATATATATATATATATATATATATATATATATGAGAGAGAGAATTACATTCGCCATAAAACAGGAAAATAGTTTTTCAAAAAATTAACTGGCCGTGACGGAGAGGGCTGTTGTACCATAAACATCTGTTTAAGACCTTACCTGTAATATATATATATATATATATGGGAAATTTACCAACATTGGAAATTAAAATTCGAAATCGGGAACAGATAGCATCGCTTTAAACTTTATGGTATCCAGAGATCGCTTATGATAAATATCCATTTATTGCCTCAACTGTGACAATATATATGAAAATGAAAATGAAAATGAAAAGGTTTAATGGCAGACTATAGTCCATATGACAAATATTATTAATACAATGACAGTTCATATACTAGGGATAGAAATATATACAATTGATTAGAAATAATACTGTAATGTCGAAGTTAAGTGGAGCTACAGACAGACGTTTTCGTACCAAGAGGTCCATAGCTTAGAGGACAAATGGCAGGACTCATGGATAGCTTGGATGACCGGGTTGGTTGATTTTTTAATTCTTTGCATTAGACTGTGTTGAGCACGTCTTGTTACCCCCGGGAAGCTCGGGACATTGCTGGTAGCAAACATCTGCGAAGCTGAGCATCTCGGGGGTAATTTATGTAAGAGTCTAAACGACATGTTGTATATCAAATTTAGGGTCCTGCCAGAACCTTTTTTAGAATTTACCCAGAGTTGCTGTCCGTATATATTACTGCAGAAAGTACGAAAGAGAGTGTCTTTAGTTTCACTTGTACAGAATCGAAAGTTCCTTATGGTCATATTCGCTTTAGCACATAGGCTTCGAGATTGTTTTCTTATATCCGAGTTATCACTCTAGGAGGTGGTAATAGTTTGACCCAAATATTTAATCTCTTGTACTTCCTCAATTACTTCACCATTCATTTTAAACCTTATATCAGCTGGCTGATTACAGCTTTTCGGATGAAATTGCATAACCTTAGTTTTTGTAACATTAAAAAGAATATCATGTTTCTGCGAATACACTTCACATACATTTAGTAGCCGATCCAAACCTTTAACAGAGGGATTTATTAACACCATATCATCGGCATAAACTAAGTTATTTATCCTTGTGTTATCTATACAACATCCCACAGTTGCGTCATTAAGTGAAGCAATTAAATCGTCGATATACACATTAAGCAGCATAGGGGAGAGCAAGGAGCCTGTCTCACCCCGCAAGAGGAGCCAAAACACTCGGATAGTACATTGCCCCACCTAACAGTGAAAGATTGGTGGGAATACCAAAATTTCAATAAATTTAATATGTACATGGGAACCTTCCTGTCTTCTAGTTTTGCAAATAAAATATTGTGGTTCACCCTATCATATGCCTTACTTATATCTAGGAAACACTATACATAGTTGAATTACTGTCAATGTATTTAGATATTGTTTCTTTAAGTACATAGATACACAGGTCGGTTGAGTGGGACCTTTTAAAGCCAAACTGATTAGATGTCCATAGGAAATCATTTAATCGGAGTAACAAGAGTTTTTCTAGTAGTTTCGAGAAGCAGGAAGCCACAGCATAGGCCTGTAATTATTGCTGGACAGAATGTCTCCATACTTTTGACCAGGGGCAAGATATATACCCTCATGAACTCTGCAGGGATATAGCTATGAGCAAGCATGGCTGATAGGAGCAATGATATATGCAGACATACTACGTCATTTGCATATTTTAAGTTCTCATTCGATAAGTCATCTACCCCTGACGCAGAACCAGTCTTTAACTCTTTAATTAACCTCTTTACTTCAGAAAATGATATTAAAGTATTTTCCCTTGTCCCTCCCGCAATCGTTTCGCTGCAATCTATCTTAAGATTATCCCTACTCACACTGTTGAGAATGTTAGAGTAGTGGTTTTTCCACAGCTTTGCAATTTCATCCTCCCCCGACACCCCATCGATTGTCGGAGGGAGGCGTTATTTATGCGAGCTTCACAGGCTTTTGATGCTCGAATAGACTCTTCTTCCTTTTTACATCGCCTTATGGCCGCCTTATACTGACCCCGACTTCTACACATATTCAAGTATACTGGTCCTAATCTGGGTCTACCATGAAAGCACCACAAATCATAGGCGTCTTTCGATTCCCTCTTCAGGGGGGCAATGAAATCATTCCATCCAGGAATAATCTTAGTATGAAAGTTGTAAGATTTAATCAGGGGGCTTCCAGCTTCTCTTAACAGGGATATTATCTTACTATAATACCTATCTATGAGTTTACAGTGAGAATCATTTGAGCAAGGATTATTACAGACAAGGTGCAAAATTTCTAAATTATTAAAGAGGTGACTTGTTCTCTCTTTGTATTCTATTCTCTGCTGCATCGTAACATTGGACCAATCAACGCGATTATTTTTACCTATTGAGTTCTTGTTAAGTCGTGTTGCGCATAAATTGGTAACGTTAATTAATATTTCTAATGGTCTATGATCAGAAAGAAGGAAATCATGCAGAATATGAACTCTAACAATTCGATCCCTTAGATTATTACTAGTAAGACAATGATCAATCCACCTGGTGGTGGTATATATATATATATATATATATATATATATATATATGAAGGGATTTACACCCATCTAAAATAACTTTAAAAAAAATTAACTGGCCGTGACCGGGAGATCGTATCGGTTTAAAGTTTATGGTCAAAGTTTATTACCTTTGATAATATATATATATATATATATATATATATATATATATGTGTGTGTGTGTGTTTGTGTTTGTGTGTGTGTGGGTGGGTGTCCAAAGTATCCCGCCCTACAACTTTAGAATGAGACATGCGATTGTGTACGTTTCTTGTACTAATTATTAATTTTTTTATAGTTTTCAGAAATTTTTAGAAGAACTTTTTTCCGGAACTGTACATATATAGGCTCTCCTTTGGCTAACCTTTCGTTAGATTCCACCCGAATTGTTCATTCTGACGAAGGTCAAGCTTGTCACTCCACCTTAGACCTACTGTTTAACGCGGAATCCAGCCGTCGCAGCGTCTTAACCACTAGAATACTCGGGGTTCCCATTTATCTATCAACCATTTGTGTGGAAGGATGAACGATTGCTGCGCGCCGTTGCCGTCACCGGGTATCGAGCCCGGTGCATATAATCTGTGAACGTGCATATAGTTGTGTGTGTAATAATAGGGGCTTTATGGGCGTACAGTCGGGAGTGTACGTGCTTTTGGGTGCGTTTCTTGGCTGTCCAAATGTTGTATACACTGTGCCAACTGGCTGATAATGCCTGGAGGCACTGGCTTCTACGCCAACTGACGGATTAGGATCTTATAAGACAGCGGGCACTCGGCTGAACTCTCAATATGCGCTTGGCAGGAGCCAGGCGAACTCTCCTCTCCTTCTCCTTTCTCTCTTAGGTTAGGTATACCCCTTTGGGGGGGGTGAGGCCGTCCCACTTCTCCCCCAAAGAGGTCAGGTGGCCGCCCCTCAGCTTGCTGGGGGAGTTCACCCCTTTCTTTTTCTATTTTTTGGCACCCTGGGGTTGTCACTGGGGGTCTTGCAACAAGGGGAGGGGGTTGGCACTGGTGTTGGCACTGGCACTCATTGCAACATTGCATCATTCCATTGCACTCTAACCTTTTGCGGTCGTATTACTAAAACCAATAGAACACCTGCACAGAGAAACAAAAATACTGAAATTTAGGGAACATTTAAACATGAAGGGAACACAATTCATGGCAGCAGCGACAACTAACCCACAACACCTTTGCCACTATATGCACAATCATGCGCCAACACCTCGCACCATTAAGGTAACACCAGAGAGACATTATAACCAAATACGCCATTCCATACCACGGCCCACAGTCATCACACAGTACAGAGAACACATACACACACACCTAACCCACAAAGCACTGACACGACTCGGTCTGAATGCGGTTCTAGTTGCGAAGCCGCCACCTATTGACAGACAGGTCAGAGACCAGCCTGAGCAGATCGGATCGCGTTAACTTAGTACGATTCCGATGTGGACATCACCCCAACTTACAGACATATAAACACAGACTAGACAACTCCACAGACGACACCTGCCACCTGTGCCAGGACACACCACAAACAATTGAACACATTATGACAGAGTGTACCGCTCTAGCACAACATAGAACACAACACAGCATCACTAGTGCGGTGAACCTCTGGTCCACTCCGGAGAGGGCGATCGGTTACAAAAACAACAACAACAGAACTTAACGAAGAAAAATTGTATCTCACGTATGTATATTAATTTAAAAAAGTAATCATTAAAATTCAAAACTTTCTTTGGTTAAAAAATAGAGAAAACATAGAGCGTCATATAAAGTGAGAGCTTAGATTTGAGCAGGAAAAATTTAATCATTCGTTTGTAAATATCATTGGTGAGTATTTTGGAATAGTTTGAGTATTCAGTTTTGAGAAGCAGAATTCTACTGTCCAGATGCTTGTTGGTTCTGAACCACAGCATGAAGTCTACCAAGCAAGTTCTGAAATGGAAGAATGGGGACAGTAAGCAACTACTAACAACATCATTATTCACAACGTCTTTGTTTCATTTTTTAACTCCAAATTTTCGTGGTTGCTGGGTTTATCACTCTCACCCACCCAAACTTCGTCCCAATGCCAGAAACGGCGGACGGGAACACAATCGATGAAGCAACCAGTACATTTAAAAGATTAATTAATGGTAATAGTGTTCCATTCACTTCATTCACAAAGCGTATGCACTGTGTAGGTTTTTAACCATTTTAGAATAAAAAATTATTTATTCATTTATTCCTTAAATTATATATCGGAATATTATGAAATATTATTTGGGACGTTAAAAGGTTTGTTTTTAAAATGTTCTCGTTTATATATTATATACCAGAAGTTCTATACACATATTCTGCTACATTAAAGCAATATAATTATTTTTCAGTCTTCAGAACGACCAATAAAAACCTTGTCTGAGCTCGATGGCAGCGGCTATCCTGTGTTCGGATTTGGCAATTATTTCTCGAACTCTTTCAAAACTGCGAACAACCACCATGTCCGAAACCTTTACCCGCGCTTTGTGGAAATCACTGACACATTTGCAGAATTCAGGTATCTAGTATCTCTACTTTATTATTTATTATAGTGTTCCATAACAAATAGGGTTTGGTGAAAAAATCAAAAGTGCCAGGATCAAAATTGAGGGGGTCTAGATAGTGGTCTTTTGTCCAGGATTAAACTTTAAAACCGATTTTGGGTGCTTGCATACTTTAAATCTGTGACTGCTACCAGCCAATTTATACAAATCGTATGTGCGTGCGACCAAAATTTGAACCCAGTGACCTATCTCGGGTTCTGGACATGACAGAAAGACAATTTTAAAACTGTTTATGATGTATTTTTTACCTTTGAAGCAGATTAAAACATTTGCAGAGGGCTGCAGGGTCAATAATGCATCAAAAAATCCATATTTCGTCATTTTTGCTCAAAAATGCAATTTTTCGGCCCTTTTTCTCCAAATATTTTGTTTTTTTATTTGAAATTATATTTTATATTTTTCTTTTCAGGTTGAATTTATAGAAGTGATAAATACATGTATTTTGATAACCTTATTGCCAAAAAATACTGCATAGTAGGATGTTAAGACGCAGTGACACAGTTAAAATTCTTGATGGAGGTCGCAGAATTTCAAGCACAGACTCCTTCCCCAAAGGAAAGCTTCCTCTTGTTAAAGATGTCATCCAACGTGTAATGGCAGAATAGAACTGGACAACCAGACAAGCAGCTGATACGGTTGCACTAAGTCTGATTGAACACTGAATTTTGTGCAATGTCTATCCAATTTCACGCCCCGGTGTCACCAGCAAGATTCAGGATCTAGTCAAAGAATTTCCGAGGTAAGATTCAAATTTTCAGTCCCTTATAAAAAGATTTAAAATATGTCATACTTTTGTAAATTTTGTAGTTACATTTATTTGTTTGTGACAGTAATTTTATTAACATAATCATGTGATTCAGTGACTTTCAAATCATAAGAATGATTGGTAATAAGTTCTGTTTTGACTAGAACTTAACTTAGGGTTTATAATTGAAATTTATATTCACATCATTAAAGTTTTGGTAATTTTGTAGGTTTGAAAGATATCCAAAAAAGAAACGTGGTGACAAGTTCCAGAGTGATCTTTCTTCCTTCATTGAAAAAACTTTCAAGTTGTTTGACATCTTCTGTGAGGACTCAAATTGGAGAAGAGATTTGGAACATTTGTATCAACTCGGAATGACAGAAGAAGACTATGCTTTCTGTGAGGACCAGAAAACAGCTAGAATAGGAAGATGCGTTGGTTTTAAGGAACGCCTTACATCGACAGACATCAGATACAAAAGGAGTACAGCAGGAGCAAGCAAAAAAAGAATCAGTGAGTTTGATCAATATAAATTAAAAAACTTTTGATTAATGGTCACCGAAAATCTGGGTTTCTTGAAATGATAGTGCTACAAATTATAAAATTTTATTTCTGCGTCTTTGGTAAACTATCTTGTATCATAATCATATTGTATTTTATTATCCCCAGGAAAGACCTCAGAAGAGGTTTTGAAGTTGTTCCATCAAGCTCAGCAGCAATACATGACAGTGATCTCGACAGTCTCTCAAGTTGGGGCAGCTTGGAATCACAGGATGAAACAGTTGGTGTTAGTGAACAACTGACACCAAACCTCGCTTGGCAGTGTGACAAGTATTCTGTATAGTTTAAAATATGAGTATTCTTTGAACACTTGTTTCTCTGTTGACAATACCTTTGAAAAAATGATTTATAATCCATGTAACGTTGCTAATAGTTAGAGTCCAAATCTTGGACAATGCTGTACAATGAACATCTTGTTGGAATATTAACTTGATATAAAATAAATGTCTTTTACCAGGTATCAAGTAAGTGACAGAGCCAGAGCAGCAGTTTCATCAGCAGTTTTAGAGGATTATGGAATTAGCACTACTACTGATAAGATGAATGTAATTGACAGGTAACAGTCCAATTATCTTGTACATTAGTATCTGATTCAAATCAAGTATTTCACAAAAAGGCATACGTTCCAAACAAGTGTTGAAATTTAAATATTGTTAGTCAAAACCTATGGAGCTTACTTAAATAACTGTCTTTAAAATTGAGTAAATTTGCACTATGGACTTTGCAGGAACAAGCTGAGACAAGAACGTGAAAAATATCGTAAAGACATAAGAAAAGAGGAGGGTAAATTGTTTGAATTGGTGGATGCTATTTATGTGGATGGTTGCAAAGATGCAACAATGGTGACAGCTGAAGTAAATGGCAAATATTACAGAGGAACTGAGCTAGAAGAGCACTATGTAATTGTAGGAGAACCTGGTAAGATTTAAAATTTGATCTTTAGTTTGCATTTTGTAACAGATATTACTCAACATATTTATTAAGATGAATTTTGGATATAGAAATTGGAAAATAGATATAAACCTGAAATATCTAAAAAGTTGTCTCTAATTTCTGAATACTATTTCAGGTGATTTCTACCTCTCACACGTGACTCCAAGTAATGGCAAGGGGTCGACTATTGCAACAGAGATATACAAGGCCCACAAAGACACTGAATTACAAACCAAACTTGCATGATAGCATCTGATGGGACTAATACACTGACCGGTTCAAATGAGTGAGCAATCAGATGCCTGGAAGAACTGCTTGGTAGACCTTTGCAGTGGAGCATTTGCCTACTACACTGTAATGAGCTCCCTCTTCGTCACGTCTTTGTTATTCTGGATGGAACAACAAAGAGCCCTGGCTCATTTTCAGGAAAGATAGGGGTTGAACTTGGTGGAAGTGTATCTCAGTGGGATGTGATTTCATTCAAGCCAATTAGGAATTCAACATTTCCAGTTATTCCTAACGAAGTACTGGAGGACCTCAGCACTGATCAGTATTATGCTTACAGAATCTGTATGGCTGTTATGCTTGGCTGTGTTGATCCTGATCTTCAGCTCCTTGAAGTTGGACTGATCTGTCATTCAAGGTGGTTGACTCTGGCATGTAGAATCCTCAGATTTTATACATCTCAAAGGAAGCCTTCCAAAGTTCTGGTCACACTTGCAGAGTTTTGTATATGATAATAAAAACCCACTCTAATAGACAGTTTATTTCCACAACAGTTTCGATGCCCACTGGCATCCTCTTCGGGTGGATATAGCTGAAGAGGATGTCAGTGGGCATCGAAACTGCTGTGGAAATAAACTCTGTCTATTAGAGTGGGTTTTTATTATCATTGTGACCGTCACGTACAAAAAAGTACGTAAAAAAAAGTTGGCTCCAGATCAAGGAGTATCGATGCACAGATGGTGCTAAGAACTTTTATGATATTCTCCAAAGGATCCTGAAATTTTCTCAAAAGGAAGCCAGGGAGATAGCCCTAAAAACCCTCTACCGAAATGCATAATATGCTCACCCTGAGAACATATTAATTGCCATGCTTGCTGATTCAGACCCACAAATCCGCAACATCGCAGTTAACAAGGTACTTTTGGTCAGAGGGAATGAATCAGTTGAAACAGCGATAGGCAATGATTTCGAAGGTGGTGACCTGATAATTAATTCAGATGAGGATATTAAGTCCCAGAGTTACAGCCTGACTTGAGTGTTGTGAGAGATGGTAGTATCAGGAGATTCATGGTGCCTAAAATCAATAACGATGCTCGAGGGTATCTCAAAATGATAAACTTAAATTCACCTGACGTTCATGAGCCCCCTATCATAGCATCGCTAATCAATGAAGAACTCATAAACATGAGAAAGGAAGCACTGTAACTCAACCAGCCTTGTTATAATCAGGCTGTAGAGAGGCACATTAAACTTATAACAGAGGCTTCCTCAACTGTTGTAGGATTTGAACGTCGTGATGGCATTATTCGACAAAGGATAAAATCAAGAAAACTGATGAAAGTGTTCAATACAAAAATACAATATTCTGAAGCTGTTTAGATGATTATTTTTTATTACTTTTTTAATGATTGATACTTTAGGTTAATCTTAAGTTGATTTGTAATATTTTCAGTAGAAAATTGTACATATTTACCACAAATTGTCTAAAAAATTTACAGAAAAAGGCTGAAAATTGCAATTTTTAGCCAAAAATAATATATATATATGGATTTTTGGATGCATTATTGAGCCTGCAGCCCTCTGCAAATGTTTTAATCTGCTTCAGAGGTGAAAAATACATCATAAACAGTTTTAAAATTGTCTTTCTATCATGTCCAGAACCCGAGATAGGTCACTGGGTTCAAATTTTGGTGGCACGCACATACGATTTATATAAATTGGCCGGTAGCAGTCACAGTTTTAAAGTATGCAACCAAATAAAAACAAGTCACACCAAAAAGTCTCGCATCTTAACTTGTATACGCTTCAAACAGTGCAATATCTGTTCAAGAAATTACAATACAAGTTACTAATGGAAATAAAACTGTTCTATGTTTGATGCAAATGAATAAAGTTCTCCTCTATTATTTTCTCTTTGTAGTCTATGAACACTCTTGATTAAAAAATACATACAATTTATGTCATCAAAATGTCATGCATAAACTCACATTCATGAAAGAGCCTATCTTTTTCTTAAAAGTATCTAAGTAGTTACTATTTACCAAATCATATTACAAGTTACACCAGACGTACTTATCTCTTATAGCGCAATTACATCAACTCCAAAACTATCCTACATAACTTATCACTATTTATAAACTCGCTTTCATGAAAGCACCCATCTTTTTCTTAAAACTAAGTAGCAGCCATTTACCACATCATATGGCAAGTCACTACAGAGCTACTGGTCTCTTATAACACAATTATATCAACTCCAAAAGTGTCCTGCATAACATGGCACTGTTTACACAATTTATAGCTTTTTATCATATGTGAAAACATCTAAAACTGTATAATTCTTCTACTCGATGGTTTAAAAAAGGATTTCTGGTAAATCGGGTATGATCAAATAAATTATATTATCATACTGATGTAAACCCAAGATGTCTCTTATGTGTTTCCAACAGTTGAGTATGTGCAAGATTCACTTCATCGCTTCATCACCATAGAGATAAGAATAAGATTTAGTTGCTATGCTCAAGAATATAGTGTAGTGACTATATCAAACTACAAAAGAAATATAATTGAGTCTTTATGAGGTATTAAATTGAATATGAAAACTCTATAATATTCACGGAAGGTCCATGAAAAGATATATTAGACTCATACAAATGCAAATAATGTAAGTTTAGAACTTAAATATGGCATGTGAAATTATTTTATAACATATTTTAAAACAACAGTGCTCAATTATTAATCTACATCAGTACTCATTTTCAACCCCATTTCGATATCGATATCGAAGTATCTCTGAACATTTAAAAGATTATATTAAAAAGTCGAGGCATTATTAGTTCGAAATATGGACGACATCATGATTTGTGTAAGGGGATGTATCGAGTTTGCGGATTATTCATCAGACGATGTGTTCCCGCTTTGCGCCAGAGCATATAGTAATCTGATCCCATATCTCACACCCATAGGAAGCGGAAATTGAACGAAGGTGGATGCGATAGCTTGGACGACTTTGATATCCCCCATCCCCCATCCTCTGTTTTTATATTTATCGTTAAAAAGGCTTGTTTTACATCTGCGGTCAATGCTACTCTACCAAACCTGGATCTGAGTAACAAATAAAATAAAATTTGCATTTAAATTTGGCCCAGCATCCAAACAGTCATTCAAGGACACACCCCGTTTGTCCTTGGATGAGCCATCAAAAATTATCCCCAGTTTGGTAGTAGTTTTGTCTTGCTGTGCCAGTGCAGATAATGTCCCTCCTGGTTCACCAGCTCACCTTGCACCCTTTCATTATAGCTTTCCTTTACATAGCTTAGGATGGCATTGTATTCATTCAACAACTCTTCATTTTTCCTTACCTTGCGCAATGAAATATCTAATCTCCTATTAGCTAACTGAAGGTTAGACATTGGTTTGGAAGAATCCTTCCAAGGGAGACCAACTTCGTAGCAACCATCTCTAAACCCAATACCATTTTCAAATTGCTATAAAATCTCCTTGTTCACGGCATTTGCATGCTTCTCCTGCTTTGTCCTTTATGCCAAAAGATTCAAATTCCTAAAAGGCTTTGAAATGCCTTTTGAAACCATGGCTGTTTCCTCAATCTTAACAAAACGAGCTCTAACCTTCATTTCATTGCAATAGCTACCATATAGCATCGAGCCTAACTTGCTTTCAATAGCTACAGGACCTTGAGATATGCGAACAATGTTACCAGTGAAAAATTCCTAATAATAGTTAGCTCCAATAAAAAGACTAATCTCTTCAGTTCCTTCAAACTTATTATTGGCCAAATTAATTCCTTTAACTTGTGATTCTTGGATACATGCCATATCTAAACAGGTAGTGACTGGAACGCAAACTTCCTCAATCTCTACAGCTTGAATCTTGATAGTGCATTGCATTCACGTCGGACTATAGTGGATTCAGTTTTCCCAGAATAGTTCCTTGTTTCATGCACGGTCTGTGTGTAATATAAAAGTTTCTCATGGGACCATTCTGAGTTGAAACACATTAAACGGACATATTAAGTGCCTTGAAAAGTGGACGCTCAAATTTTCCGGTTGAGATTTAAGTTTTGGTTATAGCCTAAACATACAATAGTTACCACTTTTTTGTTGATGTATTCAATCCGACGTGAATGCATCGAGTTTCTTGCGTATATTGAGGTTCTGAATGTAGCGGGCTTGGCAGCTTTAAGCCCTAGACCCTGTCCCAAAGCTGGATCCTATCTGCTTAGCAAATAGCTGAAAAGGGAAGCTATATCTTGGGGTTTCTTTGTGAATGACTCGGTGCCCACGTTGAGCTTCCATCATGAAAGCGAAAAACTATCGTATTTGTCATTTACCATTACTTATTCGGACTATAGTGGATTTAATTTTCCTAGAAGAGTTCCTTGTTCTATGCACAGTCTGTGTGTAACGTAAAAGTTTCTCAGGGGACCATTCCGAGTTGTAGCACACACATATATACATGGTGATTCATAAATATATTTTATAAATCGTAGGGTGTTTTCTTCAGACAAAAATAAAGAAAAGAGACCATATAAACAGGTCGAGAAACCCGTAGGTTTCGAGCTATAGCACGCGACAGAGGGAATATCTCAATGCTGTGTAACCTGAAAGGTGGATAGGGCGCGGCGGTCCTACTCCGTGGCCACGTCGGTCACCACATATAAATCCCCTTGATTTTTACTTGTGGGGTCATTTAAAAGGCCTAGTTTATGTTACGGAATTCTGAGCACGTGATGAATTGTGGCAACGAGTTCGAGATAATTGCGAAGCGATCCGCAATACTCCCGGAATTTTAAAGTGTCAGACAATCACTGGTGCGACGTGCATTCAAGAAGTAGGAAAGAATTTCGAACAGTTACTTTAATGAAGCAAATGTATCACACGATTTTCATAAAATGTAAAAAATCTTTCGGATTTTATTTTTTCTGTCGCGTGCTCTAGCTCGAAACCTATGGGTTTCTCGATCTATGTTTATATGGTCTTTTTTCTTTATTTCTGTCTCAGGAATACATCCTGCGATATATGAAACACATTTATGAATCACCCTACCTTTGGTAACCTTTGGTTTGCTTCCGCCCGAATTGTTCATTCTGACGAAGATCAAGCTTTTCACTCCATCTTAAACCTACAGTTTAACGTGGGATCCGAATCACACCCCACCAGCAGCCCAGCGTCGCTAACCACTACATCACCGAGGCGCATATATATATATATATATATATATATCAGGTCATCCCATAAGTAATGTCGTTTTTTAGATCGGAATTTAAAGGACAAAAAAAAGCTCAACTGAAACTTTTTAATCTAGTATATATTTTCCATCGGAATCAATGACACTCTGCTAACGTCCTACAAGCTTCTCAATGCCATGTTTATAAAATTCAGGCGGTTTTGAGGCAAAAAACGTACAAAGAATGGTGTGCAGGTCATCTAAAGAAGTATAGTTTCTCGTCAAGATAGGTTTGCAGACTCCTGAAGAGATGATAATCTGAAGGCGCAAGGTCTGGAGAATATGGAGGATGTGGAAGTTTTTCCCACCCAAACTCCTCAATTTTTGCAGAAGTGATCCGAGCGGTATGAGGACGTGCGTTGTCGTGGTGGAACACGATTCTTTTCCGTTTAACCAAAGAAGGCCTCTTTTTTTTTAGTGCAGTGTTCAATCGATCCAGTTGTTGACAGTAGACTTGAGCGGTGATTGTTTGGTTGTGTGGTAAGGTTTCAAAGTGTATTACACCACCTTTATCCCACCAAACACTAAGCAACACCTTCCGAGGGTGAAGATTTGGTTTCGGCTGTGGTGTCGCTGGTTCTCCGGCACAAACCCACTGTCGACGGCGCTTAACATTCTGGTACAGTATCCATTTTTCATCACCAGTCACTAAACGGTGCACAAACGGATCTTGGAGTTCACGGGAACAAGAGCTGTGCTAATGTTTACCTGCACCCTCAGATTGTCGACCGACAATTCATGTGGCACCCATTCTCCTAACTTAGGCACTTTCCCGAGTTGTTGCAAATGTCGATGGATGGTGGACGGGGATGAATTGAGTTTCTGGGTCAATTCTTCGACAGTTGTTGAACAGTCTTCTTCAAGTGCGGCTAACAGCAGGTCATCATCAAACTCAGCAGGGCGTTCAGAGCGTGCTGCATCTGTCAAACAGCAGTCACCATTCCTAAACTTTTGAAACCATCTTTGACATTTCCTCACATGCAGAATATCGTTGGCATAAACTTCCTGAATGTTTCGCGTTGCTTCAGTAGCACTATTCCCTTTTTTGAATTCGTAAAGCATTATATGCCTGATATGCTCTTCTGATACCGCCATGTTTATGAGGGGTTCACATAAAGCAAAACACACGTCTTCACTGGTCAAGGTCTGTAAAGTATGTAGCGAAACACGATAGATCTCCTCTTAGATATAACCTTCGGAAAATTTATGCTTAAACCGAGTAGGACTAATTTAAACTTAATCTATCGTAAAAAATGACATTACTTATGGGTGACCTGATATATACAATATACGTATATATCTATTGTATATTTTCGCCTGTCTGTTTGTCTGTCCTTTATGCAAGCGCAAACCGTTTGACCTAGAGCTACAAAATTTGGCACGGGAACCTCTTATGGGTTGAAGAATGTTAATAAATTAAATAATTAAAATTACTGGGCCCGAAGGCCCCAGCACCGCGATTAAACTACAGAAAAAAACGCAGCCGTGAAAATTTTGAGCTTCACATTGTGTCAAGATTTCTGAATTTTAACATTTTCATGACTAATTATTTGGTCAACTATAGAAAAGAACACAGTTATGAAAATCTTGAGCTTCACATATAATTATTTTTTAGGACGACTTCAAACCGTTTGATCTAGAGCTACCAAATTTGGCACGGGAACCTTTTATGGGATGAAGAATGTCAACACAGAGTCGGTCAGCCTGTCTGTTTGTCTGCTTGTGCGAATAGTTACAGGAAGTTAACGTGGCAATGTTTTTTTGCAGTTTTTGAAATCCCAACAACTTTACCATGCCACCAAAGAAACGGGCAAGTTTGGGCAGATCTACATCAGCAGCCAGAAAAAATAAAGAAGCCGGAAGCAGGAAAGCTCACAAGAAAGACAATCACGCCTTGAAGTTGACCGTGAACGACATGCAACAGACAGAGCAAGAGTAAACCTCCAAGAAAGACAATCACCTCTTGAAGCTGTCCGAGAAAGTGTAGCAGCTACCAGAGCAAGAGAAACACCCCAAGAAAGACAATCACGCCTTGAAGCTGACCGTGAACGACATGCAACAGCAATGTGAAATTTATCCCGGGCAACGCCGGGTACCTCAGCTAGTATATATATATATATATATATATATATATATATATATATATATATATAGTGAACCTAGTTTTAGCCGTTTAAGGTGATAATGATTTAATTGTATGCAACGATTGATTAAGGCAATGACTGACTGATTACTTATTAATGAAAGGCTATTTGAGTAGATCCACCATACTATTGGAAGTGACCGAAATGGCAGCGAGGTCACCAGCTTTGGTTTACGCCCAAGCAAATTAATGTTAAGGTTATAAAAGACACCTTATGTGTTTTGTAGTTTATTATGAAAATAAATCCGTTATTTTATTCACTGTGATATAACAAAGAATTGACAGTAATTAATTGGTAGTTTTACGTTATGCTTATGGCATAGGCTTAGCTAATAAAATGAAATGTTAATAGCTTAATTGACACGTAATAATGTACTCATTAATGGTATGTAAATGGCATGCGATATGGAACAGTGAATGGGCCTAGTTAATGATATAAAGAATGCACGTGCGTCTGGTACATTGAATGGAATACTTGACACTGATTAAGTAGGCTAAATGATTGCATGGATGCACATAGAATAATTGATGTGGCCTAATAATAATGGATTGAAATGCTTGACAAATACGCAAATATCATTTATATATAAGACCATTATTTGATGTTAAATGATTACGTCAAGAGAACATTTTGTTAACACACAAATATGAATTGAACATAATGACGGATGATACGCGGAATTACGGTATAAAAATGACAATTGAATTGGACGATAGGCCTACTGCGTTCTTTCACGAGAGTTAATTGGAACGCGTGATTACACACTTTGGGAGTATAGCCTACCGTTCGGCAGTAGGCTAATGTAGGCTTCACAAGAGTACTTAGAATAGGAGGTACTTATCTTATGGTGACGTAACCTTTGTTGAAGGCGGGTTGAAGACGAACCTATTACGCAGATTCTAGTTGTCGTTGTCCGTTAAGCCTCTTGAGATGATGGATGTAGGCTTCGTGGAGGCCTGAGGTGATGTTACTTCTCGAGGTGCAGGCTGGCCTTGTGATATTGCAGGCGTAGGCCTGTGGTGCGGAAGATATCTCGAGGAACGTGGAGAAACTTGAAGGCCGACCCGGCAAACCGCAGGCCCGAAATGATTCCGGTTGGGCCTCGAAGGATTGCTTCTGCAGGTGGTCTGTAGATCTTACGTGAAGACAAATTGTAGGCCCTGAAGAAAGTAGCGGCCGTGGCCCCCGGCCAGGGGGCCGGAAAACGGTTGGTGGACGTTCGATGGTGAGCGTACGGGTGAGTGAGAGTGAGGAAGAATGAGCGTGGGTGCTCTCTTTTATACGCTGGTCCTGTGACGTAGAACTGTACCAAATCTTAAGACGCTTTGTCCACGCGTCTTTTAGTTGTTAACGGTTTTCGTTCGCTCCCATTGGGAAGAAATAGACGCTCCATTGTTTGACTCTTGCCCACGTGTTTTTTCCAAGTTCTTTGATGATAGCGTGGAAGTAAAGGATCTGTCTATTTGTTGGTCTATTTCTTGTCGATCCGCTACATATATATAGAGGGTTGCCAAAATAAATACGCACTTTCGGTTTTTCCATAGTTTTAGATTTGATAGTAAAAGTCATTAGTAGTATGACTGCAAAAGGAGAGTGCAATGCAATTGCAAATGTTGATCAGTGTTGCAAAGAGGGGAGGGGAATATTGCAAGAGGTTATGCAACAAAGGGGTTTGCAACAAGGGGGTTATCCCCCAAGCTGCAATGAAGGGGAACTCCCCCAGGAAGCTGGGGGAGTTCACCTAACTTCTTTGGGGGAGAAGGTGGGACGGCCTCACCCCAAAGGGAAACCTAACCTAAGCCCTAACCCAGTGGTTCTGAACCGGTGTGCCGCGAAGTCTTCTGAGGTGTACCGCGAAACAGTGACGGCAATTATATTTCTACTGGTATTTTGATATGAAAATTTAGTCTCAAACCAAATTTCTCATCCAGAACAAACTAAGTTTCGGTCTAAATTTCCAAATAGTCCTAGTTTGAATAACCAAAGAAAACGTTTCAGCCACCAAAAAAAAACATTTCTGGGGAACTTTAATAAACTGCAAAAATAATTTTGATTATTATATTACAGAAAATGATGCTGATGAAATAGTAATAATAATAATAATAATAATAATAATAATAATAATAAACATAATTAAGTATTTATGAAAAATATAATTTTCGTATTATAATTAAAGTTATTTCTGTGTTTATATATAATATTAAAGTATTTTTTTAAGAATTTAAAAGATACTTCTTAAAGCCTGGTGGATGTCACGTGATTTCATGAGAACGTCCGAAAACATTCGTAAATCTAGTTGCCAGTTACCTAGTAAACTGCATAAAAACAGAATAGCAATTTGCTATTACGGATTAGTTTTTATAACTCCCCAACTATTAGGTCTATAATTACTTTTAAGGATATAATTATAATCATTATATTTATATCGTGCATATATTTATAATTATTTATTATTATATATAGGTGTACGGCGCCTTAAGTTGACAGTACTGTGGGCTGTGGCTCTCAGTCTGCTTTCTTCCTATTTTGTGACAAAATGGTTTTGCAGTGTTATTCTAAATCTATTCAATGATAATTGCAGCACCATCGAAATGGTTAAATTTATTATAAGAAAACGCAACAATGATGGTTGTGAAAACCATGATAACGAAAATAACGCTTTGAAAAACACCCAGATAAATAAACAGAGGAAGATTTCCAAAACCGTTCATCGCCATTATGATGAGAGTTATTTGAGTTTCGGTTTTTCTTGGTATGAAAATGAAAATTGTCCTCTCCCATTATGTGTCGTGTGTGGTGAAAAACTGGGGAATGAAAGTATGGTTCCTAGTAAATTAAAAAGACATTTCACATCTAAACATCCAGTTGATCAGGGAAAAGACTTGAACTATTTCAAAAGATTATTATGCCAGCAATCAAAACAAGCAACTAATTTTTAAAAAATCATAAAATTGTCTGATAAAGCTCAAATAGCTTCTTACGAAATCTCAGAAGCTATTGCGCAAGAAATGAAGCCACATACTATAGCGGAGTCACTTATTATACCAGTGTGCCGTAAAATTGTTAAGAGAATGTTTGGTAGCGAAGCATAAAAAGAAATTATGAAGATTCCTGTTTCTAATGATACTCTTCATAGCAGGATAAAAGATTTATCAGCTGACATAGAAGAAAACGTATGTAATAAGCTTCAAAATTCAGATTTTGCTTTGCAAGTTGACGAATCAACTGATATTAGTGGCAGAACACACTTTGGCATTTATTCGTTTTTTTGACGAAAATAATATAGTTAATCAATTCTTTTGTTGCAAAGGACTTCCAGGAACCACATGAGGTCGAGACATCTTTGATACTTTGACTGGCTATTTAGCAAAATAGAAATTGTCCTGGAAGTCATGTGTTGGTATTTGTACGGATGGGGGCTCCATCCATGATCAGATCAATTAAAGGATTCAATACACTTGTAAAAAAGGAAAATTCAAATGCCATATTCACTCATTGCTTTTTACATAGGGAAGTACTTGTTTCAAAGAATTAGGAATGGAGTTAAAAAATGTACTAGATCAAGTTGTCGAAATGGTTAATTTCGTGAAAATGAGGCCATTAAAAACACGCCTGTTCGAAAACCTCTGCAAAAATATGAATGCACAATACGAACATTTAATTTTACACACTGAAGTTCGATGGTTGTCAAGAGGGAAGGTTTTATGTCGCGTATATGAACTGTAAAAAGAGCTGCTAACTTTTTTTGAAGGAGAAGGAAACAAAAAATTTTGTGAATATCTTAGTTGTGAGATTTAGTGCACCAAACTGGCATATTTAGCAGAGATATTCAAACAGGTTAATAGTCTGAACATCAGTATGCAGGGGAAAAATGGAAACATTCTTACGTCTACCGATAAGTTAGCGGCATTTCAGAAAAAAATAGTCATTTGGAAAAGTGCAATTAAAAATGGTAATTTTGAAATGTTTCCTCTAATCTCTGAAACTCATTCCAAAGAAATAATTCCTCTCATAGGTGATCATTTAACAACGTTGGAAGGCAATATGCAACGATATTTTCCATCATTAAATACAGAAAAATATGATTGAATCAGGAACCCATTCATTCTCATTTCCACTAATTTTGATTTGAAAATATCTGAACAAGAAGAGTTGGCATCCATTTCAACTGATCGTAGTCTGAAGATCAAACATGGAGAATCTCCTCTAGATACTTTCTGGATTTCCATTGTGAATGAATATCCTGAAATTAAAAAAAAAAAGCTTTAGTTGTTTTGATGCAGTTTTCTACTTCATATTTCTCTGAATTGAGATTTTCAACACTTACAACCATTAAAGGTAAAAAAAGAGAAAGACTTCGCTGCGTTGAAGATGATATGAGAGTTTGCCTATCATACATACGCCCGAACATTGATGAAATAACAAAAAACACCAAGCTCAAGTGTCTCATTAATAATAGTGAATAATTAAATAAGGTAAGTTAAAGGAAAGTTAGTTATAGGGATTTTAAAATATTATTTTACATCTTGTACTAGTATATTTGTATATATATTTTAAGTACCGTGCCGCGCAATATTTTTCGCCTCAATAGTGTGCCGCGAACATCAAAAGGTTCAAAACCACTGCCCTAACCTAAGACAGGGAGGAGGAGGAGAGAGAGGAAGAGACCATCCAGCTCCCACAAGAGGCAGAAGCTCAATGACTGATTATACTCCAACACTTGACTTAGAACTCGAAATCCGCCAGTTGGCGTAGAAGCCAGTGCCTCCAGGCATTATCAGCCAGTTGGCACAGTGTATACAAGGTTTGACGGCCAAGAAACGCACACAAACGCACGTACACTCCCCTACTATACGTAGGCTGACCATACGTACCGTTTTGAACGGGACAGTACCGTTTTGTATGGGTTTTTGTATGGGTTCTGTCACTGAAGAATAATTGTAAGCTCAATATGTTTATGTACTTACTTTTTCATGAATACAGAATATTACATAACCCCCGTCCCTTTTTTGCCATCCCAATGTCCCGTTTTTGTCTCAAGGAAATATGGTCAGCCTAACTATACGCCCATAAACCCCCTATTATCACACACACAAATATATGCACGCTCATAGGTCGCCAACTCCTACCATCACCGGGTCTCGAACCCAGGTGTAGGGCAACTCGCTCCTCCACCAAACCATGCTTAGAGGCGGGGCCACCAACTCTCCCTTCATGTGAAGAGAGACACTAGCAAGTACGAATTGTTCTTCATCACTTATTTTACAATCAGTGAAACTCTCATTATTGTACATACACACACACACACACACGTACGTACATCCGTCAGTCTGCTTAGAAGGCAACCACTTGGTATATATTTATTGAAGGTGCATTTTTATATTCCCATCCCCCCCGTTATTCCTTAATATCATTTATATATACAACCAAACTAACTAAATAAGACACCATTACATCATTCTGTTTTTTCTAAAGTCACGTAATCGCCAAAACAAATAATAATAATAATAATAATAAATAAACTCAGATCTTCTTAAAGATTTATCCATTAAAAAAATAAAATTTAAAACAAGGGATGAAATCTTTGGAGTGGGTAAGGTATATTTGACACGCCCCAGAATTCACGGATCGGCCAGTTACAGTACAGTGGGCGGCGCATGAGAACGGCCCCAGTACCTCTGGTTGGTGGATGGCAGCACTCACACGTTATGCCCCACCCAAATTTCACAGACGGCCAATAGGAAACTCGCGATTCGGGTATTGTGGGTGTTTACAATTAGTCTCCCGTATATAAAAGGGAGCATTTTCATATGGAATCCACAACAGCTGTATTTATCAACGAGTACTACATAAATATATCGCCATAAGCCAATCGCAGCAGCTTTACATCTCCCCGAAAGTGTTTCAAGAAGGAAACCTCTATGCAGGGGTTACGCTCCACCTTTTCGGAGCAACTGACCGGAACGCTCTACTTTCAACCCAAAACATTGCGGAAATTTGTGACGGGTAGAAAGAATTTACCGTTGATGACGGCATTGAAATGTAAGTAACTAATTTCATTTTTGAATCGGGCTTTATGCTTCGGTTCATTCAGTGCAAGTGTTATAATTTATAAAAAGCGATAATAAATGCGTTTTGAAAAACTAGTTTGTGATTTAAGCTGAAGGCCGGGCTATATATATATATATATATATATATATCGCTTCATTCAGTGCAAGTGTTATAATTTGTGAAAAATCGAAATAAAACGAAGTGAAAGGATATCTGGCCAAGGGCGAGGCCAGGTGCCGGCAGACGATGCGTAGCACACCCATCTAATCTTCCTTGCTGATAACGTAAAAATTTATAGAAAGTTCTACAGGTATGATTTTAGAATTACTAAATCTTTTAGATTTGACTGCGGCCCCGGTCTCGTTACCCGGTGCTGGCAGATGATGCGTAGCATACCCAGCTAGACTTCCTTTTGACCCCAGTTAGGATAGTTGCTTTGTGATTATAATTTGACCCGGGCGACCTAATCGGCATTTTTTCGTATTGTAACTCTCTCTTCCCATATATAACCTTTGGTTAGCTTCCGCCCGAAATGTTCATTCTGACGAAGGTCAAGCTTTTCACTCCACCATAGACCTGCAGTTTAACGTGGAATCCGAACCACGCCCCATCAGCAGCCCAACGTCTTAACCACTAGGCCACCTAGGGTACCCATTTATCTACCAACCACTTTCTTTATTGTGTGGAAGGATGAACAGCTGGGTTTTGCTGCGCGCCGGCTGCCGTAGGGTCTCGAACCCGGTGCCGATGGATTCGTAGTCAGCGACGCTGAGCACTACACCACCGAGGCGCATCCACTACACCACCGAGGAGCATATATATATATATATATATGGATGTATGTGTTAACAACCGGGCTCGTTACCCGGTGCCGGCAGATGATGCGTAGCACATCCAGCTAATCTTACTTTTGAAACCTGTCAGGATATCTGCTTTGTGATTATAATTTGCCAGGCACCCTAATCGGCATTTTCTCTAATTGTAACTCTTTAATTAAAATTTAATTTAATTTAACTTTAAATAAAAAATATTCAGTATGAACTAATCATTAATTCTCCTTAAATGACCGATGCGGAACTTGATCGTGTTATAGCTACTCTTCGCGACAGCTTTGATGAAAGGCAAATAAATTACGACGATTTGGAGGCTTTACCGCGCAGCCAGCCCAGTGACCTGAATACCGAGGTCGAGGTATTGGCTCACATCCGGTCCAATGAATGCCAGGTTATCGAAGAACTAATGTACGTTTTTTGTGATTAAGAACAAAACATATTGTATTTTATTTAATTTATTAAATGGTAGAAAGCATGTTTTAGTACAATTCGGCTTACAGAACTAGCGTCCGTTAAATAAGACTAACATTAATGGACACATTTACAATTATAATATATATATATATATATATATATATATATATATATATATATATACACACGTAAAACTTTACACAATATAGTTACAAATACACACACACACACACGTAAAACTTTACACAATACAACGAGTGCGTACAAATGGGAACCTTTTTTATCTGTCTGCATACCAATTCATCATCCTCTCAGTGTCGCACAAATCGAATAATTTTAAGAAAATTATAAATCTCTTCCCACGTGACATGTGCAGAAGAAATTAAAGACAGTGCATACCACAAGTATTACTAAAATGACCTTGGAAACTGTAAGGATTCCAGGCAATTTCAGGGACATGTAGCTGTTCGATAAATTGTACAACCACAGAGTCACTCCAGGGCTGAGTGCCAAGTGAATCAAAATAGTACATTCTTTGCCTACTTTTAAAATAGATTGCAAACCAATGAATCCCCTCACTATCAATAACATCTGTGTTCACGATAAGGCTACACCACTCTCTTGTAGTTGGCAATTTCAATGTTTCATTCTTAGCAAACACACCGATAAATTTGGAGCGTGTGATTCGGTCGCTTTTCATTACTCTCTGGAGTGTATTCGCGTCCATTTTAAAAGTCTTTGACAACGTTCCTGAAACGGTGGAGCTCTATAAGAGCTTGTGATTCGAGGTACACTAGTACACTAATAGGCGCGTCTATAGGATCGGCGAACTCCAATCTGACTGAGATGTTCCCACTTTGTTGTGGACTTAAGTGTGTATTTACACTAGCAGATAAGTCGGGAATAATATCAAATGGGTAAAGGTTAAATTGATCGACAAATTCTTTCTGCGTTACGCCAAACCCAAGCTCGTCACAGCCACCGGTAATATGGGCCAAATTACTATAAGCTCTCGCGCAGAGCGGGAACACTGCGTCTGATGAGTAGTCCGTAACCATAGCCCCGCCCAATGCAAAGCTATTTACGTATAGATTTATAATTTTAAGGCCGAAATTCTCGAATTTAAAGGCGCTCTTCTTATATTTTCTATTCGTCGAAGAGTGATCCTGCATTCCAATTAATATCCTTTTAGGTAGAACTCTCAGGGCCACGTTTTTTAGCTGCTTCAAGGCCAACCCGGCGGGCACCGTGTATAGTTTGATCTGTACTCTGTTAATTGGGTATTTTACTGTTACGTGTATTAAATTTTTTTCAACTTCTACATATTTCGGGGAACTTAATTTCACTCGCCGTACACGCGGATATGTTTCCATGATGTGAATCACAACGGGGTTTTGTGCCCTCTTCTTGATCAGGTCCCAGATTTATGCAGATCTCAAGATTCGTGCGGTTGAGTTTTAGCTTCATGTCGATGCTGTTCATAAGCAGTTTCTCCTGGAACGTGAAGTCTGTATGAAAACGTCCAAAACATTCGTATATCTTTTTTTTTAGAATTTTTCCATTTATCCTTTATACTACTTTCGTCTTTAGTCTGATAATAGCCCTCGGAAATTAAAAAGGTATCTTTCGATTTTTCTGAAAAGTTTAGTATATTTTCCAGATAGGCTCGTAGGTGATAATAACCCGTTCCTGCTGAGATGTTAACCTGATTTAAATATACCTCACACTGGCTGAATATGGAGTGTAGAAAGTTGGTTTCAGGGTATGCAGAGTAACTATCATCGCAGTCCGTTCCATCTGAATGGGCTATACGCAGTTTAGCGCACATGTGCATGCAGCTTGGATCAAAAAAGTATGGGCCTGAGCTGGGTATCACGAATTCTATAGGGGCACTCGATGAACTAATTGTGTTTAATGGGTTAATTGTAATAAAGTCGCTCTGCTCAATAGAAACCTGAGTAGGGAGCATATCAAAGAGGGACAGTTCCTATTTACAACATTGTGAGCTACATGGATGGATGAAACGTGCCATGACGAGTCAGAAATATTGCCACCTCTCTCGACAAGTAGTAATCAGCCTATGATTCGTGAGAGTCGTGTCCTCAGCTTATATTAATTAAAAAAATGATCAACCATAGGCTTCATACGCTTAGAACACTTCTTTTTTGATGTCCTTTTACGTGTAGGAAACCCCTTCTTCCGGACAGCCCTCTTCTTCTTTCCACCACCACGCATTTTTCTCTGCATCTTTGATGATTTCGTCGCGTGCACGTTTTAAATGTTTTTTTAGATCTTCACTAGGTTCAGTACACCAATTATGTCTTCTACCGCGTTAAAACCTGATTGTAACGCCTTCCTTCCGAGATATCTAACACCCCTCTTTAAGAATGAGACAGCAGTGCGTAGTATGGTTGAGAAAATGGAACCAAGCCCACTCCCACGCTGATATCCCACCTCTCGATAGACTGTGAATGGCCTTCGGGTCATTATAACTGAATGCGACGAAAGTGTAGCTTCACTATTAAGCTCCCATCACCGAATGGGAAATTTTTTCCCTCAATCGTTCTTTTATATATTGAGATATTGGTTAATAGATTAGTCGCAACATTCACATAATGGGGCTTGTCATATGTAATGTTCAAATTCTTCCCTCTATGGTTGGGAATTTGTACAACGCGCAGCAGGCGCGCCTGGGTGTCCCCAACAAATTGATGTTCCACGATATTGCTGTAAATATAGCACTTGTCTGGGGATGGGTAGCTTTCACCCAATTTCTCCAATTTCAACTGATACATTAAGCTGGACAAGTCATGCTGTGCTTCGTGAAAGGTATCTCTTTGGAGGGCTGCACGATATCGACCCTTGGCAACAATTGTCAACAGTTCTTTGTCTTTAATATTTCTACTAAGCGTTTATTTTAACTTCACCGTGCGAGCAGGCGTGTCTATGTTTACGACTTCAAAAAGTTAATCGTTTGTCAGGTACGACTTTTCAAGACTCTTGTTTAAACCTGTCACAATGTCCGTGGCTTTGTCATAATGACCGATTCCTAGCGTTACATTTGTACTAGAGTACTGTACCTCACCGAACAGGACTGATCGCATTGTGGGTCTAAGGTTATGCCTAATTTTTCACACTCATCGACTCTTCTAAGGATCAGAAATATGATCTGATCATTTTCAAGGGTTAAAAATTTGGTAGCTAGCTAGAATTCACAAACACCAACTTCGTACGAACCACGTTCCAACTCAATGGGCCCATGGAGTTCTGTTACAAATTTGGCCAGGGTGTTGTTAGGATGTACAGAGAGAGAAGAGGACGGGAATGTGACATAGAAGTGGTTAGGCGCCATGTTGCATACTATTTACGCTTCATTATTGCACCAGCTTTTATATAGGTGTTGAAGCTTTCTGGGTACCTTAGCCATTTCATCAGGTACATTTTTCTCTTTCCTGAACCTTTGCTGCCAAAAATTTTCTCAATTTTAAACACACTTTTTCTTAAATTAAATATCACTTTCTGTAACTCCTCGCGGTAAAAACCCCCTGCGAATTCTTTCCCATTCAAATCTTCAACGTAATACATCATTATCTCGACTTTAGGTCTCATAGCACTAACTTTAAAAATGTCACGTGTCCATCCTTGCTCAAATCCCTTCTCGAATTTATTTCCCGAACGTGATAGCCTTACATAATCATTGATTTTGAAACGTGTAGTATGTTGGCGATGTTCCATCTCTTCTCACCTCTGTGCGCGTACCTCTTTCTAAAACTTCGTAAGGTGTCGTACCAATCGTACGGTGGTGTGAACGGTTGTATGACGATGCCAATGACCCCAGAATGTTTATATATCTGTATGTGTTTTTATGTGTAAAATAGCGATGTATGCGTTCCTTTATGGTACGTTGAACTCTTTCAGCTAAAGAGGCCTTATGTGTAGAATTGCTAGTGTAGTAACTGATATTAAACTCTGTCAGCATGTTCTGAAAAGCGTGTGTTATAAACTTTTTCCCATATCCGTATAAAAAATGGAAGTAGGAACATTGCCAGCCGGAAAATGTCCAGGCGGAAAACTGCCAGCCGGAAAATTGCCAGTGGGGAAAATTGCCAGTGAGAATATTGCCAGCCGGAATATTGCCAGTGAAAAAAACTAAAATTCACAAAAAAGGATTTATTTATTAAAATATTATTATTTAAAATTTTAAAATGCTAAAACTTGTTAAGGAAAGGAAAGCCTCAAAAAGTATGAAGATTATAAGCAATAGATCGAAGAAATGTCAATTTATCTTCTTCATTATACTGACGGATGACTTTCTCCAATCTGTCATTGATATTTTTGTACTTTTTGGCAGTATGTCTCTCTTCCCCTCTTTCGAAGTGCAATTTCTTGGTCTGAGCTAAAGCCTTTTCGTTAAAGCTAACGAAAATATCACGACTTAACCTAACCAATCGTCAAGGGCGTACAGAGGACCAAACCTTGCATTCAATGAACCTAACCGGCTATTCAATAATTTTACCATAGGTTTCGATATATATATATATATATATATATATATATATATATATATATATGTATGAAAAATTATTTCACGAAAGTGACACGTGAAAAGTATTTATGATTTTTATGGTTTTATGGTTTTATTCATCATATATATATATATATATATATATATATATATATATATATATATATATATATATATATATATATATATATATAGTTTAATCGCGGTGCTGGGGCCTTCGGGCCCAGTAATTTTAATTATTTTATTTATGTATTAACACCCAGGTGCAAAACCTGGGGACCTAATTAATATGTGTGTGAAGGTTCATGTTTGTAACTGCTTCCATTTTGGAGTTATGGCTGGAACACACACACACGCACACACACACACACACACACGTCCTTTTTCTCAATTACTTTATTTCTTACTTTCTAAATTTTTACATATTTTTGTCACTGGCAATTTTCCGCCTGGCAATATTCTCACTGGCAATTTTCCCCACTGGCAATTTTCCGCCTGGCAATTTTCCGCCTGGCAATATTCCGACTAGGAATTTTCCGTACACGATAAAAAATAGCCACAAACCCTGTCTTCTTTCAACATCAACGTTTTGTAGCTTTAGCAACTGTTTCAGGCAATTTACTTTTCAGAGCAATTAGCCACAGATATCTAGAGAATACATCTATTATGAATAGGATGTAGCGGTATCCATCATTATACACTGAATATCTTTGCATGTCTGTCAAATCCGCTTGCCAAATAGAATCAATCGAATCCGCTGTTGTCTTGGCCGTTTTAAACCGTTTTCTCACCTGCTTATGAAGTGTATAAGCATCCTGCTCCCGCAAAAATCTCTCAACATTTTTTCCCTACTCCATCATTGTAAACTCCTCTGTACGTCTATCAACGCCATCATAGGAGGCGGGGTTAGAAATGTCATAATAGCGTTTTCTTAATATGTTAGCCATTTGCGTATTTTAGAGACACGTGGATAAGGTTGGCCGTTTGTTCTCTTCTTTTTCCTCTTCAGAGATGCTATGGTTGGGGGTGATGGCGTACTCAGTTGTGACACATGCGAGACTTGCTCCAAGTCTTTTAACTTATTCAGATTTCTTATCAATGTTCTGGGGACATTTATTTGTTGTAGTCTTGCTTTAATATGCTTCCATCCTGTTGGTGAGGGCCTGTCCCACTTTCTCACCAGATCATTAACAATGTCGACGATATTGGATCCCCGTACCCTTGTTCCTTCAACAATGACCTCGTCTGTATCGGTCCACTCTATGATGGGGTCCTCACTCAATAGATTATAAAGACTTAAGCATTTATTCCTCAATGTATGTGGGAGACTGCTTTTTAATACATGCTCGATGTGTTGCGCTCCGTTACTCTTTGTTTGGTCATGTCTAACGTTCGGACCAGGTCCTATGTCACCATGCTCAGCGTTGCTCGCGCTGTGCCTAATAACCCCGGGGAGCACTTTCGGACTCTTATAATCTTCGTACTCATGAAGAAATTTCTGCAAAGCCTCTTGGTACAAGATCCTTTTCTCATCAGGTGACTTTTCACTGTTTAATAGGGCTAACAACTCGCTTTCCCTTCTTTTAAGACTACTTTTATGGGGTTCTACGTAGAACAGTGTCTGGATTCTTTGAACTTTGCAATGAAGCATACACCCCCTGCGGAATCACAACCACTTTCTTCAATATTAATCTAGTCAGTAAAGGTCCCAAAACTGAAAATAAGATGGGGAGGAATGATCTTCCTCTTTGTACAATAATTCGCTTTTTCTTCCCCACAGTTTGACTTTTACGAGCGAGCGCTCGTATTATGTTCTTGTAACGACGTAAGCGAGCCTTCTGAGGGGGTTTCATTGGCACATTACATTTTATAACATTAAGACAGATTTCACAGATGCATTTTAAAGTCGGAGTCGTTATTTTTAACAAACATTTGTTGCAGTGCCTGGGGCAATCGTTGATAGATTTTTATTAATTCACGATATTTCTTCAGCCTATTTGTCATTCTGGAATATATACCGTTTCAGGTTCGTTTGGGAATATATTCGTTCTTAGAAGCACCCTAAAAATGTTTCGCGGGTGAAGGTCACAAAGCAAATATCCGTAACGCTGACTTGTGGCTTCTTTATAAACCTTCAAAAACTCCTTACTCTGATTCGGGAACATTTGATTGGCTAATACCCTAACTTGTGACACATCTCTACGTTGCGCGAATAAGATTAGATATTGTGTATTTAACGACACATCGCGCATATATCTATTTTTGAGAAATAGATCCTGATTGATTAAGAATACGCTTTTCTTAAGATGGTGGGAGAACAATGTAAATGTCTCGGCAAACGTTTTATCCATTTCCAACATGAGATCTTCAATTACAATGACTGTATGTTCATTTCCCTTGAATGAATTAACGTCATATACCCATTTGTGGAACAAAATATCATCTTGGTACTCGTTGAACAGTGATTGATACGTCGCATAGCACCACATTACTTTATGCACAAATTTTGAGAACATCTCCCCCTTATCTTTAATGATTTTAAGCATAAACACAGTTTTACCGCATCCTATAGGGCCAGATATAATACATGTGGATGGGCTTGTGAACCTGAATTTTCCTACAGATTCCATCTCTAACACGTCACACCCCTAAGTGGGCTATTTACAAAATATAACAAAATTTAAGTGCTGCTCCTTATATTCTTGTTTTTCTTCTTCCACAGAACCGTGAATGACAGCGATGTACAACCCCGAATCATCGATATTACAAATGGACCCGATGATCGCGTACCTACAGACTCCATCCCCGCTGACGAACTCTCAACAGCGACATCTGTAGCACGCGGCAATTCAAAGCGGCAGCATGATGAAGAACCCTCCACGTCAGGTATAAAGCGCGCTAGGGTTGCCCCGGTTGTTAGACCCCCAGTAATAGAACCCGAACCCTCTACGTCTTACGACACAGCCCCCCCAATAGTGCTTTCCTCAAATATACCCCCTTATTCCTGTTCAATTCCGGGTACATCCTCCACAACAGCGGAGGTACGTGGTCAGGGATGACCCTGGATCCATGTATAGGAACGGTGTTGGACTGCGACGCGTCGTTGAACGTATTGTGGAGTTCGCCGTTCAGAACCGCGACGAACGTGAAGTCCAGACAAAGTTGTCTTTCAGGTTCGGTTCAGATGACGGGGATGTAGGAGATTTTGGGTAGTAATACCATTCAGACGCTTGGCACCTGTAGACATAGAATATATCTTGGGTCGTATAATGCAGATCTCTCAAGGTAGTACAGCCGTCAACATGGACAACTTCACGGTAGATATTGACAGAGTATTCCGGGTTGCGGGTCATAGTGCCACACCTTATACTCTTAATTTCAATTCTCCGGTTATTTACAGAAAGCATTTAAACGTCGATCATGGCTGAGGCTTTAGAGCAATAGTCTTAGCTCATATATTCACTGTGCTAAATATATGGAGACAAAAAAATTGGTTGCCTACGGTTGTGCAGCGTGCCCTAAACTGGCTTCAGATTGCAAGCTTGAGCTTGAGTGTAATATCCTGAAGAGCTGATGAGGGTCGACCAGGAAATGAATGTTCGTATAGTTGTATTCGGAATGGATGATCATCGTAGGACTGTGAATGTTTGTAAAAGCTGTGTGAGAGATCGTACAAGACCTCTACTTATTTTAGGATTCTCAGGAACAGAGTATCTCCCCATCCGTAATATAAGGACTTTCTACGCTAGTTATGATTAACGTCGAAAATATGGAAGGTATCATGATTTGTGTAAGGGATGTCTCGAGTTTGCGGGTGATATAGTGAAACATTGTAAAAAGTGCTACATGGTATGTGAGCAGTGTAAAAGCCCCGAATGTGAAAGTCGTGTAGTTGAAACCGAGAAGAGGGAACGTAATGTGTGTAGACGTATATTTTTCAATAATAAATGCTTTGAGCTCCATAAATCAGTTGGCACTTGCAGGAAAATGAAAATCTGTGAATGTGGCATGTTTCATATGATGGATAATAGGGGTAAGTTTGTGCATAAATGGAATGAAATTCACTGTTCTACAGGTCATGAAACATATAAGGCGGATGGAGTGAAGCATGTATGTTATATGAAAGATGCTATGCCTAAAAATAGCCCTTGTATAACCGTGTACTACGATATAGAAACATATACGAACGTTGAAACCAAAGAGGTTATTCCACATTTACTTGTAAGCCAGACTATCTGTGATGAGTGCATGGAGATCGAGTGTGATCAGTGTCACAAATGTGGTAAACGGACAAACATTTTTAAAACGCTTGCACACAACAGCCCTGTGAAACTCTTTGTATCCTATATTGTCAAGTTAGCGGAGAAGTTAAAATGACTGTATATTGTTGCCCATAACGGAGAAAAATTTGACACACAGTTCCTTTATAAGGAGGTGCTTGAACACGAGTGATCTGAGATATTTATAGGCAACCCCTTGAAAAGAGGCAACAAACTAATGCAGATACAGATAAGAGGTAATGTACAGTTTAAAGACACCCTGCTGTTCACACTTTGTAAATTACCAGAGCTACCCAAGGTGATGGGCGTAGCTGCTGAAGTTTCCAAAGGGTATTTCCCTTACACAATCCTCACTAGCGACACTTTAAATTACGTAGGACTACCTCCACCCAAACATTATTTTAACTACACCAACATGAGTGATAGTTGGCGTGAAGATTTTGACCGCTACTACAACAGTTTTAATGAAACTAGTCCATAAAATATAGCTAGTGAATGTGAACGTTATTGCGTGAATGATTTGCGCGTGTTTACAGTATGTTTCCAGGCCTTTAGAAGGATGTACATAGCCCGTTTCAAATGCGATAGGTGCAGGTCGCAACCACGATCGCCTCATTATGTTTTACGGTGTCCAAGAATAAGTTCATGCCTAAAGACACCTTAGCTGCCATTCACAGAAACAATTCCCGCAGTTATGGGCACAAGGCTATTTACTGGCTCATACACATACAACAACAGACTTGGGTATACATCAAGCACGCCCGCAACACGGGGGAAGTACCCATTAAGGTCAATGGTCGTGTTTTTTGGGTTGATGGTTTAAGTGAGGATCCAACCACTGGTGAGAAGCCTATATACTCCTTTAACAGCTGCTGGTGGCATGGATGCCCACGCCCTGAGTGTGCCGTCACAGGGGACATCCATGGAAGATCCCCCGCCGAAAGCCTCGCATGGACCCGTATCCGCGATCAACTTATAGGCTCCCAGTTCACTCACAAGATCGTGTGGGAGCATGAGTATGATGCACGGTTGGAAACAGATGACCAGTACCGTGAAGAAATATGGACCATCAAACGTTCATTGGTGTTGGATCCTCTCAAATGCGGCGATAGCTTGTTTGGCGGGCGTACAAATCCATTCAAGATATGCTTTCAACCTACGGAGGGCGTGAAACTCCATTACTACGACTTCTGTTCTTTATGTCCCTACGTGATGAAGAACAATCCGTACCCCGTAGGCGCGCCTGAAAAAGTGGAGGGTCTCGCCATACTAATCATCGAGGAGTTCTCAGCTAACTTGAGTGAGCGCTACTTTGGACTCTGTTTCGTATACGTGCTCCCCACTCACGATTTATAGATGCCGATCTTACCCGTCGTTATAGATCACAAGCTCATGTTTCCCATGTGCGTGAAGTGTACAGAGGAGAATAACGGGGATTGTAATCATACAACCGATCAGCGTAAGATCAGAGGTGTATATACAAGCCCTGAGCTGGCCTAGCCATTCGCCATGGATAGAGAATATTGAAGATACATGAGGTGTGGAGGTTTCAGAAGCTATCCAACCTTTTCACGCCATATATAAACGCTTTTTTGAAGGATAAGGTAGAAGCATCGGGATATCCTCGAGATTTGATACCGAAGGTGAAAAAACGGCTTATATTTAGCATTACCGTCCCCGTGAAGGTATGCAGCTTGACCGTTCCCAAATTGTTAAGAATCTTGGCAAGCGCTTTAGTGCTAAATTGTGTCCAAACAGTCTTTGGGGAAAATTTGCACATAACACTGGGAAAGGGAACATCCATTTGGCACAAAGTTATAATGAAGTCTAGGATTATGCCAACGCTCCCGATAAAGAGGTTATGGAGATCGTGAATGTACATAAGTAATACTTACATAATAAAGTACAACCACCGAACTGGCCACAGATACCTCACGGGTTACAAACATACCTGTAGCCAACTTCACAATGGCCTACGCCGCATCAAGCTTTGAGGACTACTGCACTCTCTTGGGCGGAGGGTGCTGTACGCTGACACAGATAGCGTAATATTCACAGAGAGGGAGGGTGAATACATACCTCCTATTGGGTAATTCCTGGGAGAGTTAACTGACGAGACCAAGGATAAGTATGATAATGGTGCATACACTGACTCATTTGTATCAACAGGTCCAAAAACTTATGGGGTACGGGTGGGGTGAGGGTGGGGAAGGATATGAAATATACCGTGAAGGCTAAGGGTATCACGCTTAACCATGCGAACCGACGAGTTGTTAACTTTGACTCGTTGAAGGATCTAGTGTGCTTGGAAGATGAAGGCGACCAGCCAACCCAACTGAGTGTGGGGACCCACAACTTTCGGGCGCAGAAACTGGGGTGTGTGAATCAACTTAGGGGCAGGAAGGTATGCCGTAACACCTATAGGAAACGTTACCAGGTGCCTGGTACCTATGATACCGTACCCTTTGGATACCTTAATCCTTGATTGTTTATATATATATATATATATATATATATATATATATATATATATATATATATATATACAGGGTGGGCGGAAAGTAGCTCCCTATTTTGGATTGGTAAAAAAATACATATATTATCCATTTATTTCAGAAGAAATAATATGAAAAGGTAGGCATACATGGTAGGTTTTCTCTAAAATTCAATGTGGGCTCCAACTCTTTCCACCAGCTTTTGGAGCCGCCCAGGAATGGCGTCCACTGACTTTAGCAGGAACTCCGGCGGGATGGAGGACATGACTTCCCGAATTCGGTCCTCCAGTTCTTCCAATGTCCTCGGTTTTGTGCGGTAGACTTCTTCCTTTACCCACCCCCAAAGAAAGAAGTCGCACGGTTACCGCTGAAAAATGGCAGAATCGGTTCAGTGTAACGGTGTGGTGTGGTATGACCTCAGATCAGGTTGTGGGCCCGTTCCTTCTGCGCAACACCATGAATGCTGAGCGGTACCTTGCTATGTTGCGAAACGAGGTCTGGCCGGTTGTCAGCACATGGGAGAACATCGACGATCTGATATTTATGCAAGATGGCGCCCCTCCGCACTTCGCTCTTGTTGTCCGTGAGTGGCTGGATGCCCACTTCCCTGGGCGTTGGATGGGTCGTCGTGGTCCACATCAATGGCCAGCCAGGAGCCCCGACTTGACACCGTGCGACTTCTTTCTTTGGGGGTGGGTAAAGGAAGAAGTCTACCGCACCAAACCGAGGACATTGGAAGAACTGGAGGACCGAATTCGGGAAGTCATGTCCTCCATCCCGCCAGAGTTCCTGCTAAAGTCAGTGGACGCCATTCCTGGGCGGCTCCAGAAGCTGGTGGAAAGAGTTGGAGCCCACATTGAATTTTAGAGAAAACCTACCATGTATGCCTACCTTTTCATATTATTTCTTCTGAAATAAATGGATAATATACGTATTTTTTTACCAATCCAAAATAGGGAGCTACTTTCCGCCCACCCTGTATATATATATATATATATATATATATATATGTATGTATTAGTGTGGCCCTCATTTTTCGAAATTGCAAATTTCACCGTCTCACCCCCTCAATATATTCCATTTGACCAAAAAACAAAATGTGCAAAATCTCAAGTAATTATAAATATTCTTATTGGTCCCGCACAAGGACTCAAATTTAGTTAATTATTGAAACATAAATACACGAATTTTTTATTAGCGTTCCATTATAAGGGCAAACAACAGCAGTTAAAGAACAGCATAAACTAAAATAGACATTGACTACTGATTAAGTAGAAACTGAATTGAACTAAACATTTTTGGACTGAAAACATAGTAAATTTGGCCTAGTAGGGATGGTTGCTTATGAGGCCCCCTAAATATTAATTGATTTTAATAAAACTTCTTTGGAACACGTTTTATATTAATAGGAAAAAAATGTGGGGGTTTATGCTGTTCTTTAACTGCTGTTATTTGCCCTTATAATGGAACGCTAATAAAAAATTCGTGTATTTATGTTTCAATAATTAACTAAATTTGTGTCCTTGTGCGGGACCAATAGGAATATTTATAATCACTTGAGATTTTGCACGGTGAAATTTTCAATTTCAAAAAATAAGGGCCACCCTGGTGTGTATTGTTAACGACATGTTTATTTATTACTATATTTGTTTCAATTAGGGTTTCATTTTCTCCTTTGTGTGCGTGCGTGTGTACAATCCTAAGCTCCGCCCACTGTGAGCTCGGTCATGTGGCTCCTGCTACTACCTGGACATATCTCTACCCCTGCGTGCTCAGTTGACCTCTGCAAACCCTTGAGCTCAGACGTGTATTTTCTCACGTAGACGAAAAATAGTAATGACTACTTTTGATTATTGCGTGTTCGACGTTTATGTAGTGGTATAGTAAAGTTGGAAGATGTGGTGAATACTGAAAGACGACTTACCCCCACTTCCTTTGAGACTTTTAAGGATACATTGAATCGCGTGAAGGAACAAGATGTTCAAATAGTCTATGGATATTCTGGCGAGAGCATTGTCAGATTTCGCGGCACAAACGATGTAATGGAGTACGTTGTAGGGCTAAACTGTATACAAGCTTACATATACCGTGAGGTGAAAGAAACAACACGTACCCTGCGGCTGAGAATGTAAACCTTGTCATCATGGACACGCTAAAGTACTTTTACCACTACATTCTTATATATCATGACGAGGTTCGCAGTGAGGTTGTGCTAAAGGCCTATACGAGTTTTTAATAGAATTTAGAGACGACTATCGATTGTTAAACAAAAAGGATAAATACGGTCACATGTTTCTCTCAAACAGTGCACCGGATTGTTAATGTATGGAGAACGTCTAGTGCGCATACAACATTAAAACTAAAAATACCCCATGTGTCGGAAAATCGGCCGGTATAATGGGTACAAGTACTCGCGTGTTTCATGCTAGAACAAATCCGTACACGATTCAACAGCTTATGGTGTGACTCGTTTCTCTGTCGAGCTGATCCGCCCACCCGTGGCTCATAGTCATCTCAGAGCTTGAACCGACTGGACGTGCACTCCTCGAATACGATGGAACTTCTTTTGAGAAGCATTCTCAATGCCGCGTACGACGTGTCCGTGACGAAGTCATTGCGCGTGTTCAGGCGCCACTAACTATGTACTCGAAACGACTTTTAGGCATGCAAACTCTGGTAAACGTAATGTTATTTATTTAAGTGTTGAGGAGATGAATAGAGCCTTTTTGATAGTTGAGAAGTGGGGTGAGGACCGTTATAAAATACGTGCAGGTGTAGGTATAGAGAGACAACAGATTAGTGATGCCCCTCATATGCCATGGTTTGTACGTTGTGTATAAATAACGATGAGCCATGCATCGACATACGACTGAGGTGGAAGAATGCATCTGATAATAACGTTCTTGTCTCCACGCGAAACCGGTTCATCCTTGACAGAATGTTTGAAATCGTCGGATTCCGCAAGCTGAAGCCTATATTAGACGTGCGTGTTACGGATATGATTTATTTTGACACGGTTCTTGAATACGCCACATCGTAGTGTAGGGTGTAGGGTGTAGGGTGTAGGGTGTAGGGTTGAACAAGGCGAGAATGGTCTAGAGCTGGATGCTTATTTAAAAGGTTTAGACTCTTCGAAATATCAGGAACTTTGGTACAAAGCACTTGAGTGGTACAAGGCAGAGCTCACCTACACTGTTCAACTGAAGAATTGTACCTCTATATAATGAGCAGCTGTCGTTACGACTTAGAAGATTATTTCAATTGCCGTTATGCGTTGTAAAGAAGCGTTCACAGTTGAAAAGCTCGGGTCGGTAAGAAAAAACCCTCGATTGGAAAGGTGTGTTTATAAACTTGTATTTAATAATGACGTGGTGGCTAACGATACCCTCTTTTTGCGTGCTTTTGATTGTATTCTATTCGTGTTTAAAGATAACTTGCCAACCGAATGTAAAGTGGGCACAAAAATAGTATTGAACGATATGAAGGCCATTTACATCGAGTATAGGTATCCCTATAACTTGAGAGGTGAAATAATGTTAAATCATATTTACTGCGTAGTGCAAAGCAATAATGATGCGAGTGTAGACTCGATTACGTTCGAGTTTGGTGTTTTAGTTAAGCGCAGTAGAACATAAATTATTTTGATGTATATTTATTTTCAATATTTTTAATTATTTAATATAATTGTATGTAAATATATATATATTTTTTTCCTGTATTAATATGTTGATGATTATACTCCATCGTTTTGTATATTATTAGTTTTATTTTCAATATATTCAATTATTTAATATAATTATATATATATATATTTTTTTTCTGTACTAATATGTTGATGATTATACTCCGTCGTTTTGTATATTATTATTTTTAATTTTCAATATATTCAATATTATTATTTTTTATTTTCAAGATATTTAATTATTTAATATATATATATACACTACCGGTCAAAAGTTTAAGGTACACCTGCTAATTTCCAATGTTTTGCTGCTCAGCTCATGACATAAACTTCAAAGGTAAACTTAACAGGTACTAGAGATGAATTTGCTTACTTGGCTTTCATACTGTATGCTTCAGTGCATCTGCCCTATGGAGTGTGTTGTAACACAGAAGCTTCTTCAAAATAGCCTTCAAAATGTGTTAACTGACGTCTAGCATGCAACCTAAAATGAATGCCATTAGTTCTGCACAAAGGTCCAAAAACAGTTTAAAAGTCTTTACTTGGGTAGTTTGTTTCTTCAGGAGTATGTTAATACATGTGTTCAGTTATTAACATGCGCTGCAGGTCTTTACATATAAAATCCTTGCAGAGGAGCTAACTGTGTAGTTTAATGTATATTTCTGTGTTTCAAAAAGCAAAAATGGGTGCCAAAGCTTAGTTAACAACAGAAAAAAGACAGTCGATTGTAACTTTGAGAAATGAGGGCCAATCACTGAGGTAAATTGCAAAAAAATTAAAAGTTTAGGTGAATGCGGTTCCTTGTGCCATTAAACAGTACGACGAAACTAGTCAAAATAAGGACAGAAAAAAGGTCAGGGCGACCAAGAACTAAAACAGACTCAGAGGACAAGTATATCCGAGTCACCAGGCTGCGCAACAGACGCCTCACAGCACCTGAAATCAAAGCTCAGCGTTTCAACATCAACTGTTCAGAGAAGACTAAGAGAGAGAGGATTAAAAGGACGAACTGCAGCAAAGAAACCAATGCTAAGACTCCAGAACAAAAAAAAAGGCTAGCCTGGGCTAAAAAACACCAAAAGTGGACTGTTGAGCAGTGGAACTTTGCCCTTTGGACTGACGAATCAAAGTTCGAAGTTGTTGGATCCAAACGCAGAGTATTTGTGTGGCGCAGAGCGGGTGAAAGAATGACTCAGCAGTGTGTTGTGCCAACAGTGAAGCACGGTGGAGACAGTGTGATGGTCTGGGGATGCTTTGCAGGGGAGCAAGTTGGAGATCTCCACAAAGTCACTGGAATACTGAACCAACGTGGCTATCACAGCATTCTACAGCACCATGCCATCCCATCTGGACTGCGACTAGTTGGCCAACAGTTCATAATGCAGCAAGACAACGATCTTAACACATTTCCAAGTTGTGTCAAAATTACCTGAAGCAGAAAGAACGGCAACGTCAGCTCACAGTTATAGAATGGCCAGCACAGTCCCCAGATCTGAACACCATCGAACTAGTGTGGGATGAACTGGATCGACGAGTGAAAGCCAAACAGCCATCCAGTGCTCAGAAGCTCTGGGAACTCTTACAAGAGTGCTGGCAGCAGCTTTCACCAGACTGTCTTCTTTCTCTTGTTGAGCGCATGCCTCGAATTTGTTCTGCTGTAATTGCTGCTAGAGGAGGCTATTTTGATGAATCTAAAATTTAGACTTTGCTTTTGATAAATTGTCCTGATTTGTTGTTATTTAAGTTCCCATGTTTGTACTTATGAATTTGTCATGATAACTTAGTTAATAAATAAAAAACTGAATAAAATTTGAAATTTATGAATATTTCAGGGTGTACTTAAGCTTTTGACCAGTAGCGTATATGTCTCCTGTACTGATATATTGATGATTATACTCCATCGTTTTGTATATTATTATTTTTTATTTTGTTTATATACAGGGTGTCCCAGAATTAACTATCTATTTCAATGAAATCGGACAAATTTTTTAAAAACACACTTTTATTTATGTTTATCATGTTTAATATGTGTTAAAAATGTATAAATTTCTAAATTTTTTCATAATTTTATTTTCATAATTTTTTCATTATCTGGTCTAATGAAAGACCGTCTGAAGTCATAGAATGGCAAAGAGACTCTCCAAAAGTTAACCTGTGGCTTGGAATGACCAAATCCAAAATTTATGGTGCTCCATCTTGTTGAAACACAACATTATCAAGAATGCCATCATCAAGAAGCTGTGGTTCGAGAAACTGCTGAAGCATATCAAGGTAGACGGTACCTGTTACAGTTGCTACCGCAAAGAAGAATGGGCCATAAATTTTGGATTTGGTCATTCCAAGCCACACGTTAACTTTTGGAGAGTCTCTTTGCCATTCTATGACTTCAGACGGTCTTTCATTGGACCAGATAATAAAAAAATTATGAAAATAAAATTATGAGAAAAATTTAGAAATTTATACATTTTTAACATATTAAACATGATAAACATAAATAAAAGTGTGTTTTTAAAAAATTTGTCCGATTTAATTGAAATAGATAGTTAATTCTGGGACACCCTGTATATATTATATATATATATATATATATATATTCCTCGTTCGTATTTCTTATGCTATTATTTCCTATTTTATTTTTTTATGATATATATTCCATCATTTTTATAGGATTGTATATTTATTTTCTATATATTTTGTGAAATTGATTCCAGTAATTCTTCTAAATAAACAGGATGATGCAATGGTGTTTTATTTAATTCTTTTGGTTGTATATATAAACGATATTATTATTTAATTATATATATACCAAATGGCTGGTTAGGCTTTCTAAACCGACTGACGGAATTCTAAGTCAACTATCAACAATATCTGAATAGCGCAATCTGGCAGCTGAAAAGTTAATTAATATATATACACCTGCCTTCTAGGTCTTCTTCGTCAACTGGCGGGTTAAGCCAACTGGCGGGTTAAACCAAATGTCGGATAATGCCCACTGGAGGAAAGCCAACTGTCAAGAATATATGCTTTAATTAAATAAATAGCGCAATCTGGCAACTCAACCCTAATAATGTACACCTGAACAAGCCATTTACGCCTTCTAAGAAGCCTTCTGAGCCAACTGGCTGATCAGGATCTTATAAGACAGCGGTCGCTCGGATGAACTCTCATTATGCGTGTGGCATGAGCCAGGCGAACACCCTTCTATCCTTCTTAGGTTTGGGCTTAGGTTAGGTTTCCCTTTGCGGGGTGAGGCCGTCCCAACTTCTCCCCAAAGAGGTTAGGTGGACTCCCCCAGCTTGTTGGGGGAGTTCCCCTTCATTGCAGCTTGGGGGATAACCCCTCCCCCTTGTTGCATAACCCCCTCCTCCCTTGTTACATAACATCTTGCAACATTCCCCTCTTTGTAACATTGGTCAACATTTGCAATTGCATTGCACTCTCCTTTTGCGGTCATACTACTGACAATAAATAAGAATAGATTTATTGAATTAATAAAACCTGAATTTTTATATAGGGGTGTAGGCCTCATCATAATTTTTTTATGCCTATTTTACCGTTTAAGATCAGTAGCTGACCGTAAAGGAGTTCTGATCGAAAACTTTTCCCACCTGAAGTACATTCAGTCCCAGTATTACACCTCGAAAACGGGGAACAGTCCATTACGAATTCAGGAAGAATGTTATCAATCTTTTAGTGTGGGTATGCTACTGAACAAACACTCACCTCTCAAGGAACCCATCGATCAGGTCAATGATTTAGTTTATTATTCACGCATAGCCCAAATAATATGCACATGTAAGACTTAATTTGAAATTAAATTAGTCATAATTACAAAGCCTGTTCTGAACCAAAGGTTCTAAGGATATGTATCATATATGCGGATATGTCTGTTTTCATGCATTATTTTAAAAACTGAATTTTAGAAAGTTGTAATTTTATTAGCAGATTAGGATTTCATGTTATTATAGCAATTTCTGTTATGCCAAACGAGGACTGTGTGAAGCTGAATTCCATATAGTAAATGTTACACAGGGCGAGACAATGATTTCCATAAACTATAAACGTAATATCTTTCATTACTTATATACCAGATAAGAAAATTTTTAAAATTCAAATTACTTTTTATTTAATCCCCAAACAAACACTTTCAACTTCCTTCTAACTTTTTTCTGCCTCTCATCAAAAAGGCTATTTTGTACATGCACGCCGGAGGACTAGTCACTCAATTCTTAGATGATGTTCTTTTGGAGGATCACGAAGACCAGCATCTCGAGGAAGGAGAAGCATCATGGTTGGAGCTCCACGAGAATGACGTTAAACAGGCGAACAAACAGGTAAGTCCCAGAATATGCTGCACCTACTCTATATATAAATCTGTACCAATATATAAAGCTGTACTTATATATAAAGCCGAGTCTCATTTATTTGGAGGCCCTTTTTCATCTGCACATTATACTGTACATCTCCGATTAACCTTGTACCTCATCCTCTGAAGTTCTATCTACAAGGTTTCACCTTACTCATCTGAAACCTTTAGTAATTTTAAAAACTTTGATAATAATCCTAAGGTTTATTAGAAAAATGCAGAGCTGTACTTAAAAATAAGTGTGCTCAGAACTCCATGCGCTATTAAAGAATAACAGAGTTATTATAGAGTAAAACCAAATTAATTTGGTGTTATATATAGTGATACGACGTGTTTTTTAGTTGTTGTTTCTTAAACCAACTTCAAATTTTAAACTTTTATTCAAAAAAGAATACAAGTGACAGAGTTTTACAATTTTTAGATATTTCTTATGACATTGATATACAAATGTTACATGATTTTAAATTAAATTATTTATTGTACAGGGTGTCCCATAAGTCCGGCATCATAGGAGAAATTCATATTTTTTCTATTTCTACAAACCATAATTCATATTTTTCTCTTTCTACAGGCCATAATGTCTGTGAGCAAGGAAGAACGAATCCAGATAATTCTACTCACAGGAAATCGGAGTCAAAGAGAGGCCGCTGCTGAATTTAACAGACTGCATCTAGACACACAACTCTGTGTTATTGGCTCGCGGTCTGGATGCAGTCTGTTAAATTCAGCAGCGGCCTCTCTTTGATTCCGATTTCCTATGAGTAGAATTATCTGGATTCGTTCTTCCTTGCTCACAGACATTATGGCCTGTAGAAAGAGAAAAATATGAATTATGGTTTGTAGAAATAGAAAAATATGAATTTCTCCTATGATGCCGGACTTATGGGACACCCTGTATATTGATTACAAAAAATAAATGCTGCTTAATAATAATAATAAAAAGAATAGATTACAAGATTAAAGGTGATTAATGAAATTAGCATATTTTGAATAGTTGATTAAAAGATTGATTACTATGGTAAGAATGGCAGTAGTGAACTTGTACATCAGTAGGAGTTAATGAAGTGCTTTTTAGTGATTTGCGAAATACGTTTAGTGATGAAGCCTGCCTGATATTAATAAGAATTGCATTCCATACAACATCTACTTTGAAAGAGAGTGCACTTCCTGCATTTTAGATTGTATAGTTAGGTTTGTGCATAAAATTAAGGGGCAGTCTGGTGTTATAACGATGATGTATTTGATGGGGGATGATTGCTTTTTAAATGGGTGATGTACAGTATGTCGATTTTTGTTGATAACTTTGAACCACCCTGGGTAGCCTAGTGATTAAAACACTGGGATGCTGGTGGGACGTGGTTCGGATTCCACGTTAAACTGTAGGTCTAAGGTGGAGTGAAAAGATTGATCTTCGTCAGAATGAACAATTCGGGCCGAAGCAAACCAAAGGTTACCAAAGGCTATTGAGAGCACCATTGAATTTGTATAAGTCATTTAGTTTTAAAATAGTTAGCTCTTTAAACATTGGAGAAGTGTGACTTTGTCTGTTTTCATTATTCGAGAGAGTTCGCAGACATTTTTTATGAATTACTTCCAAACGACGTTTTATATATTTCTTTGAGCTACCCAATGTTTTAATGCGACATAATAAATGTGAATGGATGAAGGAATAATACAGGTAAGGAGTGCGTTTTTAGTTTAAATAATATGAAGAGAAATTTTAATATTTTTGATATCGCATGTTGTACATAACTTTTGAAATTTTTCATCTAAATTAATGCCAAGTACTTTAACCTCATTCACCTTTGCAACAGTAGTACTCACAATTTTTATTTAACAGTTTGTATTTATATGTTTTTTATACTAATTATATAAGATGACTGTCAGGTTCAATAAAAGTTTATTAACACATCCATTTATACACATTTCTTAATTTTCTGTTCTTTTTATTAATTAGAAAGACTACGTTATGATGGGAAGAAGTAAGTGTGGTATCATCTGCGTATTGTACGCAATTTAATGTGGTACAAAGATGAAAATTTTGACGTGAATTAGAAATAGTAATGGGACAAGAATAGATCCTTGTGGGACTTCACTAGTTAGCATCACTTTCTCGGATAAATTGTCTTTCAAGTTGATGTACTGATGGCGATTTGACATATATGATTTAAACCAATCAAGGATACTTCCTCTTATTCCATAATGTGAAGTTTATTCAATAACATTTCATGCGAAAGTGTATCAAATGTTTTTGACAAGTCAAGGAAGGTCAAGGCAGTATGTTTTTAGATGTTTAAGTTCTGTTACACATTTTCTTATACCATGTTTATGGCATCTTCCGTTGTATGCCCACCTCTAAACCCAAATTGTGTTTGTTAAAATATTGTATTTAATTAGGAGTTTACTAAGTTTATTGTACGCGATTTTTTCAAATACTTTACTTAAAGTTAGCAATAAGAAAATTGGGCGATAATTGGATGGAGTGTTTGAGTTTCTCGACTTAAATACAGGGCATCATTTAGATTCCTTTAGACTGTCAGGAATATACCTAGTGTTACTGATTCTTTTATTAGTTTACTGAGTGGGATTACAATTTCATCGGATACTAATTTGTATATTTTTACCAGGATCTTATTGCTATCGAATCTTTATTTTTTAGATTTTTTGTTGCTAGAGAGATATCGTTTGGTAGAGTTGGATCAGAGAAATAATGAGTTTGAATTTGGTAGTGTATGTCTGTAATTGGGATCGAGGCTGCAGTATTGGAGCCGATATTTGCAAAGAAGTTGTTTAATAAATTGGTTGTCTTTGGGTCACTGTAAGAATTTCCGCTTTCAATACGAGTATATGGTTATTTACATTTCCAAACTGTCGAAGTTTAGAACACTTTCACAAGATAACACCATTTTCGCTACAATGCGTATTCGATGCTCGAACTCCACTTGAGTAATAGGAAGATGCGCTTGCTGAATGAATTCAAGTGATTTCTGTTTCTTTGACGGAGTTCTGATTGATTACTGCACAATATAGTAGACAGGCTAAGTGACTTTTCACTTTAAATCATGATGCAAAGGTCTCCTTTGGTATGGAAGTTCCTTAGGGCCATAGGAAAAAATTCATCCAAAGACACAAGTTGTATCTTAAATCCAAGATGGCCGCCGTTGGCCACATTGGAAAACATTGCCGACTCAGAGCCAAGGAACCGTTTGTCATAGAAACTGTTATGATACATGTTTTCCAGCTAATTTGAGGTCGCTGAACTCATGTCTGACATAAATTTCACATTTGGAATGCATTTAAAGGTCAAATCCGGGAAATGATACACAAAGTTGACATTTTGATAAAATTTATGAAAACAGAATTTAGAGGCATGAAAACAAGAATTGCAAATTGAATGATAATTTTTCAAGTTCTGTGGTATCTAAATAGTATAATTGATACATAGTATACTCGACCAATAACTAGCCAACTCAAATAGACCTTTACATCTACAGAGATACGTGCAGGGCTGCACCTGCACGAAGCACTTAACAAGGAGCCTTACAGTTTGTCTTACACTGGCAAATGATAAGCTCTGGTATGTCCCGTGAAATGGTGGGAGTTGTGGTGTAAGTAGTATGGGCGCAAAAGGAGAGAGTGCAATGCAATTAAAAATGTTGCATAAGCTATGCAACAAAGGGGAGGGGGAATGTTGCAATATGTTATGCAACAAATGGGGAGGGGGGATGTTGCAAGAGCAACAAGGGTTATGCAACTTGGAGGCGGAGTTATCCCCAAGAGAAAGAGAGAGGAGAGAGAGGAAGAGAGGTGTTCGCCTGGCAAGAGCCAAGCACATGTTAAGACTTCAGCCGAGTGGCCGCTGTCTTATAAGACAGTTGGCTTAACTGGCTGAGTTGCCAGATTGCGCTATTTATTTAATTAAAGCATATATTCTGGCTTAATCCGCCAGTTGGCTTAGAAGGCTTCTTAGAAGGTATAAATGGCTTGTATATGTTAATAACCTTCGAACGAATTTAAAGCGCACACAAACGCACATACACTCACCGACTGTACGCCCATAAAGCCACTATTATCACACACACACACACACACACACACACATATATATATATACATATATATACATATATATATACATAAACTGATTGATGCATGCAAAGCCCCAATAGCAAAATATATACGAGCACAACCACCACAAAAAAAGCACCACATCACCACCAATCGTCTAAGTATAGACTTTTAGGAGCTCATCCCATCAACAGCACATGGTGAGATGAGGGCTACGACTTCTAGAAGCTCATCCCATCAACACCACGTAACCGAAATGAGGGCTACAACCAAGCGTCGAAACTTAGACGATTGGTGTGAAGTACCACAACCACCCACCCAACCACCTCCACAAACACCGCTTTACTTACTAGCTCTTGGTAGACCGACAAGGTCTCTAAATACGACCCAAATCGCACACAAATGCACACCCCAACTATACGCCCATGAACCCCCTGTTATCACACACACAAACTGATGCATGCAAAGCCCCACTAGCAAAATATATACGAGCACAACCACCACACAAAAAAGCATCACATCACCAACAATCGTCTAAGTAGAGACTTTTAGGAGCTCACCCCATCAACAGCACATGGTGAGATGAGGGCTACGACTTTTAGGAGCTCGTCCCATCAACACCACGTAACCGATATGAGGGCTACAATCAAACGTCCAAACTTAGACGAATGGTGGTGAAACAGTATTACACAACCACCATCAACAACCAATCAACCACCTCCACAGCGCCACCACTACCGCTTTACTTACCAACTCCTGGTAGACAGACAGGGTCTCTAAATACGACCCAATAGAGAGAGCTATTAAACATAAACAAATACGTTTGTAGGACCAAGTCAAAAAAAGGCAACGCTAATAATTTTTCTATTGAGCTACTCGTGGTGGAACGAGGCCAATTTGACATTTGGTAGGCGATCTTTTAAACAAAAAATCGAATAAGATAAACTAACTTTAATACAAAAACAAATTTTCATCATAATACGCAATTTTATCCTTAAACTATAACATGAAAAGCATTAATGTGATTTTTAAAACAAAATAGAAATTAAATTAGGAGTAACTTATTATTTTTCCTCTTTTATTGTGTTTCAATATAAATTTATCTTTAAGACACAATTTTATCTTTAAGCTATAACATAAAAAGCATTAACATGATATTCTAAACAAAATAGAAATTAAATTAAGGGTAACTTATTAATTTTCCTCTTTTATCCAATTATTGTGTTTCAATATAAATTTATCTTATATCTTTAAACCTTATTAAAAAAATATTAATATCATTTTAAAAACAAAATAGATTCTGTCTCGGGGTAAATTATTCATTTTTCCTCATTTACTTGCAGCCCTGCCGCGACACTGCTGCATTATTTTTTAATATAATTAAAACCAGCACTCACGATCATGTTAAATCTTACTGTTGAAGATATCCTGAAATAATGATGCAAGATTATTTTAAAATAGACTCTTCGAAGTATCTTAAACTTTGATGCAAAAAACATTGATATAACTAGATTTTAAGTTTTAGCTGGCTTACCCCAATAAATATCGTTTTCTAAACATATTTATATAAAAATGAAATTTATGGCATAACTCATATAATTGCACCTTCTACAATTCAATAATTGAATTTAACATGATTTACTGCATTACATTTATTGTAATTCTCTCTCTCTCTCTCTCTCGCTCGGCCGAATACAAGATAAAAAAAAACGCGTTTCTCTCTCTCTACGAATGGGAATATCTGACACGCCCCAGATTTCACGGGGCAGCCAATCACAGACCTGTGGGCGGAGACCAGGACCTCTGTTTAGCCGCTATGCAGGCCTACGCGTCAATCTCCGCCCAAAATTCACCGAGAGCCAATAGGAAGCTAGCGTTTCGTGCGTGGTGGGTTGATCACAATCACGAGCCCCATTAATAAAAGGGGGCATTTTCATCTCAGAGACTCATTTCAATGTTTTTTCTGGAACAGTGCTTTTGAAATACCAACCATGAGCCAGTTGTACAGCTCCCCCGATTTGTTTGAAGATTACGATGCCTCATCACTCTCTGCAATTTATCTTTTCAACGCGGTGGAACAGAATGATCTATATACGCAAGTTGTTTCAGAAATTTGTGACGAAATGCAAGAACCTTTCAATGAAGACGATATTAAAATGTAAGTAGTTAATTTGTGATTATACATAATGCCGTTCATTCAGTGTTAACTTATAAAAGGCCATGATAAGTGCGTTTTGAAAAATATTTTTAATTATTGTTTCATTCTGTTTCCTTCGTGGTTCTTTCGTCATATATATATATATATATATATATATATGATGTGTTTTTATTTGTACATTTCTCGATAATTTAAAGACAGCACCGCAGTAGGATTTTAGAAAAATTAAAAACTTTTAAGAATTGTCGGCGGGTTCGAGACCCGGTGTCGGCAGACGATGTCTTAGCACTCTTACTTTTGAAAACTGTCAGGATATCTGCTTGTGCTTACAATTTTTAAAACTCATGGCATTTTCTCTTATTGTAGCTCTTTTATTAAACTTTATTTTTACTTAACTTTATAGGACCGATGCGGAACTTGATCGTGTTATAGCTACTTTTCGTTTTGATGAAAGGGGAATAAGTGATATGGATGCTTTACCCCACAGCCAAACCAGCGTTCTGAACAAAGAGGTCGAGGTATTGGCTCACATCCTGTCCAACGAATGCCAGGTCACCGAGGAACTAATGTAAGTATTTTTTGGGGCTAAGAACAAAACACGTTGTATTTTCATTTAATTTATTAAATGGTAGAAAACATGTACAAAGCGGAACCAGTGTCCATTAAATAAGCCTTAATGGCTAAAAATAGGCCTTTACACAATGCAGATATACACCTTTACACAATACAGCGGGTGCTAATATATGGGAACCTGTTTTTTATCTGTCTGCATGCCATTTTATCATTCATTTCAGTGTCGCACAAATCGAATAATTTAAAAAAAATTATGAAACCCTTTCCCCGTGACATGTGCATGAGAAATGAGAGGGCGTACATTAGGGTGGCCCACTTTTCAATTTTTTTTTAAAAGTATAGGTTATCGTAGTTTTTCCCATTATTTGGCACTATACTAGCACATTGGTACCATTTTTACAAAAATTGATCAATATTTAGGGGTCTCGCATCGACCTTGAAATTACGAGTTTTTTTTTAAAATGCATACTTTTTAACTTTTTACTGAATCAAGATAAATCATTAAGTAGGGATGTTTTCTGAATCCTCTTGACGAGAGAAGTCGTTTGGTGTGCCTTCCAATGTCATATGACTAACGGTTTAAAAGTTGTGCCTGTATACAGGTAATACCAATGTGCTAGTATAGTGCCAAATAATGGGAAAAACCACGATCACCTATACTTTTAAAAAAAATAAGCAAATAACAGACAAATAAGGAAGAAAGAAACAATAACTTAAACAATCACTTTTGCATTGTATTGACCACTATCACACGTCACTGGCTGCAACGTTGTCCCTCTGTGCTATGTCATCGTGGCGAGTGATGACTTCTTGAAGTCGCCGAGCTCTTTCCGGTTCTTTTCCACCACTTGCAGAAGATCCTGCAGCTGTGCCTCGTCCTTTGTGACCGTGTTCGCATAGTCTTGTATCAGTTGGACTCCTCTTTCAGCGACGTCATTGGTGACCTGGAGATTAGAGATCACATCCTTCAGACGACAAAAGTCCTCGTTCTCGTCCCACTTATCAGTTGGCAGGGTGAGCCACGAAGACCCATACATCTTCAGACCTGCAAATAAGAACCAAGAGGACTCGTCGATCAGGTCGGGGAGTAGCGTCATCTCGTCGACTGAGACGTTCTCGTATGTGAAGTCTTTGGGTACAGGGAGGTGGGACAGCTTCTCTGCCATCTGTTGCTTCACAGTGCCATCCACCTTGTTGCTGCATAGAGCGAAGATGACGGTCTGAGGCCTCAGATACCAGAAGTGCCGCCTCATCACTGCCAGTGACGCTTCTGCCACCTCGCGGTCCACTGCCCTATACCTCAGAAAACGCTGGTATAGTACCAGGTCATTCAACGGCGCATCAGCTGCTACAGGGGCCGCCAACCAAGCTGGTACGTACAGAAGAGCGATGAACACCACGATCCTGTGCAGTTTGTCGACCAGCTCGGCGTCGAGCTCCAGCTGCCTACTGAACATCAGCAGTTTTGTGTAGTAGATGACCTGAAACAGAATAGGCACCATTGTAAGTAAGACAGGTTTATTGTTACCAATTACTTTGTTTGCGTTATAATGAAATGTTTATCTTTGAATAACATTTAAACTTATCTCTAGATTATTTTTGTTTGAAAATACTAACTTTAGCCATCCATCTTGCGTGGTGGTAGGCTCCTGGGCGCATGAGGTGAATGCCACGGCGTGGTTGTGTCCCGAGTACCAGGAGCGTGATCTCTGCCACTTCCCGGTAATCGTCTCTGACGAAACCAGAAGCTGTGCTCAGGAGGCTGACCGCCGCGTCCCGGAGTTCTATTAGTCACGTACTCTCCGCCAGATTCTCGACCTGCAGCTTGCAGTAGGTCGAGAGATCGAGCTCGTCCCATCTTCAAAAATAATAAACAAGAAAATTGTGTGAGAAAACTCTGAAGTTCCGGTTTGGCTTGCTGTTTTATAAACTAGTGGAATATCATGTGTGTCCTAACTTTACCTTGCACAAAAAATGAACTAACCTTCTCTTCAACTGCTGAAACAAAGGATCAGTTGGTGCCGTAGTCCTTCCGAGCAGGTTGACGGCTACTGCCCCCACGATAAGCTCTAGGACGTAATGACGGCATCTCAGCTGGAGAAGCGGTCGCCCGAGCATGTTTTCCAGCCGGACAACTGCACCCTGCACCCTCCCCGTGTTGGTGGAAGTGGTGTCGAAGCAGAGTCCGATGACGCTCTCCTCACATCCCCAAGCTTCGAGAGCATGTATGGTTGCCCGCGCCTGCAACAGTCCGGTGCCGTCAGCAACAGCTGGGACTGACAGCAACTTTCCTTCTCTGCAATGAGGAGCCCCGGAGATGAGAATTGCTTGGCGGTGCTCCGCCCTTCCAAGGAAGTTCTGAAACACATGCCATATATTTCAATTTCATGGTTGTAAAGTAACCTATTTTTGTTCACATTCAGTTCTCTTTTTAATTGACATTATGCTTCATGAATCTCATTACTAAATTGATAGCTATGAAAACTTAATCAACTGACCTTGACCATTTTGCCATCCCAGTGGACAACAGTGTGCCTCGGTGGCGTGAAGGAGTCCTTCACAGCCGTCGCCACTTCACGGCGATGTGACACTCTTCCCCGGCGAGCCGTTTCTTTCGAGATGCTGAACTGATTGAGGTCTGCTGGTGGATCCGCCGAACGTGTGATAGCAGCCACAATGCTTACTACCTATGTAGAGAATGGAAAGTGGAAAGGAAACTGTCAAGAATACATGTGGGTTACGGGACACTTTAAAACTGACGCTATCGATGAATACTATACACAATACGCACCTGAGTATTGGACATGCGGAAACGATCAGCCACTTCCATGACAGCAGGTGCATTAAGGATGCGGCGAGGAAGATTGACAGACACACTTGGCTCTTTCGGCAGGGGGAACGCTAGTTCTGTCTCGTGTCTCCGACTCTCCTGACATGCCAGTATCATCATTCTCCATGGCCTCATCTCCGGTTTCGTATGCACACTTTGAGGTTTGCTGCTCCTGGCGAGGACGTTTTCTTCCTTCCTGTAGCTTTCTTTTTACAGCGAAAACTTTATCGTTCCCGCTCATCGTTGCCACCCGAGGACCACGTTGATCGAGGTAGAAGTCAATGTCTTCTTTCTTGTCCTTGTCGGACAGCAGTCGATTCTTCTTTATATCTTCGACAGCGTCAGATGCTCCGATATCCCACAGCTTGTCCACACTGTCCGAAAACTTCTGCCGTTTTCCTCCGGCGTCAGTTTCTCGTTTTCTGCTCTTTTGGAGTAAGTGCCACTCTTTCCATAATGCCTCTAGCTTCCGTTCGCAGTTGAGCTTTGTGATTGTTTTAATGGGGGCCATGTTCCAAAACTTTAAGACGTTGTTTACGGTTTCTTTGAATGCGTCTTTCCTGTTAGCAGTGTACTGGATAACACTGAAGAAGTATTGCAAAACCTGCCGTGTTGTTGGCAATTTGCTACCACTGATGGAGGACGACGGTTGGCGAACTAAAAAAATTTCGAGGCCGATCTTAGAGAAGGTAGCGATGTTATTTTTGCCTTTCCTTTTGATGACTCTCTATTTGTAGCTTCAAGAGTTCTTCCAGTTATGGTTGTCATCGATTTGTCCATGACAAAGGATGAGGAACTCAGACAGAATTTCAAAATGTTATGATCTGCAAAAAAAGAAATAGGTTAGGTACCTGGCACAGGCATAGTGCATTTTCTAATTACCTATATACATTATGCATTCCGCCCGGGTATGGTGACTAATTTTTTTGAAAAGTATAGGTGGTCGTGGTTTTTCCCATTATTTGGCACTATACTAGCACATTGGTATTACCTGTATACAGGCACAACCTTTAAACCGTTAGTCGTATGACATTGTCAGGCAGACCAAACGACTTCTCTCATTAAGAGGATTCAGAAAACATCCCTACTTAATGATTTATCTTGATTCAGTAAAAAGTTAAAAAGTACGCATTTTAAAAAAAAAACTAGTGATTTCAAGGTCGATGTGAGACCCCTAAATAGTGATCAATTTTTGTAAAAATGGTACCAATGTGCTAGTATAGTGCCAAATAATGGGAAAAACTACGATCACCTATACTTTTCAAAAAAAATTGAAAAGTGGGCCACCCTAGCGTACATGCCACACGTGTTACTATAATATCGTTGAAAGGATACGGGTTCCATTCAATCTTAGGTACTTGTATCTGCTAGATTAAATTTACTATAACCGGATCATTCCAGTGCTGAGTGCCGAGTGAGTCAAAATAGTACATTCTTTCCCTATTTTTAAAATAGATTGCAAACCAATGAATCTCCTCACCTCCCACAATGTCGGTGTTCACGATAATCCCGTACCAGTTTCTCGTAGTTGCCAATTTCAATATTTCATTCTTCGCAAACACCGATAAATTTGGAGCGTGTGAACCGGTCACTTTTCATTACTCTCTGGAGTGTATTCGCGTCCGATTTAAAAGTCTGTGACAACGTTCCTGAAACGATCAACTTCTATTAGTGTTTGTGATGCGAGGTACACGGGTACACTAATAGGAACGTCTATAGGCTTGGCAAATTCCAACCTGACTGAGATATTCCCACTCTGTTGTGGACTTAAGTGCGTATTTACGCCAGCAGACAGGTCAGGCGTGATATCAAATGAATAAATGTTAAATTCTTGGACAAATTCTTTCTGCGTTACACCAAATTCAAGCTCATTACAGCCACCTGCATTACGAGCCAGACTACTATAAGCTCTCGCGCAGAGCGGGAACACAACGTCTGCCGAGTAGTCCGTAATCATAAACCCTCCCAATGCAACGCCATTTACGTTTAGAGTAATATTTTAAGGACGAAATTCTCGAATTTAAAGGCACTCTTTTTGTATTTTCCATTCGTCGAGGCGTGGTCCTGCATTCCAATTAATATCCTTTTAGTTAGAACTCCAAGGGTCACGTTTTCTAGTTGCTTCGAGGCCAACCCGGAGGGCACCATGTATAGATTGATCTGTACCCTGTTAATTGGATATTTTACTGTGGCGTGTATTAAGTCTTTCTCAATCTCTATTTGTTTTGGCGAACATAATTTCACTCGGCGTATACGCAAATATACCTCCATTATGTGAATCACAACGGGTTTCGCGCCCTCGTCTTGATCAAACCCCAGATTTCTGCAGATCACAAGACTCGTGCGGGTAAGCTTGAACTTTATATCCACCCTGTTCATAAGCAGTTTCTCCTGGAATGTGAAATCTGTATGAAGACGTCTAAAACACTCGTATATCATTTTTTTAGAATTTTTAAATTTATCCTTTATACTATTTTCGTCTTTAGTATGGTAATATCCCACGGAAGTTAAAAAGGTGTCCTTCGCTTCTTCTGAAAAGTTGAAGATATTTTCCAGCAGTGGCGGCTCGTGACTAAAAATTCTAGGGGTGCTGTCTCTAAGAATGGGTTGAAATAATTACTGAAATAAAAGGATGAGCATTGAGCAATGATTAAAAGTTTCAAAAGTTATTGAAAAAGTTATTCAGTGAGCTCATCCTTATATTGTTCTTGATTATTTCAATTGTAAATAAAAAATTTAGGGGTACTGCAGTTCCGCAGTGCCTACCGACGAGCCGCCACTGTTTTCCAGATAGACTCGTAGGTGATAATACCCCGTTCCTGCCGAGATGTTAACCTGATTTAAATACACATCACACTGACTGAATATGGAGTGTAAAAAGTTGGTTTCAGGGTACGCTGAGTAACTATCATCGCAGTCCGTTCCATCAGAATTGGCTATACGCAGTTTGGCGTACATGTGCATGCAGTTCGGGTCAAAAAAGTAAGGGCCTGAGTGGGTATCACGAATTCTATTGGGGCACTCGGCGAACTAATTGTGTTTAATGGGTTGATTGTAATAAAGTCGCTATGCTCAATAGAGACCTGAGTCAGGGGCATATCAAAGAGGGACAGTTCCGATTTACAACAATGTGAACTACACGGATGGATGAAACACGCCATGACGAGCCAAAAATAGCGCCACCTCTCTTGCCAACTAGTAATCAGCCTATGATTTGTGAGACTAGTGTCCTCAGCTTATATCAGTTAAAAAAAATGATCAGCCATAGGTTTCATACGCTTAGAGCACTTCTTTTTTGATTTCCTTTTACGTTTAGCGCCACGTGATGGTAATTAAGCTTTTTTAGGCTTAGTTCCACCCATTATGTCTTCCGCCACGTTAAAACCTGTTTGTAACGCCTTCCTCCCTTGGTACCTGGCACCCCTCTTCAACAGTGGGACAGCGGTGCGTAGTATGGATGAAAAAATGGATCGAAGCCCACTCCCACGCTGGTATCTCACTCCTCGATAGATTGTGAATGGCCTTCGGGTCATTATAAACGACGAAAGTGTAGTTTCACTGTTAAGCTCCTATCACGGAATGGGAAATTTTTCCCTCAATCGTTCTTATATATAACGAGATTTTGGTTAATAGATTAGTCGCAACATTCACATAATGGGGCTTGTCATATGTAATGCTCAAACTTTTCCCTCTATGGTTGGGGATGTGTGCAATGCGCAGCAGGCGCGCCTGGGTGTCCCCAACAAATTGGTGCTCTACGATATTGCTGTAAATATAGCACATGTCTGGTGGTGGAGAACTTTCACCCAATTTCTCCATCTTCAATTGATAAATTAAGCTGGACATGTCATGTTGTGCCTCGTGAAAGGTATCGCTTTTGAGACGTGCGCAATCTTTAATATTTCTACTAAGCATTGATTTTAACTTAATGTGCTTGCAGGCGTGTCTATGTTTACGACTTCAAAAAGTAAATCGTTTGTCAGGTACGACTTTTCAAGACTTGTTTAATCCCGTCACAATGTCCATGGCTGTATCATAATGGCCGATTCCTAGCGAAACATTTGTGCTATAATACTGTACCTCACAGAATAGTACTGATCGCATAGTATCGTCTAAGGTTATGTCTAATTTTTCGCACTCATCGTTTCTTCGAAGGATCAGAAATACGATTTGTTCATTTTCAAGAGTTAAAAATTTAGAGACTAACTGGAGTTCACATAAACCCACCTCATACGAATCACGCTTCAATACGGACAGAGAGGAGGAGGACGGGAGTGTGACATAGAAGTGGCTAGGCGCCATGTTGCATGCTATTTAAGCTTCATTATTGCACCAGCTTTTATATAGGTGTTGAAGCTTTCTGGGTAACCCAACCATTTCACCAGGTACATGTTTCTCTTTTGCTGCCTAAAATTTTTTCAATTTTAAACACTTTTTCCTAAATTAAATGTCACTTTCTGCAACTCCTCGCGGTAAAAGCCTCCAGCGATCTCTTCCCCATTCAAATCTTCAACGTAATACATCATTATCTCACCTTTAGGTTTCATAGCACGAACTTTAAAAATCTCACATGTCCATCCTTGCTCAAATCGCTTTGCGAATTTATTTCCCGAACGTGAGAGCCTTACATAATCATTGATTTTGAAATGTGTAGACTGCGGTGGCGGTGCTCCATCTCTTCTCACCTCTGGCAGCGCACCTCTTTCTAAAACTTTGTTAAGTGTTGTGCCAATCGTACGGTGGTGTGAACTGTTGTATGATGATGCCAATGACCCGAGAACGTTTATATAGCTGTATATGTTTTTATATGTAAAATAGCGATGCATGCGTTCCTTTATGGTACGTTGAACTCTTTCAGCTAAAGAGGCGTTATGTATAGAACTGCTAGTTTAGTAACTGATATTAAAATCTGTCAGCATGTTCTGAAAAGCGCGACCTATAAATTCTTTTCCCATATCCATACAAAAATAGCCAGGAACCCTGTCTTCTTTTAACATCAACGTTTTGGTCGCTTTAGCAACTGTTTCAGGCGATTTACTTTTCAGTGGAATTAGTCACAGATATCTAGAGAATACATCTATTAAACCCGCTTGCCAAATAGAGTCAATCGAATCCGCGGTTGTCTTGGCCGTTTTAAACCTTTTTCTCACCGGTTTATGAAGTGCATAAGCATCCTGTTCCCGCAAAAACCGCTCAACATCTTTTTTCCCTACTCGATAAACACTTCTGTACAGTCTATTAAGGCCACCATAGGAGGCGGGGTTAGAAATGTCATAATAGCGTTTGCTTAATATGTCAGCCATTTGTGTATTTTAGAGACACGTGGATAAGGTTGGTCGTTTGTTCTCTTATTTCTCTTCTTCAGAGACGTTGCTGCTGGGGGCGATGGCGTACTCAGTTGTGACACATGCGAGACTTGATCAAGGTCTTTTAACCTATTCAGATTACTTATCAATGTTTTGGGGACATTTATTTGTTGTAGTCTTGCTTTAATATGCTTCCATCCTGTTGATGAGGGCCTGTCCTACTTTCTCACCAGATCATAAATAATATCAACGATATTGGATCTTTGTACCCCTGTTCCTTCAACAATGACCTCGCCTGTATCGGCCCACTGTATGATGGGGTCCTCACTCAATAGATTATAAAGACTTAAGCCTTTATTCCTCAATGTATGTGGAAGACTGTTTTTTAATACATGTTCGATGTGTCTTGTTCCGTTATTCTTTGGTTGGTCATCTCTAACGTCGGGCCCAGGTCCTTCTCACCGCTACTCGCACTGTGCCTAATAACCACGGGGACTTCTGTAGGATTCTTATAATCTTCGTACTCATGAAGAAATTTCTGCAAAGCCTTTTGTTACAAGAGCCTTTTATCATCAGATGACTTTTCACTTTTTAATAGGGCTAGCAACTCGCTTTCCATTCTTTTAAGCCTACTTTTACGGGGTTCTAGAGCCGTGTCTGGAATCTTTGAACTTTGCAATGAAGCATACACCTTGAACGGAATCACAACCACCTTCTTCATTATATTAATCTAGTTAGTAAAGGACCCAAAACTGTGGAGTATGGTATAACATTGGAGTTGGTGCGCACCGCTACCCCCTCCCCTGACTAGAAATCGGTAGGTGGTCAGGGTTGACCTTGGATCCCTGTATACCAACGGAATGCGGCGCGTAGTTGAACGTATTGTGGAGTTTGCCTTTCAAAACCGCGACGAACGTGAAGTCCGGACGAGGTTATCCTTTACGTTTGGGTCAGATAAGCGGGACGATTTTTGGGTAGTAATACCGTTCAGACGTTTGGCAGCTGTAGACATACAATATATCTTGGGCGTATAATGCAAGCCTCTCAAAGTGGTACATACTTCAATATGGACAACTTTTTGACAGGGTATTCCGGGTTGTAGGTCATAGTGCCACACCTTATACTCTTAATTTCAATTCTCCGGTTATTTACAGAAAGCATTTAAACGTCGATCGTGGTTGTGGCTTTATAGCAATAGTCTTAGTTCATATGTTCACTGTGCTAAATACATGGACGCCAAAAATTTGGCTGCCTACGATTGTGCAGTGTGCCTGTAAACTGGCTTCAGATAGTAAGCTTAAATTTGAGTGTAATATGGGTCCTGAAGAATTGAGAAGGGTCGAGGAGGAAATGAATGTTCCTATAGTCGTATTTGGAATGGATGATCGTCGTAGGACTGTGTATGTTTTTAAAAGCTCTGTGAGAGATCGTACAAGACCTCTACTTATTTTAGGATTGTCAGGAACATCGTATCTCCCCATCCGTAACATAAGGGCTCTCTGGGACAGTTATGATAAAAGTCGAAAATATGGAAGGCATCATGATTTGTGTAAGGGATGTCTCGAGTTTGATGATGATATAGTGAAACATCGTAAGGATTGCTATATGGGATGTGAGCAATGTAAAAGCCCTAAATGTAAAAGTCGTGTAGTTGAAACCGAGAAGAGGGAAAGTAATGTATGTAGACGTACATTTTTCAATAATAAATACTTTGAGCTCCATAAATCAGTTGGCACTTGCAGGAAAATGAGAGTTTGTAAGTGCGGTATGTTTCACATGATGGACAATTGTGGGAATTTCAAACATAAATGCGATGAAATTCACTGTTCTACATGTCATAAAAAATATAAGGCGAATGGAGTGACGCATTTATGTTATATGAAAGATGCTAAGCTAAAAATAGCCCTTGTCTAACCGTGTACTACGATATAAAAACTTACAGGAACGCTGAAACCAGAGATTATTCCACATTTACTCGTAAGCCAGACTATCTGCGATGAGTGCATGGAGATCGAGTGTGAAGAGTGCCACAAATGTGGAAAACCGACAAACGTTTTTAAAACGAATGCACACGGCAGCTCTGTGAAACTCTTTGTATCCTATATTCTCAAATTAGCGGACAAGTTAAAAAAATGACTGTGTATATTCTTGCCCATAACGGGGCGAAATTTGACACAGTTCCTTTATAAGGAGTTGCTTGAACACGAGTCGTCTGCGGTATTTACAGGTGATCCCTTGAAAAGAGGCAACAAACTAATACAGATGCAGATAAGAGGTAATGTACAGTTTAAACACACCTTGCTGTTCACACCCTGTAAATTTGCAAAGCTGCCTAAGGTCATGGGCGTAGCCGATGAAGTTTCAAAAGGGTATTTCCCTTACACATTCCTCACTAACGAAACTTCGAATTACGTAGGACTACCTCCGCCGCAACATCACTTTAACTGCACCAACATGAGTGATAGTGGGCGTGAAGATTTTTACCGTTACTACAACAGTTTTAATGAAGCTAATCCATACAATATAGCCGATGAATGTGAACGTTATTGCGTGAATGACGTTCGTGTGCTTAGAGTATGCTTTCAAACCTTTAGAAGGATGTACATAACCCGTTTCAAATGCGATCCGCTGCAAGTCGCAACCACGATCGCCTCATTATGTTTTACAGTGTTCAAGAATAACTTCTTGCCTAGAGACACCTTAGACGTCATTCACAGAAACAACCCTCGTTGTTATAGGCACAAGGTTATCTACTGGCTTATACACCTACAGCAACAGACCGGGGTATACATAAAACATGCCCGCAACACGGGTGAAGTACCCGTTAAGGTCAATGGTTGTGTTTTTTGGGTTGATGGCCTAGTGAGGATCCAACCACCGGTGAGAAGACTATGTATTCTTTTAACGGCTGACAGCCTCGCATGGACCCGTAACTGCGATCAACTTATATACTCCCAGTGCACTCACAAGATCGTGTGGGAGCATGAGTATGATGCACGGATGGAAACAGATGACCAGTTCCGTGAAGAAATAAAGACCATCAAACGTTCAATGGTGTTGGATCCCCTCAAATGCGGTGACAGATTGTTTGGAGGGTGCACAAACCCATTCAAGCTATACTTTCCGCCTCCGACTTCTGCTCTTTATATCCCTACGTGATGAAGAACAATCCGTACCCCGTAGGTGCGCCTGAAAAAATGGTGGGTCCCACCATACCAACCATCGAGGAGATTTCAGCTAACTTGAATGAGCGCTACTTTGGACTCTCTTTCGTGGACGTGCTCCCCCCTCGCGATTTATGGATGCCGATCTTACCCGTCGTTATAGATCACAAGCTCATGTTTCCCATGTGCGTGAAGTGCGCAGGGGAGAACAGCGGTGGTTGTAACCATACAACCAAGCAGCGTAAGATCAGAGTTGTATATACAAGCCCTGAGCTGGCCCTAGCTGTTCGCCATGGATACAGAATATTGAAGATACATGAGGTGTGGAGGTTACAGAAGGTACCCAACCTTTTCACAACATATATAAACACTTTTTTGAAGGATAAAGCAGAAGCATCAGGATATCCGCCAGGGTTGATACCGACGATGAAAAAATGGCTTATATTCAGCGTTACCGTGCCAATGAAGGTATACACCTTGACCGATCCCAAATTGTTAAGAATCCTGGCAAGCGCTTTAGTGCAAAGTTGTGTCTAAACAGTCTTTGGATGGAAATTTGCACAGAATACCGGCAAAGGTAACGTTCATTTGGCACAAAGTTATTGTGAAGTCTGGGATTATGCCAACGCTCCCGATAAAGAGGTTATGGAGATCGTGACTGTAGGTAATACTTACATAATAAAGTACAACATAACCGAACTGGCCACAGATACCTGACAGGTTACAAACATACCTGTAGCCAACTTCACAACGGCCTACGGTCCCATCAAACTTTGGGGTCTACTGCACTCTCTTGGGCGGATGATGCTGTACGCTGACATAGATAGCGTGATATTCACAGCGAGGGAGGGTGAATACATGCATTTGCATCAATTAAGATTTAATTTTCTCCTTTGCGTGTGTGCGTGTGTGTACAGTAAAATCTAAGATCCGCCCACTGTAAGATCGGTCACATGACTCCTGCCACTATCTGAGCATATCTCTATCCCTGCGTGCTCAGTTGACCTCTGCATACCCTTGAGCTCAGACGTCTATTCTCCCGCATAGACGAAAAATAGTAATGGCTACCTTTAATATTGCGTGTTCAACGTTTATGAAGTGGTATTCGGCAAAGATATGGTGGATACTGAAAAACTCCCTATTCCCCACTCCTTTAATACTTTTAAGGCTCCATTGAGCCGTGCGAAGGACCAAGATGTTCAAATACTCTACGGGTATTCTGGCGAGGGCATTGTAGGATTTCGTAGTACAAACGATGTATTGAAGTACCGGGTGTCCCAAAAAAATGTTTACACATCATATTAACATATATACACACACACACACACACACACACACATATATATATATATATATATATATATATAATATATCAACATGCACACTTTAGATGATAGTAATATGCGCTGATGTAGTAGTATTTTTATAGTACTTAGTAATAGTAGTATAGTAATGGTGTATTGTACTTAACAGTAGTATCCCTTGTTATAGGAAATGGTAGCATTGCAGTTATCGTTTGGGCAACGTAAATGGATTCTGAAGCACTACTGGAAGACGAGAATGTGGCCGAGGTACAGAGACATTGGAGAAATGAGTTTGGAACATTACCACCATCACGGGTAACAATTACAAGATTACGTGATAAGTTTGAGACTGACGGAACAGTGCAAAACGTCAACAAAGGCCGATCTGGAAGACGTCGCACTTCAACTGACAATGAAAGTGTTGAGACCGAGTTACAGGCCTTCACAAACTCTCCAAATAAGTCTACAAGGCAATATTCTCGTGAGACTGGTGTTTCTAAATCCAGCGTTCATCGCATTTTGCGACGTGAAAAGTGGAAACCGTACATACCTAGACTGCTCCATGCAATGAATGAGGACGATCCAGATCGTCGAAAAGAATTTTGTGAGTGGTTTTTGCACATGTGTGATGAAAAACAATCTTTTCCTGATTTCATTGTTTGGTCCGATGAAGCCACTTTTAAACTTAATGGTACTATCAATCGACACAACTGTGTGTACTGGGCCACCGAAAATCCAAACGTAACAGAAGAACGAGCACTTAATCAACCAGGAGTGTCAGTGTGGTGTGGCCTGTCTTCTAGAGGACTGATAGGGCCATTTTCCTTTGAGGACACTATCACAGGTGCTGCTTACTTATCAGTGCTGCAAGACAATACTGTACCTTCAATCAGAGCTCTTTTTTGGAAGAAGAGTGTTACTTTCAACAGGATGGCGCGCCACCACATTACCACAATGACGTTAGAAATTTTCTCAATGTTTGTTTTTCTAGAAGATGGATAGGATGTAGGGGATGTACGGAGTATCCACCACGATCTCCTGACTTAACACCTTTAGACTTTTACTTGTGGAGCAATCTGAAGAACGCTGTGTATGCTGAAAAACCATGGCCACTACAGGCCTTCAGACACGAAATTGAAATAGCCTGTGCCAACATTCCACTCCGATCAATCCGAACAGTATGCCGATCTGTTGCGCGCCGTTGTCAAGAATGTATTGATGCTAGTGGCGGACATTTTGAACATTTAAAACATTAAAGTAAGCAGCACAACCATGAAGGTACTGACGCTATCTATTTACTATCCGCCTATTTTGCTTATTGATATATACTGTATGTTAATATGATGTGTAATAATTTTTTGGGGACACTCGGTATGTTGTGGACCTAACCTTTATAAAAGCTCACATATACCGCGAAGTAGAAGAAACAACACGTTCAGAAGATAAGCAACGGTTATGGATAGTGACTCTTGTTGATGAGTGGTGTGACAAGCAATATTATGTCATGTTACACCATACCGACAACTCGTACCCTACGGTTGAGAATGTAAATCTTGTCATCATGGAGAATCTTAAGTATTTTTACCACTATATTAATATATATCATGACGAGGTTTGTAGTGAGGTTGTGGCTAATGGCCTGTGTGAGTTTTTAACAGACTTTGGAGAAGAGTATCACTTGTTAAACAAAAAGGATAAATATGGGCATATGTTTCTCTCAAATAGTGCACCGGATTGTGAAGATATTTAGTTTGTGGAAATGAACGTCTGGTGAGTGATAAAACATTAAAGCCGGTATTGCTTCATGTAGCCTGTACACGCTTCAGCAGTTTATGGTGTGACTCCCTCCCCCATCAAGCCGCCCACCTGTGTACCTCACCCCTCCGAAACACAAGAGTTCGAACAAACCCGTACACGTTTCATCAGCTTGACTCACTCCGCCCGTCGAGCCGATCCGTCCCACCTGTGGCTCATAGTCATCTCAGAGCTTGAACCGAGTAGACGTGCGAATACGATGGAACTTCCTTTGGGAAGCATTCTCAACGTCGCGTACGATGTGTGGCACCATTAACTATGTACTTGAAACGACTTGTAGGAAGCAAACTCTGGTAAACGTAATGTTATTTATTTAAGTGTTGAGGAGATGAATAGTCTTCGTGATAGTTGAGAAGTGAGGAGAGGACCGATAGAAAATACCTGCAGGCGTAGAAGAGAAGAGAGCAGATTAGTGATGCCCCCTCATATGCCGTTATTTGCACGTTGTGTATAAATAACGATTAGCCATTCATTGATATACGACTGATGTGGAAGAATGCATCTGATAATAACGTTCTTGTCCCTACGCGAAACCGTTTCATCCTCGACAGAATGTTTGAAATCGTCGGATTCAGCAAGTGAAGTCTATATTAGACGCACGCGTTACGGATATGATTTATTTTGACACGGTTCTTCAATACGCATAGACCGCTTTGCTCGACTGGTTTATCGAATGTAGGACTGAACAAGGCATATTTAAAAGGTTTAGATTCTACAAAATATCTCGAACTTTGGTACAAAGCACTTGAGCAGTACAGGGCAGCGCTTGCCTACACTGTTCACCCTGAAGAGCTGTACCTCTATTTAATGAGTAGCTGTCGTTACGACTTGGAAGATTATTTCAATTGCCGCTATGCAAAGAAAAGAAGAGTTCACGATTAAAAAGCTCGGGACGTTAAGAAAAAACCCTCGATTGGAAAGGAGTGTTTATAAACTTGTATTTAATAATGATGTTGTGGTTAACGATGACCTCTTTGTGCGTGCTTTTGATTGTATTCTAGCCGTGTTTAAAGATAACTTGCCAACCGAATGTAAAGTGGGCACAAAAATAGTATTGAACGATATGAAAGCCATTTATGTCGAGTATAGGTATCCGTATAACTTGAGCGGTGAAGTAATGCTTGGACGGTTTTACCGTGTAGTGCTGGGGTGGGGAACCTTTTTTCATTGGAAGGCCGCATTTCATTTAACCAAGACCCTATTAGGCCGCATGCTGAGAATTTAACATATACAGTACAACAAAATGTCATATTTTAGTCTACAATCTACATATTTACTAATTTTAAATCAAACTTGATAATACGTCGGGGTTTTTATAATAAATAAAAAATTCAGCAAGTGCATTTATTTTTGGAGGGGGAATAATTGACAATAGAACTAATATTAAGTGAAAAATGATATTAAGTGAAATGATGTTAATATTAAGTGAAAAAGTGATAAACCATTTAATGACTTTTTTGTGACTACTTATTGCGGGACAGGAGTCGTACATTTGGTTCCAACATCGTTGACCGTAGTTGTAGTTGGTCCTACAGGTGAATATTCGTCATCTGAGATCTCAAGCTCGTTTTGATTTGAGTCACATACGAAAACGTTGATTCACAACAGTAGGTTGTGCCGAAACAAGACAACATTCGACGAGCATGTTGGCGCAGACGTGGGTATTCAACGGCATTTTTCCATATTTCAACAGGATCCTTCTTAGTATCAAATAGAGACTTAAAGATATTATCTTCTAATAACTCAATCAACTCCATCTGTAAATCTTCAGGTGCTTTGGAGACATCAACCAGGTGTGTTGGAAAGCTAGTTTCAGTGTGAAGTCATGTTTCTCAAAATCTTCAAATCTTTCATCGTATTCTTCAATCAGGGAGTCTAGGACAGCTGTGTATTCTTTCACATCGCATTCCCTTAATGATTTGCTTGTATCTTCTTCATCAATTACCTTTGTCAGTTCAGGGAAGTGTTCAGCTGAAAGTTCCGATCGGGTAAGGACAGTTTTGAAAAAACGCAGTTTCCTCCGAAAAGCCTAGATTTTTTTCCACATTTCATATATGGATTTAGTTTTACCTTGCAAAGAAATATTCAGGTCATTTTGCTTTAACATTACGTCACACAAAAATGCAGCATTTCTGTAGAAATCCTTTTTTGACAATTCACATGGTTCATTGAGTTCCTAAAAAAATCTTGTGATTTGTTTTCGCAAAGACAAAAGTTTTTCAAAGACTTGCCCTTGTGACAACCAGCGCACTTTAGAATAATACGGAAGATCCACACTGAATGTTTCATCATCAAGCATAAACATATTGCGAAACTGGCGATGTCGTGATGCATTTGCTCTAATGTAGTTCACAATACGTACAACTTTACTTAATGTGTCACATAAAACAGTAGATTTGGCACAGAGATTCTGTTGATGCAAAATACAGTGAAAGGAAATCAAGCTATCTGGATTTGGCAGTTTTTTTTGTAGTAGCGCAACAAATCCTGCACATTTTCCTCTCATGGAAGGTGCACCATCTGTGCATACACTTACTAAATTACATAAATTCAGTTTCGCTTCACGGCATTTTTCTTTGAAGAGAGACAAGACGTCAATTCCACGTGTCTTCCCCGTAAGGGTACCCAAAGCCAGTAACTCCTCGTAGTATTGAAAATCTGCAGTTATAACACGAATAAAAAATGACACTTGCGCTGAGTCAGTAATATCAGTGGACTCATCCAAGGCAATCGAATAATAAGTATTTTCGCTTTGGCATATTGTATGAAGCTGTTCAGTTACATTGAGGGCTAATTCATGTTGCCGATCAGTTATGGTCCTTCTTGAAAGAGGTAGTTGTTTGTATTTGTTAACCTTGTCTGAATCTAAAGAGACTACAACTTCAACAATGCATTCTTTTATGATTTCCACATCGCTATATGGCTTACCTCTTTTTCCAAGTATATATGCTACTTTATAAGTTGCTTCAGTGATTTCAGCCCCTAGGCCTGACATCGTTTTAAATACTTGCTGTTGTTGCTGCTTCTGAAGTTTCATCTTCGTAAGTGCAGACTTTCGGGGTTCTCCTTCCAATATAGCATACTTGTGGTTCTTATGAGTTGCATAATGCTGATATGCATTGTGTTGCTTCACTGTTGCAATTATGGCGTTGCAGAGCAAACACATCATTTTATCTTTCTCAGCAACTATGAAATACTGCAATTCCCATTCTTCATGGAATACTCTGTTCTCTTCCTTTAATTTTCTTTTCACAGTTTTTGACATGATTGGGGTACCAGAAGATTTTTAAATAAAAATGGTACACAAATTGATCAAAGATTTACAGTTTTAAAGGAAACAAGCGTGCGTGTCACTATCGGAGAATCGTCAGTAACTGTCATCCAGTCAGCCAGTCGAGTTGATTGTTGATAGGTAAGGGCGTAAGCCGTAAGGCAACGCTGCCAGTTGAAACTGGCAGCGTTGCCATATTTCCTATTGTTCAAGCCATAAAGAAGGCTTGCATGTGTGAGAAGCAGTGAAGCTGAAACCATGATCTAATGAAATAGCCTAAAGCCCTAAAGGGGTATCAGTTGCTGTCCATTATCGTACGATATGAATTCTGAATGTCAAATAGGCAGAAGGCCGCAACTAGTACCCCAAAAGGCCGCAGGTTCCCCACCCCTGGTGTAGTTCAAAGTAATAACGATGTGAATGTAGACTCGGTTACGTGTGAGTTTATCGTTTTGCGCCGTAGAACAAAGTATTTTGATGTATATTTATTTATTTAATTATTTAATTATATATATATATATCCTGTACTAATATGCAATTGATTATACGTTTTGTATATTATTATTTTCAATATATTTAATTATTTAATATAACTGTATATATATATTTTTCCCGTACTAATATATTGATGGTTATACTACAACGTTTTGTATATTTTTGATTATATATTTCTCATTCGTATTTCTTATGCTCTTATTATTTTTTGATCATATATATTCCATTGTATATTTATTTTGATTATATATTCATCGTTCGTATTTCTTATGCTATTATTATTGTTGATCATATTTATTCTAATGTATATTTATTTTCTATATATTTCGTGAAATTGAATCCATTAATTCGTCTAAATAAACAGAATGATGTAATGATGTTTTATTTCATTCTTTTGCTTGTACACGACACTTAATTACAGCAAATGGCTGCCTTCTAAAACGGATTTCTAAACCAACTGCCAAATATATCTGGATACCACAATCTGGCAACCCTAATAATCTACACCTGAACAAGCCAGTTACGCCTTCTAAGTCAACTGGCTGGTTAAATCAGAATATATGCTTTAATTAAGTAAATAAACGCAATCTGGCAACTCAATAATGTCCACCTGAACAAGCCATTTACGCCTTCTAAGTCAACTGGCTGGTTAAGCCAGAATATACGCTTTAATTAAATAAATAAACGCAATTTGGTAGCTCAGCCAGATAAGCCAACTGGCTGATTAAGCTAGCTGGATGATTAGTAACATATTAAGACAACGGCCGCTCGGCTGAAGTCTTAATATGCGCTTGGCTCCTGCCGGGCGAACACCTCTCTTCCTCTCCCCTTCTCCTCTCGCTTTCTCTTGGAGGATAACTCCGCCTCTAATTTGCGTAACCCTTGTTGCTCTTGCAACATTCCACCTTCCCCTTTGTTGCATATCACCTTGCAACATTCCCCTCCCCTTCGTTGCATAACTTATGCAACATTGATCAACATTTTCAATTGCATTGCATTCTCTCCTTTTGCGCCCATACTACTGGTGTAGACTGGAGTTGGCGCAGAGTCGGGGGATTCTTGCTACCATCCCCATTCCGTTGGAGAGACTGGAGCTGGAGCTTTGATGAGCGTATTACCCCACACGTGTCCACTCTGGTCACAAGAGAAATAACTGATTAGTTGATATAACAATTCTAGAAATACAACTGCATGCAGTAATCTCAAGCATGAGTGATGTCCCCATTCATGCAATGCTGTCTTACCTGATAGGTTACTCTGAGGAGGTGCTGATGCAGAGCGTCGCTGCTTGGAGGCATGTGCTCGAAGTCGCGTCCTTTGTGGAGGAAGAGGGAGAGTCTAGCAGCATCCATGGTTGTGATGCCCTCCTCAGAGACACCATATAGCTGCATGACGAGTCTCTGGAGCGTGGGTTTGAGTCTTGATCATCTCCAGGGTGGGGTTAGGGCAGGAGAGCAGCTCGAGAGGTAAGGTGAGTTCAGGGAGGGGACTGCCACACTGACCAGGCCGTCTTCTTGCCTTTGCCATAGAACGCTGAGGTCGTGTCGCATCCCGTTAATGCATGAAACGCCGGCAGTGCCATTTCCTTGGATGGTCCAAGTCCTCGGGCGATGACATGCACCAGATGACAACATCAGATAGGAGTCCTCGCCATGCTCTGTCTGGGGGTACTTCCACTGAAGTTTCTTGGCCAGCGTGAAGAGGGGTTGATCGGCTACCATGACTGGTGTCTGACCAGGATTGATGTAGTTAATTGCCTAGCGGATGACTTTCATCCCATGCCAAACCATGGTAGGGCTGTTGGGAGACTCAGTAAAGAGAGGCAGCATGTATGACTTGGCTGGGGGAATAGCAGGATGCTCTGTGATGCTAGCATAGTACGCGGCCCATGAGAGCCATTTACCGGCTTCGAGGATCTGTTTGGATAGAAGGCTTCTAACTTGCTCCAACCACCTGTAGCCTTCTTCATTGATGCTGGTGAGAGAGCGCGAAGCCGGAAGAGGATGATGTTGGTCTTCAGGGCAGGAACGTGCTGCACCTCATCGTTTGGCAGTGAGACATCCAGAGCCATGGTCGTGTAGATAGCTGGCAAGGATCTCACAGCATTCTTTCCCATCTCAGCTGGAGTGAGGATGTCGGCGAGATTCTTGACTTGTTGGCTGTCTGAAGAGAAGTGCTGCTGAATGCTGATACATGTTCCATGGAGGGCTGATTTTGCCGTCGTAGAGGAAGGGTTGTGGTCGATGTTGTCAAAACCGCCTGTGGTGAACACGCCCTTGATAGTCTGAGGTGGCACTACCACACCGACCTGCTCCCAGTGACCGATGACTGAATTCGCGATGTCTGTGCTCAACACTCTCAAACGGTCGTACGAGACGCACAGTCCTCGTTGAAGCATATCATCGATTAAAGATTCACGGCCAGTTTGAAGATGTAGTTTCATAGACAGATACAGCGATGCTGGTGTTTCCCTCTCCTTGATGTGACGAGGAACACTCCCAGGTTCCTTGGATCTTCGTCCAACAGAGTTGAAGATGATCTGCTGCCCGATGGATGTTGCAACCTTGGACTTCTCAGTCAGGAGCCGGCTCATTGGTACTTGGTCCATCAAGAAGCATGTGCAAGAATGATCTCAACGTGGGCGGGATGGATTCAGCTTCACATGAGGTTGAGAAGGAGCCTGTGAAAGCCTGCTTCATGTGGAGATAATCTCACCGGAGGATTTTGGCTGCTTTGTGGAGGATGGAGACTTCAGTTAATGTATTGTTTTCCACATCAACTACAGCTTTGCTTAGGTCGTCGTCGAAAACAAGAGACAAGCAACGATTCGTTGGTATCGCCTTCATGTCAGGAATCAGTTGCTCAATATCCTTTCGAAGGCGTGTTGTATTGCATCTGATGTAGGGAAAACCGAGAACGGCGAGGCGCTTGTCATAGAGGGCCGTGAAGTCAGCCATTACCAGTGACGTCCCTGAAACACGATTATCTTCAATAAAGTCAAGTAACGCGTTGAGAACATGTGCTCGGATCACCTGAGTCGCATGACTCTCAGTCGTGTCACATCCGACCGTCGCCGCTTCCCTGTAGAGCCGAGTCAGGCACGCACGATGATAGACGGCATTAATAGCGACCATGTCACCGGCAGAAAGTTTAGCCAACATTGACTTTTTATCCAAGCCAAGAGTGGAGGCCTTCCTCAGCTCTTTCTTGTTGCCCATTTCGTCACAGAAGAGGCATGGAGTGTCGACTGGTTCGCTCGAAGATGTAGAGGGTGGGGATGAGGCCTGTGTGATGGACCTGGCACCACTGTTCATGCGGCGAGTTTTCACCGGGCTAACTGACTCTTGCCCTTGATTCTTTTTCCTCGCTCTCTGCACTTTTTGATTGTCGACAGCATTCCTGCAACTTTTGTGTCACACTACTTGATTAGACATCATCAGCTGCACTACATTCTGAGCACCGCCACCAGCACCGCCACCAATGTCATCTACGACTACAAAGTCAGGCAACTCCCCTAATTCCTTGAGCTCCTGGATGTTGTCCGTAACTTCTTTATAAGAGGCTGAAAGTCTTTCAGGTTTGTTTCTCAATTTGACAGATGATGAAGGATTCTTAGTCGGTTCATAGCTTTTGTCTGACTGATATATGAAGCATAAGCTCCATTCGTGAGTGTCCATGATGGCAGGCGTGCTTTTAGAGTCACTAATTTCGGATTAATCACTGTGAATCTGAAACATGAAATTGAATTTCTAAAGGTCACAGAATTTAGAAACGTGTGTGATGACTCGTTTTCAGATAAATTCAGCATAAGAAAGCCATTTCTGATGTTATTTTGGGTTTCAGGTTATTTTGGGGTGTCTCACTCCTTCAGTTTGGAAACTGCGGAAAATCTCCAACTTCAACAAGGCGGCCAGCGGCCATATTTGATTTTGGTGGTCAAAATGACCTCCAAACCACATAATAACCTCAGAAATGGATTTCTCATACTGAATTTAGCTGAAAACGAGTCATCACACACGTTTCTAAGTTAATTGGTTCAAAAGTTAGAAATACGGCATCAGCATAATTTATGCTGATTAGGCATAAAATTAAGCATGTCTTTGCATAGATACAACTTGTGTCTTTGGATAAATTCTTTCCTATGACCCTAAGGAACTTCCATACCAAAGGGGACCTTTGCATCATGATTTGAAGTGGACACCCTATTTTGTGCACTTAACACGTCTACTAATACACAATTGTTCTAACACACCCAATACATAAAAATCCAGAGGTTAATTGAGGTGATCAGGTAGCTAGGCTATTAGTCCACCAAGTTATAGTATAGGAAAGGTTACGTCTAGAAAGTTGCGAACAGCAACGGCATAGATTACACTTCTCATGCCAAGTCCAGTAGCCCTTAGTTGGAAAAGAAAACATGTCTGCAGTATATTAAGATAATTCGCTCCGGTCACGGTACAATCGTTAAAGGGAAATGAATTGATTATGTAGTTACTTGACAGAGCACACCACATGTTAACGTCTGGTGAATCCCGTTCATATTGATGTGTCTTATCGCTGGATAGGCCGCCTCGATCACCCGACTTGGATGGTTAGCATCACTAACTATGAATCCACTGGCCCCGGATTCAATTCCCGAAGATGGCAGGCAGAGTTCAGCTCACCCACATGTTCATCCTTAAATAAAAAAAAAATTGATTCGTAGATAAATGGTACCTTGGGTAGCCTAGTGAATAAGAAGCAGGGCTGCTGATCAGGAGGTCATGGGATCGAGTAATTTCTGACTACCAGTGGTGGGTCGTGGTTCTGGTTCCACGTTAAGCTTGACCTTCATTAGGATGAAAAACTCGGCGGAAGCTAAACTAAGTTTATTAAGATATCATGACAAACCCAGATATCTGCATGGCAGAAATCCGTCAAAGAATCAGAGATTACTGGATCCATCCATAAAAGCAGCTTGCTAATGCTCTGACGAAGGTTTAGCACCGAATACACACTGTAGCGACGAATGATGGTCATCATGTGGAAGTGTTCTAAATTTTAACAGTTTGGAAATGTAAACGACTATATATACTGTACTTGTATAGGTATTAATTAATAAAAAATGTACGAGTAATTATTTTTGAAGCATTGTTTCTCGGACACCCTGTACTTTGATTATTTCATATTACTAAAATAAATAGGCATTTTGCTAATAGTAAAAACTAAGTACAATAATTACTGTTGCATACTATTGCACAGTACAGTGTACAGTTAATTTCCCTACATACATTTTTTAATTGCTTATTAATAAGTATATTACCATAGCCTATCATGGTATGCTTCAGATTTTGAATATTTAATACTTTCCTCTCTCTTTCTCATTTCTGCTAACTATTAAAGCGAAGAATTGAAAATGCTGTGTTAGATATTCTCACAGGCAGTGTTTCTCAACCTGGGGTTGTGGGGTGTGATGGGGGGTATCTGTGCTTTGCAAATAAATCAGCCTACCTGGAAAATCGAAGTTTTTTCTAGCTCAAATTAAAAAAAAATATGGACAGTAAAATCAGACAGACTATTGTTTTTAAGTGAAAAATTCGTGTAATGTTTGTTTTACAGCTGAAATTATTTTCTGTAAGTCGTAATCATTACTAATTGTTATTCTTTGCCTTTCGAAGATATACCTGTGTCAGCCTTGCACTTTTTAATATTCTTATATTCATTTGAATATAAACTAAACAAAAGTAACATATATACAGTCAGTTTCATTGTTTTGTTTTAATTTTTTTATACAGGAAGGAGGGGCCAAGGGCGAATCCCCGCAAAAGCGGCCCCCCCCCCCCGAATAGAAGAAGAAGAGAGCCAAAATCAAGGTCCAAGGTTTCCGAGATGCCTAGCCACTCTGCATTTGAAAGATTGGAGGTCATAGACAGGGAGAAAGATGGGATGAGGAAGATTCAGTAGATGAAAGATTGAAAATACCGATTAACCCTTGCATGAGAGAGTTGGACAGAAAAGGAATGAGAAAGTGTCGAAAGACTGGTGCTACATGCTCTCCTTAAAGGAGGAGGCATGTAGTTAGAGAGTTCAGAAGAGCAATATCCGTTATAATAGCGATAGCGAAGAGAGAGTGAGACAACATTGTGGTGAAGAGAGAGGAATTGAAGACAGTCAGTAAGAGACGGGGAATTGATGAGACGAAAAACCTTTGATTCCACCTGGTTATGTACGGCTGTGTGGGTTGAGCCACTCCATACATAAGAAGCATACTCCATACAGGAGCAAAGACCCCTGTACAGAGCAGCAACTGAGCAGGGGTAAAGAAACTGCGGAGGCGGTACAGCACATCTAACCTATTAAAAGCTGTTTTGGAAAGAGAGAATGTGTGAACTTTAAAGAAAAATCCAGAGAAAAGGAAACGCCAACAATGTTAAGCGAAGAGGAAGGATTGAGTTGTGTGCTGTTGAAGATAAGGGAACAGTCGTGTGGAAGATTTTGACGAGTAGACAGATGGAGGAACTGTTTTTTTGAGGCATTGAAAACCACAAGTTTTTCTCTGCTCCAATCAGAGATAGCAGAAAGATCAGAGGTCAGGTGCCTCATCGCCATCCCACGCGAATTATGGAGTGACTGTTGAGAGGGACGCTTTATGAAGCGGATAGAGAAGTGAAGAGTGGAATCATCTGTATAGGAGTGAATACGACAGGAAGTGAGAATTAAAAGATCATTAATAAATCAAAGGAAAAAAGTGGGTGACAGGACAGAACCCTGAGGAACACCACTGTTGATAACTTTAGGAGAAGAACAATGGCCATCTACAAACGCAGGTATAGATCGGCCTGAAAGGAAATTAGAGATAAAGTCACAGATAGAAGGATAGAAACCAAAGGAGGGCAGTTTCGAAATTAAAGATTTGTGCCAGACTCTATCAAAGGATTTCGATATGGCAAACACAAAAGCAAAAGTTTCACCGAATTCCCGAAAGGAGGATGACCAAGAGTCAGAGAGATATGCAAGAAGAGAGGAGTTTAAGATTCTTTCTATTAAGGATAGATTCAAAAACTTTAGAAAGGCACGAAATCAAAGCAGTTGGACGATAGTTGGAGGGGTGAGAGCGGTCACCCTTCTTTGGGACAGGCTGAATGAAAGCGAACTTCCAGCAGGAAGGAAAAGTACCAAATGAGAGACAAAGACGAAAGAGTTTGCCTAGGCAGGGTATCAGCACTGAAGCACAGTTCTTAAGAACAACAGGAGGACAGAAAAATAATCTTTGGAAGAGATTCTAACTTCAGGCAATTAAGTCAGAAGGAGGAGGAGATGGAGGAACAGCAACGGAATCGTCCGTGGTTGAGTTGGAAGCGAAAGTTTGAGCGAAGAGTTCAGCTTTGCCAGAAGAGATGGCTACTGAACCATCAGAATGGAAAAGAGGATGTAAAGAAGAGGAAGTAAAGTCGTTGAAGAGGTTCTTAGCTAGATGTTAGAAAGAATGATAAGAATTAGAATTGGATAGGTTTTCACATTTTTTGTCGGATGAAGGAATTTTTGGTGAGTCCAAGAACAGATTTTGCATGATTACGGGCAGAAATATAAGCTAAGTGAGAGTCAGGAGTTGGATGGCGACGGTACCTTCCGAAAGCCTCCTCTCTGTTGCGGATAGCATTAGCACAAGTAAAGTTAAAACAAGTTTTTTTTGCATTAGTAGTAAGAATAGAGTATGGAATGAACGCCTCCACGCCAAAGAGAATCCCCTCCGTGATGCGCACAGCACACTCGGAAGGGTCCCGGCCACGAAGCAGTAATCATTCCATGGGAAATCACAGAAATACTGCCTAAGGGCCTCCCAATCAGCAGCACTAAAATGTCAAAGGCGCCTCCTCTTGGGAAGGTCCAAAGGCCGGATTGGAACGATAGAACAGAAAATAGATATAAGATTGTGGTCGAAGGAGCCCAACGGAGAAAAAAGTTTCACAGAGTAAGAAGAAGGATGAGAGGTAAGAAAGAAATCCAAAATGTTGGACCTATCTTCAAGGCGATCGGGGATACGAGTAGGGTTATGTATAATCTGCTCTAGGTTATTTAGGATAGAAAAATTGTAAGCTAGTTCACCAGGGATGTCGGTGAACTGGGAGGAAAGCCAAAGGTGGTGATGAACATTGAAATCTCCTAAAATGGAGATTTCAGCAAAGGGAGAGCGGGAAAAATGTATTCCACTTTGGAAGTGAGGTCGGCAAAGAATTTTGGATAGTCAGTAGAATTAAGAGAGAGGTAAACAACACGGATTTATTTAGTTTGAGATTGGCATGTAAGCCGTAGCTAGAGGGTATATAATTCGGAAGATTCGAATTCAGGAATACGAGAACAAGTTAGGTCATTGCGTACAATGTACATATAAGCAACATCCACCTTCGGAGTGAAATTGAGTATAGAGAACGTAAGAGGGTATAGAAAAGGGGTTGCTGTCACTCGTCCCAGACACCTGAGTTTCAGTGAGGAAAAGAAGACGAGGTTTAGAGGAGAAGAGGTAATGTTCAACAGATTGAAAATTTGAGAAAAGGACACGAATGTTGCAGAAATTAATGAAAAGTGAATCAGGCAGAGGCCCAGACCATCTCCAAATGGCGGTAGCAGATCCATCTCCGCTGTCCGGGACTGCATTCCCGGTATCGGCAGTGGGGGAGCAAGGGGTGAGAACATTTATGGTCCACTCCCCAGGGGACTCCGAGGCTCTTGATGTTGATACCATTTTTTTTCAAATTTTGAAAAGATTATGTATTGTGTAAGATGCATGTATATGTAATAAGAAATAGGGAGAGAAGTGTGTGTTTGAGAGCATGCTGGACTGCTCACAGGGTAGATGAGACACGGAAAAAAATCAGCTAAGGAGGAGTGACAGGAGAAACGGGAGTTTCGGCACTCACTATCTTCTGTCTAACGTCCCCCCCCAACCCCGGAGTACTTCCCTGGTCGATTGGTGTCTACAATCTCCTCCTTACGAGATTGCAACCACTGATGAGAAACCAAGTTTGCATAAGTGTGTTGTTGTAAATGGAACTAAAACTTTCAATTTTTCAGACAGCTGTTCTGGGTCCTCACTTTTCCATTCTATCCAAAATGTACATAAGTATTCTGACGCGAATGACAACCGTAGGATCTTGTCAGAAGGACGTTTAGTCATTTATTGTGTAGATTTCCTTCAAATTTGGCAGACACTACTGCACTCTTTCACTGAACAGATTAATTGTCTACCTCTTACCAAGCATTCCATCGTCACGTAGGAAATAGTTCTGGAGCTGCTTTGTAATTGAAATATGTGCTATATCATCATTTAGGGAAAGAGGATCGTCAAATTTTTTGTCAAAATGGCATCGCCAGCAAAAACACAGTTGAGAAACACAGCAATATGGCCTATGCCTAACATTAATTAATATAAAATCTGGTACGCATGCAAGATACTTCTCTTTGTTTTTATAACATTTAATAATTAATTTAGTGTTTGTATAATTTAGATTTCTGCTTCGCAGAAATCTTATTGGGTTTGCTCAAGTAGAATTATAACAGCAAAAGCTGTAAAATTAAACATGGTACGAATTTTAATATATAGTAGGGTGCTCCAAAAAAACAACATGATTTTGAATATTTGTCCCCCAGTTAGTTTCTCTTTGCTATCATGCTTCTGAATACTTTTGGGAATTTTTAGCTCGATCCTAACATATTAAGCCTTGCCACCAGCCTCATGTAAAATTGAGGTTTTGTGATTTTCGAATTGTGCAATTAGGTCTGATTTGTAGGTATTATTACTTAAGATTAAGTTACATAAACCTCATAAAAATAAATTAGGGTTAATTAGAATTGATTTAAAAATACAAAGCACTGATATAGTATAAGTATATGTGAAAAAAAAACAAAGACAAGCTTAAAATTTGGTATTTCTTATTTCTAGGGAAATTAGATGAAGATTGGCCTTTACCGAGGTTTATGCCCCGTCACTCCTGCGTAATTGTTCATAACTGTAGCCATCAGGTTTATTTTTGTTTTAGCAGGAGTGGGCCTCTTCCTTTTGGCAGTTATAAACAGTCCGTTTTGATCTTATTTTGATTTTACAGAAGATGGTTTAGTGTCCCTTTCTTGAAATCAGGAATTAGTTTCCTGTGGCGCTCTACAACCTGAAGCATGTACTGTCTTTGGGGCTCGTCCTTGGTAATGTTATTTGAGTAATCTTGAATGAGCTTCACAGCTCTTTCTGCAATATCATTTACTACTTTGACACTTTTAACATATTCAAATGCTTTTTTATATTCAGAATCTACGTTCCACTCACTTGGGTCCTTTGTCATCCATTCCATATCTATTCCCAGAGTTTGTAAAAGAAACATAGAGTTTACTCCAATCAGCGGAATTAATTTCGTCGAAGAGTTTAATTTAGGGAAAGTGGGAACTCCCATTTTAAAACTGTTTACTTTTTTCATCTTCATAATTTTTTAGCTATTTGGCGCTTTTCAGAGATCTCAATTTTATTTGAAAACAGTGAAAATGAAACAAACTCTTCTGTCATATATAAAAAATGTCGGTGCTCTTCCAATATGTGCTCTACCGCGAAACTCTGATCTACCATAGTCCAATACGTGCTCTACCGTGAAACTAGCCTTATAAGGCTAACTAACGAAAATATCATGACTTAACCTAACCAATCGTTAGGTCAACTATACGCCCTTGACGATTGGTTAGGTTAAGTCGTGATATTTTCGTTAGTTAGCCTGGAATATGGAATATTAGTTGGAATATGGTAGATCACAGTTTCGCGGTAGAGCACATATTGGAAGAGCACCAAAATGTCTTTCGAAGGTTTTTATAGCTGCTGAGGCCACATCTGAATCAATTTTACAATAAGAATTTAAATCGTGCCACAATTTTAGGTCATTTATTGCAGCATCAGCTGCATTGGTAGCTGATAACCAGGGTTGTATATAAAAAAGCGATGTGAATGTGCAAAGGCGTTCAAGATTTTTTATTTTTTTGGAATCGTACCCAAGTTGACTACTGAAAGCAAACATTTTAGTTGCATACAAAATGTACGCCATCCACCTTGCATGGTGATATGCTCCTGGCTTTAACCAATGCACACCACGAGGCGGAGTCCCTCCCAAGAGAATAAGCATAAGTTCCGCACACTCTTTGTAATCTTCTCTTGGTAATGATTTTTTGTCAGAACTTCGGGTCAACGTTTCTTGAAGAAATTTTTTAACATCTTCACAACGAGATTTTAAGGATCGATCTTTAAATTCAAGAATTTTGAAATTTCCTTTGTTGATGGTATTCCAAAACTTCTGAACATTTTTAAAATCTAAATTATTTGGATTACTTGTATCGCCGAAAAGTTTTGACCAAACTGCTTGCAAGATTCTTTCCAGTATGTGGTGTCTACAAGCAAAAAAGAAAATAATTTTACACAGGCTTCATTTTTCCAGCCGGAGTTGGACGCCGTAGTGTCAAAAACAAGACCATATATATTGGATTCGACTTTCCATTCAGCTACTAGAGAATGAGTAGATTCGCTTGTGTATTACCAGTGGCATCGACAATTTTTAGAACGCCAAGGAGCTTTCCCTCTTCATATCCTGGGGCACCAGATATCAGCACTCCTAATCTTTCATCATCTTCATGCAAAATTTTTCCATCCCAATGAAGATTACAAAATTTTGGGCATACAAACTTACTTTTGATTTCTTCGCCTTCTTCTTGCCGCACTATTTTACTTGCTGTCCTCGTACTTGTTTTAGACAACGTGATATTCTCTAAATCAATTTCCCCCTCTGTTGCGATGGCAGCCATAAATGCAGTTCTTTGGCCAGAAGATAAATTTAAACGATCAGCCATTTCAGATATTTTTTTACTTTTGAATGGGTTTCGTGGAAGTTCTAGTGTGATAGTTTTCGAACGCTTTCTTTTTTATTTTTTATCAGAATTTGAAATCACATTTTCATTATTATTACTATCATCTAGTTCTAAATAATCTTAATGAACAATGTCTATCTCATCGTTAAGTTTGCTAGTTGAAGCCTCTTGTAGCTCTCTTCTTCGCATGTCTGTCTCCATTCTGTAAGTGAAATTCTCTTCCCTATTCCTTTTAGCTTGAACCTTTTTTGAATACTTTTAATCTTCAGATCCCAAAAGAACTTTTCTACCCTCTTTCATTGCATTTATGAAATCAATATCCTCTTTTTTCTGTTCTGTCGTCCTCAACCGATCAGTTTGATCTCTGCGTTCAGCATCTTTATGAGCAATAAAAAAATAGGAGTCAAGGTCTCTAACAAAATTTTCTTCCTTTACCTTGTTGGAATTGGAACCTTTCTTTTTTTGGAGTGTCCTATAATTCTCGTAAATGTCTAAAATCTTTTTCTTGACCTTATCTTTACGTTGTTTCGATTCCTGATTTCATCCACTGCTTTTCTGTATCTTCTAACACTTTTTCATCAATTGTACCGTTAAAATTTCTAAATTTCTCTTTCTTCATTGGTCCATCTTTTAGGTAGAAAAAATAGTGTAAAATGTCCCCCTTCGTCGGGATTCGAACATCAGAGAGTTTTTCGATAGGCTTTTCTATTAGCCATATTATATCATCTTTTCTTAAGGAAATATTTGAATTATCCTTTGATTTTTTATTTGGATCATCTTCATTATTATTACCGTTTCCGTCTGCCATTGAAAAGTAATTAATTATTGCTCTTCTTGACAAAATAAGTATTAAATTTTGTAATAATTATTTAAGTTTATATAAACTCAAGTAAAACTACGATTTATTTAATAGATACGCTGTTTATGATAGGTATATCTGAAAAAAAAAACAAATGTAAGTATTAAGTATAATAAATTAATTCAATAAAGCATATTTTTCAGCTGCCTGGTGGCAAGACTTAGTATTTTTCAATGTAGTTAATATTTTTTTCTGGCATTAATATGATATAAAAGAATGAGAAGAATTCCGGGGAGCAAAGTTTTATGAGCTTTTTTCAACATTTTTTAATTTTCGGAGCACCCTAATATATAGGCTCCCCCTAGAACACTCCAACTACAAAAATCTCAGATACCATCACAGAGGTTAGGAACTGGATAAAAGCGCTACACTCCCCAACCCTAAATATTATTCTCTGCCGTGATTTTAATTTCCCATTTTGAAAGATAAACGAATATTTGTATAAACCAAGACATGGGAGGTACACAGGAAGACTAGAAGCAGGCAAAAATGCTGCTAGCTCTAGCTGCTGAATTTATGTTAACACAAGAAATAACAAAATACAAGAAAAAACAACCGCCAAATTTGGCACTCACGAACAACAGCAACCAAATTGATAACATTGAAATATCCCCAAATATAATATCAGCTCACAACATTATTGAAATAATAACCAATACAAAAGCAACAGGGAAAGAAAGAACACGCGCTACAGAAAGAGGCAAATTCAAAATTTTAAATTTTCACTCCAAGGCTGTAAATTGGGAAGGTAACGCAATAGAAGCAACAGACTGGAGAACCCTCTTTAGGGATAAGACAACGGAACAGATGTTAATAACCCTAGAAGAGAAGAAGCTAGAAATTGTGGAAAGACATGTCCCCCACAAAAAACAAAAGAAAAAGGAGAGGCAGTTTCAAGACACAAAACAGGTAAATGTTCCGCAATAGAAAAAGAGTTACTACAAAATTAAGAAACTGCGAAGAAAACATCAGAAAAATATTAAGTGATAACTTTTATCTTCTTTTGCTGCAGTTTAACTCGAAATAGTACTATAATTTTGCAAACACGAAGACAAACAATCGCGCTATTGTCTGACCTTTTCAGAATAAAAACAAGGTTTGAACCGATGTCCTAAAAGAAGTATATGAAATAGAGCGCAATATGAATAAGCTTTCAGTATCTCCAAAACTGAGAAACTAATATACGATACAAACGCGTTCTTTGGAGAAGAATTATAAGGGGAAGGCTTAGAAATATGCCTGCGAAAATGTAGAGTGCAATGTAATTGCATGCATTATGATTAATAAAGATTGTTGGAAGGAATTTTGCAGAACCAGAGCCCTACAAAACTGAAATGGGGGGTGGGGTATGCAGCAAAGAGGGTGGAGGGGGATATGCAAGAAGGGGGAAGAGCAAGGTAAGCAGGAAGGGGGTCGGGAGTGGACCCTCCAAGGCGGGTGGGGGTAACCTAACCTAGGAGCTCAGGCCCACAAAAATATATATATATGAATTGTATGTATAAATAACAAACTTGAGATATGCGGATGATATAGTTCTACTAGCAGAATCGAAAGATCTCCAGAGAATGGTCTCATTGGCAGAAGAACAATGTGCCAAATACAAGCTAGTGGTTAACAGAGAGAAGACAAAATGTATGAAGATTGGACGCCTGAGAGAAGTTTTAGACATACGGCTGGGCGGAGAAAAAATAGAACAGTTGGATGAGTTTAAGTACTTGGGAGTACACTTTACTACATACGGAGGCACAGAGAGGACAGTTCAAGAGAGAATATCATTGGGACGAAGATTATTTAAAAGACTAAACAAAATCTGGAAAGACAGGAACATCTCATTAAGTCTGAAAATCAGACTATTAAGAGCAATAGTCATTCCTACGGTATTATACGGTGCAGAGTGTTGGACGTTGAAGAAGACAGAGGAAAAGAAACTGCTGGCATTTGAAATGAAATGTTTAAGAAGGATATGTAATGTGCGGTGGGAGGAGAGGGTAACCAACGAAAGAGTGAGAGAAATGAATAATGTCAGAGACTCGATATTAAACCGGATAAGAGATGCACAGAGGAGGTGGTTTGGGCATGTACAAAGGATGGACCGGGAGAGATGGCCGAAGATGGTGCTGCATGGACGAGTTGAGGGCACCCGACCGAGGGGACGGCCGAGGGAAACGTGGCTTAGACGTTTCCGCAGAGCAAACGAGGAGCGGACCGTGCAGCAGCTGACTCACATGGCGTCGGACAGAGGATGGAGACATCGAATGTGGGACCCAACCCGGAGAACTCCGGACGGGACTTAAGTAAGTCGTATATATATATACAGTATATATATTATGTAAGTATGTATGTGTGTATAGGAAAAATTAAAAAAAATTCTTTATCAAAGGCATGACTGGAGACGAACATCCGACCGCTGGCCCTTCTTGGAGCAGAATGGGATCTTCCCTGACCCCCGCCAACTGGCTGAACGAAAGGCTCGAATGGTTTGATCGGTTAGGCGTCTCAGCCTTATTATATTACATATTTCATATACTGTATATATATATATTATATATATATATATATATATATACATATACATATATACACACATATAATATATATATATATATATATATATATATATATATATATATATATATATATATATATATATACATACACTCAATTCTTTTTCAGTATGTTTGTTTATTTATTTTGAATTTAACTGTTTTAGCTGACTCGCTGGTTGAGCTCTCAAATACACACAAACGTTACATGTACAGTGCTTACAAAAAGTCTCACGCCTCTGTCTCGTCCCAAGCTCGTCTGTTAGGTACAAAATGGGCAGTCCTTATGGCAGCGGAGGTGTGTTCGGATTGGTGCACCTAACTGCTCGAACCCAATCAATGACGTCCATTATTATGTCACTTCTGCTACATTTTAGTGTTTAAAATACAAATGATTAAGAAGCAGAATGGAGCAAGTTTCGGGATGTTGGGATGGTTATGGAGCAATCCTAGTCATCATAATATTAGCTGGGCATTATATACCGTCTCAATATATACTGTAGACTATAGAGAACAACTAATTCGGCAAATATCCCAAATCATGGCATGATACCTATGTTATTTTGACGCAGGTCTAAATTATTTGCTCAAATGCAATTATTGATATTAAGTAATTGTTGGGAATTGTTGTCAATATTGTTGTTTGTGATACATATCCTACGTGAAGAATCTAATGACCAAATTCCTCAGTGAACCTCTCACGCGCTCGCATTTCGAGGAAGTCACGGTCGTCTCACTAATAGATAGTTTATCCATTGTTTTAAGTGGTAACCTATTCCATCTTATGAAAGTCATTAGTCTAAAGCAAGACTGGTGGGCCGTGAATCAGAGAAATTTGCATTTGATTTGTTCATCGTAATTATTACCTAATATAGTATACTGTATATAGTAGTTTATAAGAGTTTATTGGTAGCATATCATATGACAATTCCCATAAACATGTGATGGCCTCGATGTTGCCAGTTTTTATTTTTTTCCTGAAACTATTACCTTCTCATAGTTTGTTTCAACAATGCATATATTATCATCTCCACGAGCGTAGACATTGCAAGAAAAGATTCGAACTAAGGATAGGTAAAGTTCTTTCATGGTCACAATATATACTTTTATAGATGTCAAACATAAAAATATAATAAAATTCTATATTAACATAAATATATATTCGATACACATTTACGTCATGGCTTTAACATCAGTATTTCATATAGCTTCCTCCGGCATCAATAATTTCTTGCAATCGTTGCGGCATAGAAGAGGCCAGATTGTAGGGAATGTTTGGTGTTCGGCGTAAGCTCTCTCAACTATTCCTCGTGTGAGCTAAAAGTGCTTCAAATGTTCTTTCATTGCGTTGCTCCCATTCGTTAATCATTATTGCCCAAAGGTTTTCAATCGGATTCATATCAGGAGAACGAGGTGGCAGAATTAGATTAATAATCTCTGGGTGATCTTCGTACCACGCTCTCACAACGTTACTCCTATGAATGGGACTGATATCTTCCATGAAGTAAAATGGTTCCGGCGCTGGAACCAGATACGCACGAACACTGGGTAGCAGCACCTCTTCCAGTATCTGGCAATATTGCTGTCCAGTAAAGCGTCCATCTACTTGAGTCAATTCTCCGACACCATAGCTAGACATCCAGCCCCACCCAACCTCGTTTCCTTCGACATAGCAACGCTTACCTCCATCCTCATTCCACTTCCTTCATTAAACCTATTATCGCTTTTACTGTCCCTTCCTTCCATCCTTCAATGCCAGCGTTCTTAAACCTAGCACATAAATTATATAATATGGAATCTAACACCTTAGATCTCTACGCATTCATGTTACTTGAAGACGCCTGTGTCTTAGGGGAATCTAAGTGTTGAGAGTGCGCTTGAGGGGTAGTCTATAGATTATTACAGATGATCTTGAACGCTCCAACTATTTAAAAATGATTATTTATTACGCACATCATATGGCATAATACAAACATGAATTTAAGTATCTCTTACAGTATAGAAATGGAATTGAATCCTACCAGAGTTAAAAAGTCGCAAAATATGATACATTAGTTTGTATTAAGAGGTTACTAAGAGAAAAGGATTTGGAATAGAGCAGAAGGCAGAGAGTATATTTTCCCCGAGTTTCAGTTATTATTAACGTTATATGGATACATTGCCGATGTCCCTGCTGAAGACCTCTGATGGGATGCGGTGTGATCAGAGAGAGAGAGAGAGAGAGTTACAAGTTACAAGGAGTTACAAGGACAAGAGGAAGCCTCAAAGACCTTTCGGTCCACTCTGGGAGGTTCCTGTTATTAAAAGTTTATTTTTCTTTCAACTATCCGAGCAGTAGTGGAAAACTGGATAGAAAAGTAGAAGGCTCTCTCCCCACCCTCCGCTCCCTCCCTGCCAGAGGCAGGTACGGAAAAAGGTTGAAGAAAATACCTTGACCCTGGAAAAGTAGCCAAGGAAATTTTACAAGAAAGTGGAGAATATATAAATAGCTCAATATTTAGCTTGCTCACAGAGACACCGTGCAAGCGAACTCCTGCAGAGTTTTGTTATGTTTTAATCTTAAACTATGAGAGTATTCAGTACTTTGTCTAGCCTATTTTTAAACACATTTACACTTTGACTGGAAACAACCTCTGAGAGAAGTTGGTTCCAGATATTAACTATTTTATAGGTAAATAAATTTCCGCAGACAGAGATCCTAAATGTCTTTAGTTCCAGTTTAAACTCATTATTTCTTGTCGGATTGGCATTAAGTGAGAATAAGTTTCTGTAATCTACCCTGTCTATTCCTTTGAGCATCTTGAAGACTTGAATAAGCTGACCCCGCAACCTCCTTGTGTCTATAAGCTAAACAGATTTAGGCGCTCTAATCTCCGTTGGTAGCTTTGCATTCTCATTGAAGGGATCAATTTTGTAGCCCTTGCTTGTACTCTTCCTAACCTTTCTATGTCCTTCCTGAGGGATGGAGACCAAAACTGCGCACAGTATTCCAGTTGAGGTCTGACTAGAGAATTATAAAGAGACATTACAGTCTCCTTATTCCGAAACTGGAACTGTCTTTTAATATAACCTAATAATTTTAAGGCCCTCTTTTCGACTTCTGCACAGTGCTTCGACGGTTTCAGATCGTTGCTGATATAGACTCCTAAGTCTTTCTCTAGATCGGTCTCAATCAAGTTCCTTCCCAAGAGAAAGTAATCGGTCTTCGGGTTTTTATAACCTATGTGCATTACCTTACATTTGTCCAAGAGAGAGAGAGATAGAACAATTATGTGCACCAATCTGAACACACCTCCGCTGCCATAAGGACCGCCCATTTTATACCTAACAGACTAGCTTGGGACGAGACAGAGGCGTGAGACTTCTTGTAAGCACTGTACATCGTGTAAAGGCTGAAATGAAACATCTACCTACTCTGATTATTTATTATGTATATATATATATGAAACGAATTAATATATACACATACAACCGGTGTAGAAACAGAAATAATAGGAACTCGGTTTATTTAATATATATATATATATATATATATATATATATATTTTTTTTTAACTGCAAACAACACACGGTATAATTAATGTAAAGAACGACGCTTGTGTAGAAGAGCGTTCCGCACAAAATGAGGAGGGAGAGCGAGCAAATTAAAAATGAGGTACCTCCCAGGAATCGAACCCGGCATCATCCAATTGCCGGTCGGACATGCTAACCACTGCACCAAGGACACCGATTAGTCAGTTCTAATTCTCCTATACGAGCGGAATCAAATGCTCTGAGGGGGCACCTTCGCATGTCGTACATATATACATTTTAACTGCAAACAACACACAGTATAATTAATGTAAAGAACGACGCTTGTGTAGAAGGGCGTTCCACACAAGATGAGGAGGGAGAACGAGCAAATGAAAAATGAGGTACCTCCGCTCGTACGTAGGAGAATTACGAGTACTGACTAATCGGGGTCCTTGGTGCAGTGGTTAGCATATCCGACCGGCAATTGGATGATCCCGGGTTCGATTCCTGGGAGGTACCTCATTTTTCATTTGCTCGTTCTCCCTCCTCATCTTGTGCGGAACGCTCTTCTACACAAGCGTCGTTCTTTACACATATATATATATTTGAAATATATATACTGTGTATATATATTATATATATATATATGGGATGAATTTCACAATAAAACACGTGAAATGAATGAATGCTGCAAACCCACAAGGAAAAAGAAAAACGATTCCAAGGCCTTTCGTGTATTCAAAGCTACACCTCGTCAGGGAATGAAGTTAAAAGGCGAGAAGCCCATATATATATACAACGTACAGGAAAAACAAAACAATTAGCACATACTTAACAAGGGTTAATGAGAGGCAAAAGAAATTTTAACATGATATCGTCAATTTTATAAGTCCCCGAGCTGTTATTGAAATTGTTTTTAAAATGAATAAATGCACATTCTAGAATATTTCGTTCTATTATATCTCTGTTTTTAACTTGATTTCTTAAAAGATAAGATTTCTGAATATTCTTTCCCTGTTCAACACAACACTCTTATTGAGTTAATTAAGCTGTGTGTCAAAGATTGTAAATTTCAGTTTGAAAATAAGTTTTATGTTATGTCGTTTGGATTGGCTATGGGAAATCCCCTTTCACCTGTACTAGCTAATTTATATATGGAATTTTTTGAAAGTAGAATTTTGCCTACGATTGTTAATTTTAACCTGGTTTGGTACAGGTATATAGATGATATTTTATGCCTTTGGCCTAATAATTTGGATGTGGACTTATTTCTTGGTAGGCTCAACAATTTAGCCCCATCTATTAAGTTTACAGTTGAAAAAGAAAATGAGGGAAGCCTACCTTTTCTTGATCTAAAAATTTGGAGATGCTCTAATCAGTTCAAATATGAAGTCTACCGTAAGCCTACTAATAATAACTCTTACGTGCATTTTTATTCTGACCATCATCCTTCGATTAAATCCTCTATTTTCTCTGCTATGTTTCTTCGAGCATTGAGAGTTGTCAGTCCTGAATTTTTAGATTCCGAGTTATGCAATATCATGAATATTGGTACTAAATTATGTTATCCTATTTCATTTTTAGATAACTGTCTTAAGAAAGCCAAGAATAGGTATTATAATAATGTAATTGTAAAGGAATTTCAGCGTAAAAATATCCTTAGCCTACCTTACCATGTTAATTTTCAATACCTTCCAACTGTACTTAAAGCAATTGGCATTAATGTAATCTTTAAGTATAATAATACTGTTAAATCACGCCTAATAAAGAATAGCCCTGATAATGTTGTTGGTTGTGTGTATTCGATCGGATGTACACAATGTAACTCAGTATATATAGGCCAAACCGGTAAAACGTAGATATTAGGGTAAAACAGCATAAATATGCTTGTAGAACAGCTAGTACTTCCAATGCTTTATTTAACCATATGTATAGATGTAACCATAGCATCAAGTGGGATAGTTCTAAAGCGCTTGTTAAAAACAGATATAATAGAACGAAATATTCTAGAATGTGCATTTATTCATTTTAAAAACAATTTCAATAACAGCTCGGGGACTTATAAAATTGACGATATCATGTTAAAATTTCTTTTGCCTCTCATTAACCCTTGTTAAGTATGTGCTAATTGTTTTGTTTTTCCTGTACGTTGTATATATATATGGGCTTCTCGCCTTTTAACTTCATTCCCTGACGAGGTGTAGCTTTGAATACACGAAAGGCCTTGGAATCGTTTTTCTTTTTCCTTGTGGGTTTGCAGCATATATATATATATATATATATATATGTCATGAAATAGAAATAATAATAAAAGACGAATTAATATATGGATATACAACCGGGTGTAAAAACAGAAATAATACATACACACCTTATTTAATATATATATATATATATATATATATATATATATATATAACCCTTGACCTTTGATTAGCTTCCGTCCGAATTGTTTATTCTGACGAAGGTCAAGCTTTTCACTCCACCTTAGACCTACAGTTTAACGTGGAATCCGAACCACGCCCCACCAGCAGCTCAGCGTCTTAACCACTAGGCCACCCAGGGTACCCATTTATCTACCAACCACTTTCTTTGTGTAGAAAGATGAACATCTGGGTTTTGCTGCGCACCGGCTGCCTTCACCAGGTCTCGAACCCGGGACCGATGGATTCGTAGTCAGCGACGTTATATATATATTATATATATATATATATATATAATATATATACTGTAAAAACGACACCAATTATTGTTTTTTTGCAAAAAATGGAAAATGGAAATGGAAAATGGAAATAATAATAATAATAATAATAATACGTTCTGTAAGTTGACTTTCTACAATTCTTAAATAGGGTAGTGAATTCACATATAATTACATCTACATTTCACGCTTCATTAATTTGTACACCACAGTGTACGCGATTTAACAACGTTTCACTACCTAAAGCATGCGAAGGTCCGTATTCACTATAAATACCTTTTTGAGCATTTAAGACTATCTTTGTTCCTACTTTTTGTCCTACTTTACAGTTGTAGGTGAAACCCTCTCGCTCTTTAAACTTTGTTAGAATACAGTCAAAAGCTCGTACGAACATGGTATCGTTTACTGCATTATCTTTAAGCCAAGTTTGTAGACAACTCTTTCCAAGCGCGCCCTCAAGCTTTTCTCGCTAATGACTTCAACTGCAAATTCTTCACCACTCATATCGCAAATTGAGGAACTCTTCTAAATTGCGCCGACAACTGCGTCTTACATAAAGATATAATTCTTCTGAGTGAACAGTGGAAGCGAGACCAGGTTTGTACCGTTCTAATCCGCTGTACCAAAGTTCGTGATATTTCAAGTTTCAAGGGGTCTGTATCTTCTAAACACGTCATCAGTTTCAAACCGTTCTCACCTTGTTCGTTGCGATACTTGGTAAAATCATAGAGAAGCACGGTGTACGCGTCCTCAAACCCACGGAACAGACAAGAGGTGGGGGTTACGTAACCTAATAAGTAACAGTCAGTTTAATTCCACCCTAATACCTAAGGTAAATTACCGTCCGCGATCTAAACTTTACATAAATTTAATAGAAATATTAGTAATTATATAAATAATTATGTTGGTAATTATGTCGCAAATGACATGGCCTGAAGTTGAAATAAAAAATACATTTTTCTAGTGTATTTTGGTGTTCTCTGTTCAAATATAACCTTCATTCTTGTGCAAATGAACAGAAATACGTGTTTTGGCCATAAAATGACAACTGTGTTTCTGTTCATTTGCACAAGAAATGAAGGTCATATTCGAACAAAGCACACCAAAATACACTTGAAAAATGTATTTTTGACTACATTTAATGAAGCATAACTTAACGTGTTCATGTTACGAGATCTCGTAAACGACGCATCACCACAGGAAACGTGCAAAACACCTCAAAAATAACCAGAAAAGTTTGCTCTCGTCATTTTCGTTTAAACTAACGAAAATATCACGACTTAACCTAAACAATCATCAAGGGCGTACAGTTGACCTAGCCAGGCATTCATTTGACCTAACCGGGTATTCAGTTGACCTAACCGGGCATTCAATTAACCTAACAGGTTAATATTGGTTATTTCACCTAAATATCTTCTGATCTTTTCGTATTAGGCACTCACTGTCACATTTCGGGCAAGTTAAGGATGAGAGAATAACGCCGTAATTGATAAAAATATCCAATGCCTTGTCTTCATCTAGGGCACATGACGAATCAAGTTCTCAAAGTCGAAACCACACGAACGGCACGTCATAATTCTATAACAAACACCACCAAACTGAATCCAATTAAAAAAAACAGCCAGAACAGAAACCAACAAACTAATTAAGTCGCAGAGTAGCGAAAAAATAGCCTAAAATTATACTCGTCGGACCAAAAATGAGTGTATTTATATATATATTATTAGTATCATAATTTTCACCATTAATATGCATTTTCACAAAAAATGAGTGACAAATTTCAATAAAGCGACTAAAACTACCTCATAAAAAGTTATTTTGATTTACAAGTCCAGCCCATGTCATTTAAAACATGCTAATCATTATGTTCATAGCCCAAATTAAATACTTACAATATATACACAAGGAGCAGAGTGGCTCCTGTGTCCGAAATAGGACAAACAACTTAAGATTAAATTACTAATAACTAGTAATAGCAACTAGTAATAGCTACTAGCAATAGTAGCCTAAACAAAATTATTGACAACTTCTTTCAATGGAGAGATGTAAACTAAGTTCAACGTTTAAGATTTCAAAGAGAATGAATTGCAATCTAAGTAGAGCATGACCTTACGGCAGCAAAACTGAAGAACAGGTGAACATAATTTTTTAGATAACAACGAGCTCCCAGACTCAAGATGGCGGACGACAGGCGGAGCCGACAAATGTTGCGTGTCATTCCTCAAAGGGGCGTTTTCTTGGATTAAAAATAGTATATACTAGCGGAGCGACCCGGCGTTGCCGGGGTGGATGTTGAACGCTATATATATATATATATATATGCCCGGTTAGGTAAACTGAATGCCCGGTTAGGTTAATTGAATGCCCAGTTAGGTTAACTGAATGCCCGATTAGGTTAATTAAATGGCCGGTTAGGTCAACTGAATGCCCGATTAGATTAATTGAATGCCCGGGTACGTTAATTGAATGCCCGGTTAGGTTAATTGTACACTCTTGACGATTGGTTAGGTTAAGTCATGATATTTTCGTTAAAGCCAACGAAAATATCACGACTTAACCTAACCAATCGTCAAGGGCGTACAGATGACCTAACCTGGCATTCAATGAATCTAACCGGGTATTCAATAATTTTACCATAGGTTTCGTAATGATCTTGATGACATCATTTAATGTTTTAAAATTAATTATTTATTGCTATTTTCTTACTTACAGCGACAGGCATAATGATATTAGGATACCTAATAGAAATTTTGTAATATTTTAAAGTGGGGAAAATAAATAATTTTCTAAAAATGATCTTCAACTATAAAAGCGCATTTAATCAGATAACTTAATTAACGTATTCTATGAAACTAAAAAATAGAATGATAAATCAATATCCTATCAAATTGTTTGTGTATACGTAAAATTATTTGTACAAAAGCCACAGTAATAAAACGTACAAAAGTCACGGTAAATATTTTCGAGTGTGGCTCGTTTAACTTTAAACTCGTGTTTATTTAAATTGCCCGTTTTAATTATGTAATTTTTTGTATTGAATCGATAAAGAAATCTTTTGTGAATCGAAAAATGTTAAAATTATAACAAATATCAAAATATTTTGTATAAAAATCATTGAATTTTAAAAATGCATGTTTGTTTTTATTTTTTTGCAAAAAGTTCTTTATGAATTTTAAAAATATATACTTTTTTAAATTGAATCGATAAATAAATCTTTTGTGAATCGAATAATATTAAATGTTTAGTAAATATTGACTTATTTTGTGCCAAAATTATGATTAAAAATGAAAAATTAAAAAAATGCGTGTACATGCATGGGAAGAACTGTACCCCTAAAAGGGGGGGAAGGAATTATATTAGGGAATTTGTTTTAGCATGGGCACTGCACAATAAAAAGACGCATCGAATGGTGAAAACCGCATTGTTCTACACCAATTGTAGTGACCTGTAGGTGTGCGCAAAAACACTGTTACATATATATATATATATATAAGGCTTCATTTCTGAAATAGTATATTAGATATATCTACATTTACACCATATAAATTTAAATATTAATACTGTGGGAAATAATTCCCACAATAAGGTGTAGCAGCATGGCTCACAACACAGTAAACATGATCTATATCAATCGTGAAGTTCTCCAAGTTAAATTCTGTTCCGCTCTAGGTGGCCAGCACAATACGTTCCAAAATATAATCAGTATCTTCTACAACCAGCCGTCTGTAGAGTATTACTATCTAAAAGTTATCTCTATCTCCATTATTTGACCCGAAGCCGGGAGCTAGTCTTACCCTCGACCCCCTCACTGCTATGAAGGGCAAACTCCACGATACGTTCAACTATGTGGCGCAGTCTGCGTTCAACACCGTCGTTATACAAGACTCGCGGATCGATCCTGACAGCGTAACGATTTCTCACCAGCGCTAGGGTGGTGGTAATGTTGCGTGCCAGCTCGATTGATACGCCTCCGTCTGCGGGTTGAGGCATTGATGACGAAGTAGAGGGTAGAGCTAAAGGGGGTACGAAGTAGGAAGAAGTATGTCCCTGTTTACTTGAAGTTGATGCTATTGTTGGTGGTGTAGCGTAAGACGTTGAGAGCTGAGGTTTCGTTACATTTTCAGAACTTGTTGAGGATGCAACACATGGTGTGTCTGCAACACGGCGCGCCTGCAACACTCGGCGTGTTCGTGGAGAATTTTATACGCTTTACCTGACGTAAAGGGTGTTTCTGCTCTATGGTTCTCATCCTCGTGTCCCCGTTTTTTCAAATTAAGAGGCATGGGTGATGGTGTTGGTGCAGTTGAGGGGCAAGGAACGCTAACGAATGTGTCGTTGGAGGTTGGCATGCTAATGCAGAGAGCGCAGCCTGTTGCCTCAATAACTCCAAAGTCATTATCATCATCGTCATCATCAACATCCACGACACGTGCCTGTTGTTGTTGAGGGTCGATACTATCATCATTCATGGTTCTGAAGAAGAAAATGAGGTTGACGAATATGAGCACCGGTACTTGAAATTTCATTATATTTGGCAAAGGGAGCGTTTAAGAGTATGTTTTGTTAGAGATGGATTCTGGAGAAAAATTCAGATTCACGAGTCCTTCTACGTGTATTATATCCGGTCCTACAAGATGTGGTAAAACCGTGTTTATGTTTAAAGTTATTAAAGATAAAGACGCACTGTTCTCGAAACCTGTTCATAAAGATGTATGGTGTTACTCGACACGTCAATCTATTTTCAGCGATTAACAAGCCATTATTTTATTCCACAAAGGTGCATATGATGTTAATTCGATAAAGGGCGATGAACATACGGTTACTGTAATCAATGATCTCATGTTAGAAATAAATAAAACGTTTGCCGAGACATTTACAGTATTCTCCCACCATCTTAATATAAACGTGTTCTTCATCAACCAAAAACTATTTTTCAAGAAGAGGCATATGCGTGATGTTTCATTAAACACAGTTTCTCGTAATATTCGCTTAGTGCTGAGATGTTTCACAAACTGAAGTATTACCCAGTCAGATGTTCCCGAATCATCGAAATGAATTTTGGAAGTTTATAAAGAAGCAACGAGTCGACGTTACGGGTATTTGCTCTGCGACCTTCAGCCGCGGAACACATTTAGGGTGCTTCAAAGAACGAATATATTTCCAAACGAGGATGAAACAGTGGACGAGTTTATCCCAGAATGATGAAACATAAACAAACACCTTAAATTTATAAAAACCTTTCTCCGCCCCTCACACTCTCAAACGACTTCCAGATGAAGATCAGAGGTGTTTATACAAGTTCTGAGTTGTCCCTAGCGGTACTAGGGCAATTGCGTCCTGGTCAAGTGCGTCCCGTACAAATGCGTCCTGGACAATTGCGTCCCGGACAATTGCGCACTTCTCCAACTACTATATGAAGTTTATTTATTAGAGAAGTGAATAGAAAGTTAGTATCGGAATTTCAAATATACTTTTCATTTTAACCTATTAAACTTGTTATATGTTCATAAGTTCTGTTCGAAACTGTTCTCTAAAACTTTATCCATCATCAGCAACATCATTGTCAAATTTTATGGGTTACGTCCACTTAAGATAAAGTTAGTTTCGTTAGTTTTAACGAAAATATCACAACTTAACCTAACCAATCGTCAAGGGCATACAGTTGACCTAACTGGGCATTCAATTAATCTAACCGGGCATTATATCCCATACAAAATTACAATAACAAACATACTCGTCCCTCGTCATTGGCGTCCTTGGACAATTGCGTAGGTGAAGTCACAATGAACTTTCTATTCACTTCTCTAATAAATAAACTTCATATAGTAGTTGGGGAAGTGCGCAATTGTCCGGGACGCAATTGTCCGGGACGAAATAAAACCGGACGCAATTGTCCAGGGACGCCAATGACCGGGACGCATTTGTCATGGACGCACTTGACCAGGACGCAATTGTCCTGTCACCGTCCCTAGCCATTCGTCACGTCTACAGAATAATGAAGTTTTACGAGGTGTGGAGGTTTAAGAAATTGCTCAACCTCTTCACACCGTATATAAATACATTTTTGAAGGATAAGGTAGAAGCATCAGGACACCCGCGCGGCGATGAGAACGAGAATGAAAAAAAGGCATATATCCAGCGTTACCATGAACATCAAGGAATACAGCTTGAACGGGGCCAAATTGCGCGAAACCGTGTCAAGCACGTTAGTGCAAAGTTGTGCATAAATAGTCCTTGAGGAAAATTTTGACAGTAAACAGACAAGGGGAACGTCCATCTAGCTCAAAGTTTTACCAAAGTGTGGGACTACGACAACGCCGTCGATAAGACAGTCATGGAAATCACGAATGTTGGTAAAACGTACATAATAAGGTACAATAGAACAGAGATGTTCGCGGATTCATCGTGTCACAAACATACCTGCAGCTAGCTTCACAACAGCTTAAGCACGCATCAAGTTTTGGGGGCTGATGCAATCTCTTGGACGACGGGTTCTGTACGCGAATACAGGTAGCGTGATATTCAAGGCGAATGAAGGTGAATATCTATTGGCGAATTTCTCGGTGAGCTTACTGATGAGGTCAAGGATGAGTATGGAGATAGTGCCTATGCCAATTCTTTTTTCTCAACAGGGCCAAAAACTTACGGAGTACGTGTGCGGGTCTGTGATGAGTTCAAGTACATCGTGAAGGGTAAAGGAATCACATTAAACCGTGCAAACCGTCAAATCATCAAGTTTAATTCACTCAAAGATCTAGTGAATTTAGAAGATGACAAAGCTGAGGATGCCTAGCCATCGCACTTGGTTGTAGGGACTTATAATTTCCGTGCACAGAAGTTGAGAAGTGTGAAGGAGCTTAGAGGGACGAAAGTGTGTCATAACACCTACAGGAAACGGTACCACGTGCCGGGGACCTTCGACATTATGCCCTTTGGTTACCGTGGGGTATCGATACGCGTTTTTTATTATATATATATATATATAGTTTATTTATTTGACAACATTTTATAGTTTATTTATTACGTGTAGTTTAAATAAAATTATATTTTAGTTAAACGTTTCATTTGTTTTCTTTGAATGTGTGTGTGTGTGTGTGTGCAAGAAATCTAAGATCATCTCATTGTATGGTGCGGGCGCCGATGTAAAGAGCGTCATGTGACTCTGCTTATTAAACTCTTTGGAAGGGCACACTTCCTTCCCGCCGTGCTCAGTTGACCGCAATAGCCTTTGGTGTCCAGAGGTATCTCTTACTAGTTCAAGATTTCTCACGTTAACGATTAAATAACGATGGCTGCCGCTGATATTGCATGCTCTACATTCCTAAAGTGGTACTCAGCAAAGTTTACAGATGTAGTGAACACTCAAAGAACTTCTAGTCAACCATCTTTTGAAACATTTAAGTCTAGCGTAAGTCGTGTGAAACTGTGTGAACAGGATGCTCAAATACTTTATAGATTTTCTGATGAGAGTACTACAAGCTTCCGCAATGAAAAACAAATGATGGAATATGTTGTGAGGTTTAAATGCGTAAAATAATACATCCAATGTGGAGTGAAAGAGTCTACGTATGCTGAAGAGAAGCAGAAACTGTGGATTATGAAACTCATTGACGAATGGCACGACAAGACCTATTACGTCATGTTACACTTCACCGAGTACACACATTTTACTAAACGCGAGTTTTGTTGTTATGGACAGTTTAAAATATTTATATCCCTACATCCATGTATACCACGACGAGGTGCTGAGTGAAATTATAGTTAACGGTTTATATGAATTTTTAATAGAATTTGGTGATGAATATTGTTTATCCCCCAAAGTGGAACAGTATGCGCACGCATTTTTTTAAATAGGGCCCCCTTAGTATCAATAAGTTTTCATCTTCATTTACTGTTTTATGTGTACATAGCTGACGCTCGTGAAAGAAATATGGTGAATTGTGTCATTCCTGAACAAGTTAAAAAGTCATTGGTACCCGTCGCTCGCAAAGGGTATGATTAAACTGTGAAGCCTGTATTGCTTCTTGTATCGCAGATAGAAAATTTTTCTAAGCATTTACCTGGTATAATGAGATCCAGTTTTAAATATTCATTTATACGGCCTAGGTGTGTCGAAGTTTTCATGTTGGATGAACACTGCACACGAATTCATCGCCGCATAGCAACAGACGCAATACATGTTCTATCCCGTACGACTCGTTAACTGATTCAATTCGCGCGTCGTCCGTCTCACAACCGACTCAGAGATTAAACCGACTGGACGTGCTCTCCTAACAGACTCGATAGAAGAAAACTAATAAAGGATGGAGTTACCGTTAAGCAGTATCCTGAGCGCTGTATACGACGTGTCCGCCCAAAAATCTGTGCGTGTATTCAAGCGTAATACTGGCGCTGTTAATTACGTACTTCAAAAGAGGTGTAGACAATCAAGCCCTGGTAGACGTAATGTTATTTATTAATGTTATTTATTTATTTATTATGATACTTATTTGTTAATGTACTTTATTTCATGTTATTTATTTAATTTATTTATATGAAGAGATGGCCAAAATGTTCATGGTGGTTGAGTGGTCCGAAGAGAGATACAAAATACTCGTAGGGACGAATGTGAAAAGAGAACAGAATAGTGATGCTCCCTCATATGCCATTATTTGCATGATGTGCATAAATCGTGATTCAAACCAACCATGCGTTGATATACGACTGATGTGGAAGTATACTGCTGACATTAACGCCCTTCACCCTACGCGAAACCGTTTCATTCTTAACAGACTATTTTAAGACATCGTTTTCGCAAACTAAAGCCCATATTAGACGCTCGTGCCTCCGATATGCATTATTTTGACACGGTACTTGAATACGCGTACACCGTGCTTCTCGATGATTTTACCAAGTGTCGCACAAACAAGGCGAGAATGGTTTGAAACTGAAGACGTATTTAGAAGATATAGAAATATCACGAACTTTGGTATAGCGGATTAGAACGGTACAAACCTGGTCTCGCTTTCACCTTTCACTCAGCAGAATTACAACTATATTTAAGACGCAGTTGTCGGCGCGATTTAGAAGAGTTCCTCAATTTGCGATATGAGTGGTGAAGAATTTGCAGTTGAAGTCATAAGCGAGAAAAGCTTGGGCGCTCGTGGAAAGAGATGTCTACAAACTTGGTTTAAAAGATAATGCAGTAAACGATGTAATGTTCGTACGAGCTTTTGACCGTATTCTAAAAGAGTTTAAGGAGCGAGAGGGTTTCACCTACAAGTGTAAAGTACGAACAAAAATAGTCTTAAACGCTATGAAAGGACTTTATATTGAATACAGACCTCCTCATACTTTTAAGTGGTGAAAGGACGTTAAATCGTTGTACAAATTAATGAAGATGAAAATGTGTATGTAATTTTATATGAATTCACTACCATTTAAGAATGGTAGAAAGTGACTTACAGAATGTATTATTATTATTATTATTTCCATTTTATGTCATATATATATATATATATATATATATATATATATATATATATATATATACAGTACAGTATATATATATATACACACACACTGTATATATATATATATAGGTATATACACACACACACACACACAGTGTATATATATACATACTGTATATATATATATATATATATATATATATATATATAGACACACACACACACACAGGGTGTTGCAAAAGTCACGCATCAATGTATGGAATACTAGGTACAACAAAGCGATGAATCGGTACATAATTTAAATTTTGTACCGATTCATCGATTTCTAGTACCTGATATTCCATGCATTAAAACCAAGCTCACCCCAGTAGTATGCCCGCAAAATGGTAGAGTGCAATGCAATTGCAAATATTGATCAATGTTGCAAAAGGGGGAGGGGGAATGTTGCAAGATGTTATGCATCAAAGGGGCTGACTTGTGGCTTCTTTATAAACCTCCAGAAACTCGTTACGCTGATTCGGGAACACTTGATTGGCTAATACCCCAATTTGTGACACATCTCTACGTTGCGCGAATAAGACTAGATATTGTGTATTTAACGACACATCACGCATGTATCTATTTTTGAAAAATAGATTCTGATTGATGAAGAATACGCTTATGTTAAGATGGTGGGAGAACACTGCAAATGTCCCGGCAAACGTTTTGTCCACTTCCAACATGAGATCGTCAATTACAATGACTGTATGCTCATTTCCATTTGATGAATTAACGTCATGTACCCCTTTGTGGAACAAAATATCATCTTGGTACTCGTTGAACACTGATTGATACGTCGAATAGCACCATATTACTTTATGCACAAATTTTGAGAACATCTCCCCCTTATCTTTAATGATTTTAAGCATAAACACACTTTTACCACATCCTGTAGAGCCAGATATAATACATGTGGATGTCCTTGTGAACCTGAATTTTTCTACAGATTCCATCTCCAACACGTCATAACCCTAAGTGGAGCATTTACAAAATATAACAAAATTTAAGTGCTGCTCCTTATATTCTTGTTTTTCTTCTTCCACAGAACCGTGAATGACGACGATGTACAGCATTCCCCCATCGATATTACACAAGACCCCGATGACAATATAGCTACAGACTCCAACCCCGCTGCCGAACCCTCACCAGCGACATCTCCACCACGTGGCAGTTCAAAGCGGAGGCACGATGATGAAGAACCTTCCACGTCAGGTATAAAACGTGCCAGGAGTGCACCGGTTGCTAGATCCCCAGTAATAGAGCCTCAGCCCTCTACGTCTTACGACATAACCCCCACACTAGCTTCCTCCTCAAATATATCCCCTTATTCCTGCTGAATTCTGGGTACATCCTCCACACCAGCAGCAGCTTCTCGTGCTATAAAGGAAGGTATAACATTCGAACTGGTGCGCACCGCTACCCCCACCCCTGCCCTGACTAGAATTCGGTACGTGGTCAGGGTTGACCCTGGAACCCTGCATAGCAACGGTGTTGGACTGCGTAGTTGAGCGTGTTGTGGAGTTTGCCCTTCAGAACCGCGACGAACGTGAAGTCAGGACGAGGCTGTCCTTCGGGTTCGGGTCAGATGACGGGGATGTAGAAGATTTTTTGGGTAGTAATACCATTCAGACGCTTGGCAGCTGTGGATATAGATTACAGTTTGGGCCGTATAATGCAGGCCTCTCAAAGCAGTACAGCCTTCAATATGGACAACTTCACGGTAGATATTGACAGAGTATTCCGGGTTGCGGGTATATAGTGCCACACCTTATTCTCTTAATTTCAATTCTCAAGCTATTTACAGATGGCATATAAATGTCGATCGTGGTTGCAGCTCTATAGCAATAGTCTTGGCCCATATGTCTGCTGTGCTAAATACACGGGCCCAAAAAATTTGGCTGCCTACGGTCGTGCAGCGTGCCCGTAAATTGGCTTCAGATTGTAAGCATGAGTTTGAGTGTAATATGGGTCCTGAATTGCTGAGAAGGGTAGAGCAGGAAATGAATGTTGGTATAGTTGTATTTGGAATGGATGATCATCATAGGACTGTGTATGTTTTTAAAAGCTGGTGAGAGATCGTACAAGACCTCTACTTATTTTAGGAATGTCAGGAAGAACGTACCTCCCCATCCGCAATATGAGGGACCTTTACGCGAGTTATGATAACAGTCGAAAATATGGACGGCATCATGATTTGTGTACCGGGTGTCTTGAGTTTGCGGATGATATAGTGAAACATTGTAAGGAATGTCACATGGTTTGTAAGCAGTGTAAAAGCCTCAAATATGAAAGTCGGGTAGTTGAAGCTCAGAAGAGGGAATGTAATGTGTGCAGACGTACATTTTTCAATAATAAATGCTTTGATCACCATAAATCGAATGGCACGTGCAGGAAAATGAGAAGCTGTGAATGTGGCATGTTTCATATGATGGATAATTGGGGTAAGTTTGAGCATAAATACGATGAAATTCACTGTTCTACATGTCATATAAGGCGGATGGAGTAAACCATGTATAATATATGAAAGATGCTAAGCCTAAAAATAAACCTTGTATAACCGTGTACTACGGTATAGAAACTTACACAAATCCCGAAAGCAAAGAGATTAACCCACATCTACTCGTAAGCCAGACTATCTGCGATAAGTGCATGGAGGTTGAGTGTGATTAGTGTCACAAATGTGGGAAACGGACATACGTTTTTATAACGGTCGCACACGATAATCTTGTGAAACTCTTTTTATCCTATATTGTTAAGTTAGCGGACAAGTTCAAAAAAATGACTGTGTATATTCTTGCCCATAATGGAGCAAAATTTGACACACAGTTCCTTTATAAGGAGTTGCTTGAACACGAGTCATCTGAGATATTTAAGGGCGACCCCTTGAAAAGGGGAGACAAACTTACACAAATGCACATGCGGGGTAATGTTCAGTTTAAAGATACTTTATTATTCACACCTTGTAAACTAGTCAAGTTACCCAAGATGATGGGTGTAGCCGCCGAAGTTTGAAAAGGTATTTCTCTTACACTTTCCTCACTAGCGACACTTTAAATTACGTAGGACTACCTCCCCCCAAACATTACTTTAACTATACCAACATGAGTGATAGTGAGCGTGAAGATTTTGATCGCTATTACAACAGTTTTCATGAAGCTAATCCTTACAGTATAAGTGATGAATGTGAACGTTATTGCGTGAATGGTGTGCTCGTGCTTAGCGTATGTTTCTAGGTCTTTAGAAAGATGTACATAACCCGTTTCAAATGCGATCCGTTGCAGTTCGCAACCATGATCGCCTCATTATGTTTTACGGTGTTCAAGAATAAGTTCATGCCTAAAGACACCTTAGACGTCATTCACAGAAACAACCATTGCAGTTATGGGCACAGGCTATTTACTGGCTCATACACATACAATACAACAGCAGACAGGTGTATACATAAAGCATGTTCGCTACACGGGGGAAGCACGCATTAAGGTTAATGGTCGTTTTTTTGGGTTGATGGTCATAGCGAAGACCATGCCACTGGTGAGAAGACTGTGTACTCCTTTAAAGGTTCCTGGTGGCATGGATGCCCCTGTCATGAGTGTGGAATCGTAGGAGATATCTATGGTATATCTCCTGCCGACAGTCTTGCATGGACACGCACCCGCGATCAACTTATAGGCTCCAAGTTCACTCACACGATCTTGTGGGAGCATGAGTATGATGCACGGATGGAAACAGATGGACAGTACCGTGAAGAAAACACAATCAAGCGCTCAATGGTGTTGGATCCTCTCAAGTGCGGTGATAGCTTGTTCGGCGGGCATACAAACCCCTTCAAGCTGTACTTTCTACCGATGGAGGGCGTAAAACTCCATTATTACGACTTCTACTCTTTATATCCCTACGTGATGAAGAACAATCCGTACCCAGTAGGTGCACCTGAAAAATGGTGGAACTTGACCTGCTTCCCATCGAGGTGCTCTCCATAAATTTGAATGGGTACTATTTCGGCCTTTCTTTCGTAGATGTGCTCCCCAATCGCGATTTATGGATGCCTATCTTACCCGTCGTTATAGATCACAAGCTTATGTTTCCCCTGTGCGCAGTGGCGGACCTACATTTTTGGGACCCTGAAGCTTGAACTGTTATGGGGGCCCCTTCGCAACCAGCAACAATAGGGCAACATCCAACAAGGTTCAAAGGGCCTTGCTGCCCTTGCAAGGACCTCGAGGCCCAAATGGCGGAGAACGGGGTGGTGGGGTGGTGTCCTTGAAAATGGGCCATACAGTGAGCCCCTTCCCACCAGCAACGAGGTCTGGGTAACCGCGCGGTTAGGTATGCGCGGAAAAAAGTATTGGTTCATTCTCTAATAGAGAGGTAGAAGGTCATCAGAGGGGGCTCGTTAGGATAAAGAGGTGAAAATCTAATTTTTGGTGTTAAAATGCACAAGCGAGACGAGTGCAGCCTGAATTGAGAATTCAGATGTCTTTTTATGGTTCCGATTGGCTCTAGCCTAAGGGCTGAGCTATAGAACTATTAAGCCGTGCACCAACGAAGGATTCGAGGATCCAGCGGCCAAAATGTAGACTATGAATAGATTCTGGCGAGCTCAGCGAGCCCATACAGCTGGGGGTTCGGGCGCTGCAAGCCCCCGAGAAAATTTCGAAATTTGACCAATTACAGGGGCATTTTGAGGCCATATGAAATGGGTATTAGAGCATATTCTAAGATCAATATTAAGTACTTCAACCCATTGGCTTATGATTCTATCACTAAAATAGCCTTATTTTAATAACAAACACTTAAAAAAACCATCGATTTTGTTGAAAAATTCACTCATTAAAAAAAAGTTGCTTCAGGGCCCCTCCTGGATTAGGGGCCCTGAAGCTTAAGCTTCATTAGTTTCATAGTAGATCCGCCACTGCCTGTGCGTGAAGTGCGCAGATGAGAACAACGGGGACTGTAATCATACGACCATCCTGCGTAAGATCAGAGGTGTATATACAAGCCCTGAGCTGGACCTAGCCGTTCGCCATGGGTACAGAATATTGAAGATACATGAGGTGTGGAGGTTTCAGAAGCTACCCAACTTTTTCACGCCGTATATAAATACTTTTTTGAAGGATAAAATAGAAGCATCAGGCTACCCACGAGGAATTCATACCGAAGATGAAAAATCGGCTTATATTCAGCGTTACCGTGACCGTGAAGGTATACAGCTTGACCGTTCCCAAATTGTAAAGAACCCAGGCAAGCACTTCAGTGCAAAGTTGTGTCTGAACAGTCTTTTGGGAAAATTTGCACAGAATACTGGCAAAGGGAACGTTCATTTGGCACAAAGTTATAGTGAAGTCAGGGATTATGCAAACGCTTCCGATAAAGAGGTGATGGAAATCGTGAATGTAGGTAATACTTACATAATAAAGTACAACATCGCCAAACTGGCCACAAACACCTCACGGGTTACAAAAATACCTGTAGCCAGCTTCACAATGGCATACGCACGCATCAAGCTTTGGGGACTACTGCACTCTCATGAGCGGAGGGTGCTGTACGCTGACACAGATAGCGTAATATTCACAGAGAGGGAGGGTGAATACATTCCGCCTATTGGGGAATTCCTCGGAGAGATGACTGACGAGATCAAGGATGAGTATGGTGATGGTGCATACACTGACTCCTTTGTGTCAACAGGACCAAAAACTTATGGCGTGCGGGTGAGGGTGGGGTAGGATATGAAGTATATCGTGAAGGCTAAGGGTATCACACTTAACCAGGCGAACGGACGAGTCGTTAACTTTGACTCGTTGAAGGATCTAGTGTGCTTGGAAGATGAGGGTGACCAGCCACCCCAACTGACTGTGAGGACCCACAGTTTTCGGGCACAGAATCTGGGGGACGTGAAGGAACTTAGGGGTACGAAGGTATGCCGTAACGAATGTACGACAAAAAACCCACAAGAAAAAAGCCCCACCGACAAAACCCCGGGCGACAAAACCCCCGGCGACCAAAACCCCACCGACAAAACCCCCGAAATAGGGTAATGCGATAAAACCCCCACTCACAAAAATAAATATATAATGTGTATTTAAATTCAAGGTCAAGGTCTAGGTTATAGGTTTTGAGAAATTCCAGTTTCAGTTTCTGAATAAGCTTCACTGCAGCAGTATCTCTGAAATTTTCACCGCAAATTATATTTTCTTTCCGTTTTTACCCATCATGGAAGTCATTCGGAATAATAAAGGTGGCGAAAAGCTGTTATAATGGCTATATGTATACTAAAAAATCCACTAGTTCTAATACGAAGCGGTGGGAGTGTGCTAGAAGAGCAGCGTTTGGATGTAACGGTAAAATAACAACTAATTTAGGAATAACTGATATCATTTCAAGTATAGAGCATAATCATGAGAGAGATGAAGGATCAATAGAGGCAGCGAAAGTGCGTGCATCCCTCTATCAACAGGCCAAATCAAACAAAGGAAATACTAGTCGCGTTGTCGCGGATTCATTGGAAAGCATGACTCAAGAAGGAAGACTTGCTACGGGAAAATTAAGTACAGTAAAAAGAAATGTTCAAAGAAAGCGTCAGGAAGCCTTTTCTTATTCACGATAGTGGCATTGAAGCCAGGAATCGAGTCATTGTGTTTGCTACAGAAGAATGTATGCAACATTTAGGTAAGTCCGATATTTGGTTTATGGATGGAACGAAAATATTACGACTTAACCTAACCAATCGTCAATATATATATATATGCTGCAAACCCACAAGGAAAAAGAAAAAGAAAAACGATTATAAGGCTACCTAACGAAGGCTGGGGGCCCTGGTTTTGTCGCTGGGATTTTTTTCGGTGGGTGTTTTGTCGCCGGGGGTTTTGTCGGTGGTTTTTTTTTCGTGTGGGTGTTTTGTCGGTGGGTGTTTTGTCGCCGGGGGTTTTGTCGGTGTTTTTTTTTCGTGTGGGGGTTTTGTCGGATCTCCATGCCGTAACACCTATAGGAAACGTTACCAGGTGCCTGGTACCTATGATACCGTACCCTTTGGATACCTGAATCCTTGATTGTTATATATATATATATGTCTATTGTTAACGATATGTTTATTTATTACGTATATTTGTTTCAATTAGGGTTTCATTTTCTCCTTTGTGTGTGTGTGTTTGTGTGTGTGTGTGTGTGTGTGTGTGTGTGCAGTCCTAAGCTCCGCCCACTGTAAGCTCAATCAAAGGGTCACGTGACTCCTGCTGTTACCTGTGCATATCTCTACCCCTCCGTGCTCAGTTGACCTCTGCAAGCCCTGGAGCTCAGACGTGTATTTTCTCAAGTAGACGAAAAATAGTGATGGCTACTTTTGATATTGCGTGTTCGACGTTTATGAAGTGGTATTCGGTAAAGTCGGAAGATGTGGTGAATACTGAAAGACGGCATATCCCCCCCTCCTTTGAGACTTTTAAGGCTACATTGAATCGCGCGAAGCTTGAGGAACAAGATGTTCAAATACTCCATGGATATTCTGGCGAGAGCACTGCCGGATTTCGCGGCACAAACAATGTAATGAACTACGTTGTAGGAATAAACTGTATAAAAGCGTACATATACTCTGAGGTGAAACAAACAACGGGTATGGGTAATGAGTCTTGTTGATGAGTGGTGTGACAGGCGGTATTATATCATGCTGCACCATACCGAGTGCGCGTACCCTGCGGCTGAGGATGCAAACCTTGTCATCATTGATAAGTTAAAGTACTTTTACCACTACATTCATATATATCATGACGAGGTTCGCAGTGAGGTTGTGGCTAAAGGCCTGTGTGAGTTTTTTAATAAAGTTTAGAGACGAGTATCGATTGTTAAACAAAAAGGATAAATACGGTCATATGTTTCTCTCAAATAGTGCACCGGATTGTTAATGTGCGGAGAAAATGAACTTCTAGTGCGCATTCCGATAAAACATTAAAACTGAAATTACCCCATGTGTCGGAAAATTGCCCGTATAATGGGTACAAGTATTCGCATAATTCATGCTAGAACAAATCCGTACACGATTCAATAGCTTATGGTGTGACTCACTCCCCCCCCCGTCGAGCCGAACCGCCCACCCGTGGCTCATAGTCATCTCAGAGCTTGAACCGACTGGACGTGCACTCCTCGAATACGATGGAATTTCTTTTGAGAAGCATTCTGAATGCCGTGTACGATGTGTCCGTGACGAAGTCATTGTGCGTGTTCAGGCGTGAAACAGGTGCCATTAGCTATGTACTTGAGACGACATGTAGAGAAGCAAACTCTGGTAAACGTATTGTTATTTATTTAAGTGTTGATAAGATGAATAGAGTGTTCGTTATAGTTGAGAAGTGGGGTGAGGACCGTTTTAAAATACCTGCAGGTATACGTACAAGAAGAGAACAGATTACTGATGCTCCTCATATGCCATTGTTTTTACTTTATGTATAAATAACGATCAGTCATGCATTGATATACGACTGATGTGGAAGAATGCATCTGATAATAACGTTCTTGTCCCCACCCGAAACCGATTCATCCTCGATAGAATGCTTGAAATCGTGGGATTCCGCAAGCTGAAGTCTATATTAGACGCGCGCCTTACTGATATGATTTATTTTGACACGGTTCTTGAATACGCATACCCCGCTCTGCTCGACGGGTTTATCGAATGTAGGAATGAACAAGGTGAGAATGGTCTAGAGCTGGATGCTTATTTAAAAGAGTTAGACTCTTCGAAATATCATGAACTTTGGTACAAAGGACTTCAGCGGTACAGGGCAGAGCTCGCCTACACTGTTCACCTGAAGAATTGTACCTCTATATAATGAGCAGCTGTCGTTACCACTTAGAATATTATTTCAATTGCCGTTATGCGTTGTAAAGAAGAGTTCACGATTGAAAATCTCCGGTCGGTAAGAAAAAACCCTCGATTGGAAAGGTGTGTTTATAAACTTGTATTTAATAATGATGTGGTGGCTAACGACGACCTCTTCGTGGGTGCTTTTGATTGTATTCTAGCCGTGTTTAAGGATAACTTGCCAACCGAATGTAAAGTAGGCACAAAAATAGTATTGAACGATATGAAATCCATTTACATCGAGTATAGGTATCCTTATAAATTGAGCGGTGAAATAATGTTAAATCGTATTTACTGCTTAGTGGAAAGCAATAATGATGTGACTGTAGACTCAATTACGTGCGAGTTTAGTGTTTTAGTTAAGCGCAGTAGAACATAAATTGAATGTATTTTGATGTATATTTATTTTAAATACTGTATATTTAATTATTTAATGTAATTGTATATATATATATATATATATATATATATATATATATATATATATATATATATATATATATTTCTCCTGTACTGTTATATTGACGGTTGTACTTCATCGTTTTGTATTATATTTTTTTATTTTATTTTTGATTATACAGGGTGTTTCTAAAGTAACCATCTATTTTGGTGAAATAGGGGGATTTTAAACAATTGTTATATTGGCATAATGGTATGTGCATCGTTATACAAAATTCATGTATTTATAATATTTCAATTGCTTTACACGATTTTTTGTTAATTATTTTATTTTATTTTCAGACCCATATCATTGATGATGAATGTGCAAGAACGGGTTTATGTAGTAACATGCAGGATAAAAGGCATGAAGTGCAATGACATTAGAGAAAAGTTTGAGAGAAGGTTTCGTAAAACAGGCCCTAGAGACCAGACTATTCGCGAATTAGTAAACAAATTTATGAGGACTGGATCTGTGCATGACGAGCGTAGATCTGGACGGCCAAGAAGATCTCACGAAAGAATCGAATCTGTTCAAGAAGCATTCGAAGAGGATCCACAATTATCGATTCGGAGGGCATCCCACAGATTAGAAATTCCACAAACAACGGTTTACAGAATTCTACGTTATGATTTAAAGAAAAAGCCATACCACATTCAAGTGTTCAACAACTTACAAGAAGAAGATTATCCACGAAGAGCAACAATGTGTGCCGAGCTTACAAATATATATATATTTTCATGTTTTAAAGGTGTTTTTTTTATAATTCATATTATTTCGCAAAATAGATGGTTACTTTAGAAACACCCTGTATATATATATATTCCTCGTTCGTATTTCTTATGCTATTATTATTTTTTATTTTATTTTTTTGATCATATATATTCCATCGTTTGTATAGAATTGTATATTTATTTTCTATATATTTCGTGAAATTGATTCCAATAATTCGTCTAAATAAACAGAATGATGTGATGGTGTTTTATTTAATTCTTTTGGTTGTATATATAAACGATATTATTATTACTTAATTATATGTATATCAAATGGCTGGTTAGGCCTTCTAAACCGACTGACGGATTTCTAAGCCAACTGTCAAGAATATCTGACTAGCACAGTCTGGCAGCTGAAAAGTTAATTAATATCTACACATACACCTGCATTCTAGGTCTTTTTCGTCAATTGGCGGATTAAGCCAACTGGCGGGTGATGCCAACTGGCGGATTTATAAGCCAACTGTCAAGAATACATGCTTTAATTAAATGAATAGCGCAATCTCGCAACTCAACCCTAATAATGTACACCTGAACAAGCCATTTACGCCTTCTAAGTCAACTGCCTAATTAGGACCTTATAAGACAGCGGGCGCTCGGATGAACTCTCATTATGCGTCTGGCTCATTATGCGTCCTTATTAGGTTAAGGCTTAAGTTAGGTTTCCCTTTGGGGGATGGGGTCGTCCCACCTTCTCCAAAGATGTTAGGTGAACTCCCCAGCTTGCTGTGGGAGTTCTCCTTCATTGCAGCTTGGGGGATAACTCCTCCCCTTTGTTGAATAACCCCCTTTTGCAGCATTGACGTGTTGCAAGACCCCTCCCCTTTGTTGCACAACCTCTTGCAACATTTAACATATCTCTTTGCAACATTGATCAACATTTGCAATTGCATTGCACACTACCATTTTGCGGACATACTACTCACCCTCTCGTCTATTGTTAATTTCGCAGTCATCCCCTACCTAAAAGAAAAAAATATATTATAATCAACACCGAAAATTTCTAAGATGAGCAACTTTTGCGCCACCCTCTATATATATTAAATAAAGTATGTATTATTTCTGTTTTTATTTTATTATTATTTCTATTTCATGACTGATATATATATATATGATGAATAAAACCACGAAGGAAAGGAAACACAGATGGTGCTCAAGCGCTTTCGTCTAATGACATCCTCAGGAACACTGAAGTACATAAAGAGTTACAACCTATATATAGGTTACAGAAAAAAAAAAATCTATATATATATATATATATATATATATATATACAATAAACGGAAAAACAAAATTAAAGGATTGTGGAAGGGGGCACACAAATTTATAAGGAAAAACTATCGATTTTTAGCACAAGATTAAAAGAATTGTTTCCAACCAATGTTATAGATAAAAAAAAAAAATATATATATATATATATATATACAAATTTATACTGGAAATCTGCCCGGGTTTTAGCACTCTGCTCTTTTTGTATAAAAAAAAAAAAATTGAACAATTATCGATTTTTTAGCACAAGATTAAAATCGGAAAAAAACAAACAATTTGTCCTACGTACACTTTTACTCGGGACATGACACCCCAACTAAGAAGGCCATTTTTTCTTCAATGTTTCTCCGCGCCCTTAGGATCGCCAGTCCGGAATACATCGATGCCGAATTAGAAAAAATCAACGGTATTGGAAGTGATCTGTGTTATCCATCTGTGTTTATGGAATCTTGTCTCAACAAGGCAAAACGAACTTTCTATCGCGTCAATAATAACACTCGTACTTTGTCAAAAAATATTTTAGTACTTCCATTTTTCCCGGGCTTTTTAGGCATTGCTAATGTATTTAAACTTTTGGATATTAATGTAGTATTTTCATATAACAATATTGTGAAAAATATCATAGTAAAAAATAGCCCTACCAATAATTCAGGCATTATCTATAAAATTGGTTGTAAACAATGTGATTCCTTTTACATAGGTCAGACGGGAAAGGATTTGCACACACGTATAAAACAGCATCAATATTCCGTTAGAACAGGACAGTTGTCCAGTGCCCTTTTTGTCCATTTGTCAGAATTATCCCACTGTATTGATTGGAATAATGCTTCAGTTTTATTTCACTCTAGCAACATTGTTAATAGAAATATTCTTGAGTCTGCCATTATCCAACTAACAAATAACTTCAACATAAGCAAAGGTCTTTTTCAACTCAATCCTGTTGTTTTGAATTCCTTCAAAACAGATTTAGATAAGAAAGGTAGAACGCTAAATCTTTGGTAAATTTGTATGCCAGTAACTTTTATTTTTCAATTTTTATATACAAAAAATAGGGCAGAGTGCTAAAACCCGGGCAGATTTCCAGTATAAATTTGTATATATGTTTTATTTTTTTATCTATAACATTGGTTGGAAACAATTCTTTTAATCTTGTGCTAAAAATCGATAGTTTTTCCTTATAAATTTGTGTGCCCCCTTCCACAATCCTTTAATTTTGTTTTTCCGTTTATTGTATATATATATATATATATATATAGATTTTTTTTTTTCTGTAACCTATATATAGGTTGTAACTCTTTATGTACTTCAGTGTTCCTGAGGATGTCATTAGACGAAAGCGCTTGAGCACCATCTGTGTTTCCTTTCCTTCGTGGTTTTATTCATCATAAATACTTTTCACGTGTTACTTTCGTGAAATAATTTTCATTTAGATATATATATATTAAATAAATAGAGTTTTCAGTTGTATCATTTCAGCCTTTACATGATGTACATGTAATGTTTTATTGTGTGTTTGAGTACTCAGCCAGTGTGTCAGCCAAAACAGTTGAATGCAAAATAAACAAACAAGCATGATGAAAAAGAATTTAATATATACATATATATATATATATATATACCGGGTGTACATAAAGTCAGGATCTATTTTTGTGAAGCACTTGGAAATTATATGGAATTCAATCATAAAATGATAAAGTGGTAACATTTATTAAATAATTAAGAGTAGGATTCGACGTGACGCCCATCAGTATCCCTGCACAGCTCAAATCGTTCCGCAGCATTTCTAAACACATTCTGGAGCATTTGCGGGGTTATGTTATCTGCAGCAGTTCGTATACGTGTACGTAAGTTTTCAAGACTCGTAATCTTCGTCTGACAGACGTGCGATTTGATAAAGCACCATGCAAAGAAATCTAAAGGGGTTAAATCTGGTGATCTCGCTGGCCAAGGTCTGTTGCTTCCGCGTCCGATCCAGCGATTTGGAAAACGTCCATTTAGATAATCCTGAACAATTTTGGCATAGTGACAAGGAGCACCATCATGTTGATTCTAAGGGGATAGGATTCGTGTCATAACATGACGTAATGAGAATCTATAAATAGATCCAGTAATTGTTTAAACTTCATTCTTATCGTCGGTGTTGCATCGGAGTGACGTGTATTATTTACTGTTCAAGATGTATCGAAGAAGGAAGTTTGTTCCTCGAAAAAGGAAGTACGTTCCTCGGAGGAAACCTAAATGGCGTTCAAAGGAGAAGATAGTTACAGCTTCAATGAAATTTGTTTATTTATCTAAAAATACTTTTGGTGTTAATAGTGATGGGTTTTATACCTTGAGTTTGGATTTTCTAACTAAAGAGTCTAAATCTACCATTTTAAAATTTAATTATTATCAAGTAACGGGTGTATCTTTTCATAGTATTCCAGAAATGAATATGTCTGGATATGTGATTAATTTTGAAGATTCAATAGGTCGTAAGAAGGGGGGTAGGGAAAGATTGGAGGGACCTAATGTAGGGATATCTCCATCTCCATATTTAATTGTTCCAAATTGTGTTTTGTTTGAACCTAATCTTGACTCGTCTCATAGTGCAGAGCAAGTAATGCATCATCCAAGAACAAAGTGGTTCTCACCTTTTAAAGAGTTTAGAATGTATCGTAGATTGAAACAGGTCTGTGAGTTAGGTGATGCAGTAACTGCTCAATTCCCTAATACTTTAATGAAAATATCTACAAATGATTTAACTAAACCGTTAGGTCGTATTTATGTTGGTAAATATACCCCTGAAGGATCTCAAAAAAATGAGTATGCATTTACATATGTTAATCGTATTGTATTTTATGTTAAGCTGTACGGTATGAAACAATAAAGAAATAAAAAAAAAAAAAAAAAAAATTTTTGGATTACCCTGTAGACACAGTCGATCCTTAGTATTACCTAGGATCGACTGTGTGTTGTGTTTAAAGGGCAGATTAGAACTGACGTCATAAAGCGTGGATGACGTCATACATTTCTAATCTATCTGTACATCCTGTGTATTTCATAAAGCGTGGATGACGTCATACAACTCTGAGTTGTGTTCTATATCCTGTTTATGAGTGCCGTCATTGTTCAAAGAATTTGTTTTCTATATTTAGACCATGTAGCCAGGGTTCTAATTGCGAAGCGCCCTCGCCAGAGTTAGAGCCTCGCCAGAGGTAGATATATGTACGAAGTTTTTGGTGTTTGGCCAAACAATATTGGTTACAAAGATTTTTTAAGTTATATAGTTTAAGAGTATTCATGTGTGTAGAGTACCTAAGTTTTCAAGACTCGTAATCTTCGTCTGATAGACGTGCGACTCGATAAAGCCCCATGCAAAGAAATCTAAAGGGGTTAAATCTGGTCATTTCGCGACACAAGGTCTGTTGCTTCCGCGTCCGATCCAGCGATTTGGAAAACGTCCATTTAGATAATCCTGAACAATTTTGGCATAGTGACAAGGAGCACCATCATGTTGATAGACGACGGGGATAGGATTGTTAGTCCCGTCGTCTACATATATATATATATCTATATATATGAAAATGAAAATGAAAATGAAAAGGTTTATTGGCAGACTACAGTCCATGTGACAAATATTATTAATACAATGACAGTTCATATACTAAGGATAGAAATATATACAATTGATTAGAAATAATACTGCACTGTCGAATTTAAGTGGAGCTACAGACAGACGTTTTCGTACCAAGAAGTCCATAGCTTAGAGGATAAATGGCAGGACTCATGGATCGCTTGGATGATCGGGTTGGTTGATTTTTTAATTCTTTGCATTAGACTATATTGAGCACGTCTTGTTACCTCCGGGAAGCTTGGGACATTGCGGGTAGCAAACATTTGCTACCCGCAAAAAGACCTGTTGTACAGCAAATTTAGGGTTCTGCCGGAACCTTTTTTATAATTCACCCAGAGTTGCTGACCGTATATATTACTGCAGAAAGTACGAAAGAGTGTGTCTTTAGCTTCACTTGTACAGAAACGAAAGTTCCTTATGGTCATATTCGCTTTAGCACACAGGCTTCGAGATTGTTTTCTTATATCCGAGTCATCACTCAAGGAGCTGGTAATAGTTTGACCCAAATACTTAAACTCTTGTACTTCCTCAATTACTTCACCATTCATTTTAAACCTTATATCAGCTGGCTGATTACAGCTTTTAGGATGAAATTGCATGACCTTAGTTTTTATAACATTAAAAAGAATATCATGTTTCTGCGAATACACTTCGCAGACATTTAGTAGCCGATCCAGACCTTTAACAGAGGGACTTATGAACACCATATCATCGGCATAAACTAAGTTATTTATCCTTGTGTTATCTATACAACATCCTACTGTTGCCTCATTAAGTGAAGCAATTAATCCATCAATATACACATTAAACAGCATTGGGGAGAGCAAGGAGCCTTGTCTCACCCCGCAAGAGGAGCCAAACCACTCGGATAGTACATTGCCCCACCTAACAGTGAAAGATTGGTGGGACATCAATATACACATTAAACAGCATTGGGGAGAGCAAGGAGCCTTGTCTCACCCCGCAAGAGGAGCCAAACCACTCGGATAGTACATTGCCCCACCTAACAGTGAAAGATTGGTGGGAATACCAAAATTTCAATAAATTTAATATGTACATGGGAACCTTCCTGTCTTCTAGTTTTGCAAATAAAATATTGTGGTTCACCCTATCATATGCCTTACTTATATCAAGGAAACAGCTATAAATGGTTGAATTACTGTCAATGTATTTAGATATTGTTTCTTTAAGTACATAGATACACAGGTCAGTTGAGTGGGACCTTTTAAAGCCAAACTGATTACGAGATGTCCATAGGAAATCATTTAATCGGAGTAACAAGAGTTTTTCTAGCAGTTTCGAGAAGCAGGAAGCGACAGCAATAGGCCTGTAATTATTGCTGGACAGAATGTCTCCGTACTTATTTTTGACCAGAGGCAAGATATATACCCTCATGAACTCTGCAGGGATATAGCTATGAGCAAGCATGGCTGAGAGGAGCAATGATATATGCAGACATACTACGTCATTTGCATATTTTAAGTGCTCATTCGATAAGTCATCTACCCCTGACGCAGAACTAGTCTTTAACTCTTTAATTAACCTCTTTACTTCAGAAAATGATATCAAAATATTTTCCCTTGTCCCTCCCACAATCGTTTCGCTGCAATCTATCTTAAGATTATCCCTACTCACTCTATTAAGAATGTTAGAGTAGTGGTTTTTCCACAGCTTTGCAATTTCATCCTCCCCCGACACCCCATCGATTGTCGGAGGGAGGACATTTTTGATACCTGTTTGATTCTTAACAAATTTCCAAAATTTGTTATTATTGTTATTTATGCGAGCTTCACAGGCTTTTGATGCTCGAATAGACTCTTCTTCCTATTTACATCGCCTTATGGCCGCCTTAAAATGACCCCGACTTCTACACATATTTATGTATACTGGTCCTAATCTGGGTCTACCATGAAAGCACCATAAATCATAGGCGTCTTTCGATTCCGTCTTCAGGGGGGCAATAAAATCATTCCATCCAGGAATAACCTTAGTATGATAGTTGTAAGATTTAATCAAGGGGCTTCCTGCTTCTCTTAACAGGGATATTATCTTACTGTAATACCTATCTATGAGTTTACAGTGAGAATCATTTGAGCAAGGATTATTACAGGCAAGGTGCAAAATTTCTAAATTATTAAAGAGGTGACATGTTCTGTCTTTGTATTCTATTCTCTGCTGCATATTAACATTGGACGAATCGACGCGATTATTCTTACCTATTGAGTTCTTGTTAAGTCGTGTTGCGCATAAATTGGTAACGTTAATTAATATTTCTAATGGTCTATGATCAGAAAGAAGGAAATCATGCAAAATATGAACTCTAACAATTCGATCCTTTAGATTATTACTAGTGAGACAATGATGAATCCACCTGGTGGTACCACTCATATCGCTAACGTATGTAAAATTACATCTACATCACTTATACTTAAATTGGCCGACTCGCACATGTTACCCAATTCTCCAAAGAATTCCGAGTTCACATGTGCGTTAAAGTCCCCCATTATTATACAGTGAGAATATTTGGGGTTATCTGATAATGACTTAATTATATATATATATATATATATATATATATATATATATATATATATATATATATATATATATACACACACTGTATATGTATATATATATCTATATATTATTGAAATTTTGGTATTCCCACCAATCTTTCACCGTTAGGTTGGGCAATGTACTATCCGAGTGTTTTGGCTCCTCTTGCGGGGTGAAACAAGGCTCCTTGCTCTCCCCAATGCTGTTTAATGTGTATATTGATGGATTAATTGCTTCACTGAATGAGGCAACAGTGGGATGTTGTATAGATAACACAAGGATAAATAACTTTGTTTATGCCGATGTTATGGTGTTAATAAGTCCCTCTGTTAAAGGTCTGGATCGGCTACTAAAAGTATGCGGTGTATTCGCAGAAACATGATATTCTTTTTAATGTTACAAAAACTAAGGTTATGCAATTTCATCCTAAAAGCTGTAATCAGCCAGCTGATATAAGGTTTAAAATAAATGGTGAGGTAATTGAGGAAGTACGGGGCTCCAATAAACCTTAGCCCCCCCCGCCCATGGCCTAAAGCCCTAAACCATTAGAGGTACAGTAAAACTAAACATACCTTACAAAAGAGAATTTAATCCTGCATTTAATGAGAAACAATTAAAACTTGGTGTTCCCGCCATTGGCTTCCAAGACAGCCTGAATTCGCTTTGGGTAGCTTGCCAAATGTGACGTGAATAGATCTTGATCGTTACGCAAATTTGCTAAAACAGTTTCAATGTGTTGCGTCATTGTATCCTTCGAAAATCGATTTGCTGCAGGTTCTTGAAACAAGAGACATTCAACCTTGTCCTTTATAACTGATCGAATGTGTTCACAGGTCAGGTCAGGAGAATTTCCTGGCCATTCTTCATTTCCAAAGAAATCTATCTCATGGTTCCGCAACAACTGTTGAGTGGCTAATGCCTTAAAGCAGGGGGCCTTATCGTGCAGAAGTGTGACCTGATCGACATCCATAACATTGTTTGGGTTTCTTAGAAAAGGAATGACATGCTGGGATAGAATAATATCACGAAAATACTGTCCATCCCAACTCTGACCATTTAGCTTCAGCACCCACATGAGCTTCTTTGCAGTGAACAAAACAAACACACCAACACAGTTTGGACTTTTTAATAATTCGCGATAATGTTCATTGTCATCGATTTCATCTGGTGTTGTGGCCCACACTCGATCATTTTGGTAGTTAGGCCGACGTGTTACGTCAACAAAAAATTCATCGGAGACAGCTAAATGCATGAAATCATCCACATCCCAATCTTCAAGATAATGGGCAAACCACATTCTGTCATCGATGTTAAGTTGAGTTTTTCTTGGCTTTGGAAGTTCATGCCAAGGCTTTAAACCTTGCCTATGACGGTACAGTCGAATGATCTCACCACTAGCGATCTTTCCTCTCAACACTTTGATCTCTCTAGAAAGTTTAGCACAGCTGTTTTTTCACTTACGCGTACCGGTTTCAATGATGTCCTTTGTTTCCTGAGAGAGTGGCAAATTTGGGCGCCCAGATTTGGTTGTATCCATTTCACATTCATCCAAAGTTTTATTCCAATTTCTTTTGACGAAGTCCTCACTTCTTCGCAACTTTTTGGCAACCCATGAACGTGTTATAAAGGTGGCTCCAGCATCACGAGCTTCCCGAAATGTTATTGCTCGTATGCGATCTATCACACGTTGCCTCTCGGAATCACCAATTAATTGAGAAGCCATTATATTATCACTTTATCAGCTAGAGTAATTTTAATACCTGCAATAAATAAAGAATTTTATATATTTTTATAATCACTAAAAACTATTTCGATATAAGTAAACATGTAAGCTGCAAATGGGGGGGGGGGCTAAGGTTTTTTGGAACCCCTTACAAGGGTTTAAGTATTTGGGTCAAACTATTACCACCTCCTTGAATGATGACTCGGATATAAGAAAACAATCTCGAAGCCTGTGTGCCAAAGAGAACATGACCATAAGGAACTTTTGATTCTGTACAAGTGAAGCTAAAGACACTCTCTTTCGTACTTTCTGCAGTAATATATAGGACAGCAACTCTGGGTGAATTATAAAAAAGGTTCTGGCAGAACCCTAAATTTGATGTACAACATGTCTTTTAGAGTCTTACATAAGTTACCCCCGAGATTCTCAGCTTCGCAAATGTTTGCTACCCGCAATGTCCCGAGCTTCCCGGATGTAACAAGACGTGCTCAATACAGTTTAATGCAAAGAATTAAAAAATCAACCAACCCGATTATCTAAGCTATCCATGAGTCCTGCCATTTATCCTCTAAGCTATGGAATTCTTGGTACGAAAACGTTTGTCTGTAGTTCCACTTAACTTCGACATTACAGTATTATTTCTAATCAAGTGTATATATTTCTATCCTTAGTATGTGAACTGTCATTGTATTAATAATATTTGTCATATTGACTATAATAAAACCAATAAATTTCATTTTCATTTCATTTTCATATATATATATATATATATATATATATATATATATATATATATATATATATATATATATATATATATATATATATGGCTTAGACGCCCAGCCGATCAAGCCATTCAAACCATTCACTGAGCCAGTCGGCGGGGGTCAGGGAAGATCTCACTTTGCTCGAAGAAGTGCCAGTGGTCGGATGTTCCTCTCCAGTCATGCCTTTAATAAAGAATTTTGTTTTATTTTTCCTATACACACAAACATGCTTCCATAATATATACGTGTATACACATTACAATTTAAACACATATACATATACGAGGGGCGGTCAGAAAATAAGTTTACACGGCGTATAATTTCGTAACTAAAGGACCTACATTGATTATGTTTGTATCAGTTGAATTCGTTAATCATTTTTGGCAACACTACACGTCGATTCGGCTGCCATCTACCGTACATTGGTTATATGAGTCAGTTGAACATGGCGGCTCGACTGGAACAGTGCCCTGCCCTACGGAGCAGTCCAGGACGTTTACGTTTAATGGCTGCTCGTAAACGTTCCAGTCTTAAACAATATGCAGCTGCATTGATTTGTCAGCGGACATCACAATCTTGAACTTCTTTAGTCGCGGGGACCCAGAGCGTTTCCATTCCATGCTGGCACATTTTGTTTCCGGAGTACGGTGATGAACCTATGTCTCGTCTCCTGTGACAATGCGCTCGAGAAATTCTTGACCATTGACAGACTCAGAATATCGTTGCAGAAATGACAGGGCACTATTCCAGTTGAGCCGCGATGTTCAACTGACTCATATAACCAATGTACGGTAGATGGCAGCCGAATCGACGTGCAGTGTTGCCAACAATGATTAACAAATTCACCTGATACAAACATAATCAATGTAGGTCCTTTAGTTACGAAATTATACGCCGTGTAAACTTATTTTCTGACCGCCCCTCGTCTATACATCACATACATACTGTATATACACATACAATTTATATGCAGGGTGTCCATAAATGTTTACCCTGAAAACAGTATGCTCTTATGTTTTAATGACGAATCTTACATCCGTTTTCTTTTTACAGGTGATCTCGTACACGCATAGAGTTTCTGTGCTGGTGTGTTTCGTCTACCGCATTCGCCGCTGGGAGTGCTGTAGTAGCTGTTCAGTTAAGATGGCGTCTGTGACAGAGAAGGCACAATGTGTTGTGTGGCTTGCAGAAACAAAATCTCCTGTCAGTGTTCAGCGAAGGTTCAGAACAAAGTATGGAAAGAATCCACCTGATGTGAAGTTAATTAAGTCGTGGATGAAAAAATTCTTGGAAACTGGAAACGTGGATAATTGGTCCTTTCTTCTTCGCTGAGAACACTCTTTCCGCAACTGTGTACCTGGATATGCTCACCAATTACGCCATCCCCCAGCTGCAGGACAGGCAGCCAACTGTCATCTTCCAACAAGATGGGGCACCCCCTCATTGGGCGCATGTTGGTCGTGAAACTCTCGACGCAACATTTCCAAATCGATGGATTGGCAAGGACGGGCCAATCCCATGGCCCCCAAGATCACCAGACATTACCTCGCTGGATTTCTTTCTCTGGGGTCATGTTAAAGATTTGGTTTACGCAACAGTTGTTCCAGATATCAGGACATTGCGAGAACGCATTACTGATGCAATTGCAACAGTTAACCCACAAATGTGGGAAAATGTGTGGCGTGAGTGTGAATACCGTTTAGACATTTTACGTGCCACTAGGGGTGCACATGTGGAAGCTTATTAAGTTCATTAACTATGTATCAAAACTTTGTATGTTTATCTACTTATGATTAAAACTGTGTTTGAATACGAGTGTTTATTTAAGTTATAGCATGCTTTATTCAGGGTAATCATTTATGGATACCCTATATATATATACCTTACCTTATGAACCTTATGTTGTTTCGTGTGTTGGTCTCTCTTCACACGGAGGTCAAGCTGGTGGCCCCGCCTCTAGGTCTGGCCTGGTGGAGGAGCGAGTTACTTTCTTGCGCTCTCCACCGTACATAGCCAGGCACGCCCGGCTCATCTGGTACTGTCCTGAGCCAGGCATCCAGTCTTTTCTTGAAGACTTCAACTTTGACCCCCGTTACGTTTCTGAGGTCCTTAGGAAGCTGGTTGAAAAGTCTTGGCCCCCTGACAACCAAGCTATTTTCCTTTAGGGTTGAGGAGGTCCCTTGTCGTGCTTTTAATTTGGGAACACTACACATTCTGCCTTTCCTATTTTCCAGTGTTGTTTGAATGGTAATTGGGTTTAGTTTTAGGTTTGGTACCAGTTTTTCGATCATTTTCCATATGTAGATTATGATGTACCTCTCTCTTCTTCTTTCCAGTGAGTACAGATTTAGTTTACGTAGTCTTTCCCAGTAGTTGAGTTCTTTGCAGCCATCAATCTTGACTGTGAAATGCCTTTGCGTTTCTTCTAGTTTATTAGTTTCTTCCTTTTTATATGGGGACGTCAAAACTGAGCAGTATTCAAGTTTTGGTATAATCAGTGTTTTTAGCAGGGGAATCATTACTGTCCTGTCCCTTCTCTTGAACGTTCTTAGAACCTGTCCGGCGACTCTTTTTGCTTTATTTATCGCTATCTGATTTTGTGTTTCGAATTTCGCATCATCTGTCATTATTATCCCGAGATCAATCGCTTTCATGCTTCTCTGAATTTCCTGTCTATCTGGAGCATAATATGCTGTCTGTTTAAGTTCTTCTTTTCTACCATATCTCAAGAGCTGAAATTTCTCGGCGTTGAATGACATGTTGTTGTCTTCTGACCATTTGTATATTTTGTTCGTGTCCCTCTGCAAGGCCTCCACGTCATGTACATCGCTGATTTTTCTGCTGATCTTTGCATCGTCTGCAAAGAATGTTACTATACTATTGCTGTTTACTCCGCTGTCTATGTCTGTTAGCATGATAATGAACAGGAGTGGGGCCAGTACTGTCCCTTGTGGTACTGAGCTGCGTACTTCCGATTCTGATGATGATATACCTTGAATTTTGACGACCTGCAGACGATCACTAAGGAAGTTGTAGATCCATTTTCCCACTTTGCCTGTTATTCCCATGTCTTTAATTTTATGTCCTATTATACCATGGTCACATTTATCGAAAGCTTTAGCAAAATCTGTGTATATAACATCGTAGTTGTCATTGCCTTCCAATGCATCTAGGATATTGTTGTAGTGCTCTATTAGTTGTGATAGGCATGATCTACCTGATCGGAATCCATGCTGATTTTCGTTGAATCTTTCCCGTGTCTCCAAGAAATCATAAATTTTCTGTCTAACTATTCTTTCAAATACTTTTGTGAGGTGGGACGTCAATGACACTGGTCTATAGTTCTTTGCTTGAGATCTGTCCCCTCCTTTATATATAGGGACAATGTTTGCTCTTTTCAAGATGCTCGGTATTTCCCCAGTGTCTAGGGATCTTCTCCATATCCAGTATAAAGGTGTAGCTATTTCATTTTTACAGTTTTTAATCAATAATGCGTTTCAATTGTCCGGACCTGCAGCTGAATGTAGTTTCATTTGTTCTATAGCTCTCGCTACATCTTCTGGTGTAAACTCAAAGTCTGTTATATACTCTCCTTGCAATTCCTCTTCAAAGAATGCATTTATGTCAGGTATCGCTTTGTCACTTTTTGGGGTACTGAAAACTGATTCATATTGAGCTCTCAATGTATCAGATATTTCGGATCAAATGTAGAATTCGGACCCCAGCCTTTTTTAGTTAGCTTTATAAGGCTAACTAACGAAAATATCACGACCTAACCTAACCAATCGTTAGGTTAACTGTACGCCCTTGACGATTGGTTAGGTTAGGTCATGATATTTTCGTTAGTTAGCCTTATAAAGCTAACTAAAAAAGGCTGGGGTCCGAATTCTACATTTGATCCGATATTTCTTTTGGATCGTCGGTTAGTTCATTATTTCCCGTCCTTAAGGGCCCAATAGCGGCGCGCGTTTTTGTTTTCCTTTTTGCATAGCTATAGAAGTATTTTGGATTTTCCTTTATTGCTTCTACCGCCTTTTCCTCTTCCCTTTCTGTATGGTCCTTAATCAGGGCTTGTATTTCCCTATCGATACCCTCCAGTTTTTCTTTTATTATTTTCCTGCCATTATCTCCGCAGTTTCCTAACTTCGCCTCCACTCTCTTTCTTTTGCGGAATAGTCTTCTCTTTTGCCTTTCTAGCCAGCTCCTCTTTCCTTTTGGCTGTGATTTCGGAGCATATTTTTCTAAAATTCTCAGCGTTTTTTCCTCCAAAGTTGTTAGCATTTCTTCCGTTGTTTTATTCTCGAAAATTGTTCTCCATTCTATTTGGGCCATGTGCGATCTGATTGCTTCCCAATTTATAGTCTTCGAGTTTAAGTTAAAGGCCCCGAATTTACTTCTTTCCACAATATGTGTATTGTCTTCTAATGCTGCCATCATATTTGTTGATATCTCGATTAAGTTGTGGTCTGAGATAATGGTTGGGGTTATTTTTATATCAGCAATCAAGTTCGTGTTATTCGTGAATACCAGATCCAGGCAGTTATTTTTTCTGGTATTTTCTGTTATCTCCTGTGTCAGCATAAACTCGTTTGTGAGAGCCATCAACATTTTTGCTTGTTCCTGATCTTCTCTTGTGCCCCCCTTGTCCTGGTGAATATATATATTCCTATTCACCTTTTTGTATTTTATAAATGGGAAGTTAAAGTCTCCGCAGATCAGTATATTGGGGGATGGAGGGTTTATGGCCTTTATTAGCTTTCTAATGTCATCAACGGCCTCCGAGAATTTTTCGGTTGGGGTGCTTGGAGGTCTATAGATGACTATTACTATCAAGTTTAGTTTTTCTATTTTCACTGCTAGGAGTTCCACATAGCTGTTTGATTTACTTATTATCGTCTCTGTCATATGACCTTCCTGTACATATATAGCACAGCCACCTTTCCGTCTCGTCGTTCTATCCGCTCTTAGTAAGTTGAAGCCATCTATATTTATCTCTTTCTTATCAATACAATGTTCGCAGTTTTCACAATTTCCTTGGCAATCTTTAAGATGAGTTTCTGTGAGGCATGCGATGTCCGCCCTTGTTTCGTCCATAAATCCTTTCAGGTACGAAACCTTATTGAGTGATTGGTTTGGTCTTATTCCTTGAATATTAGCCAGGACAATTTTTATGTTCTCTGTTTTTCGTTGCCCCTTGTGCACTTCAAGTTCGTTTTCCTTCGATATCGCTTGATTCGTTGCTCTATGATCCTCCGAAAGAGATCCGTTTCCTCCTACTTGTATTGGTAGCTTCTTGCCCGGTAGCGATTTGGCTCGGGGGTTTCCAGCTGTGTCAACTGCATGTGGATGACATTTAGCATTCGTAAGGTGTCTGAGATGTTGAAAAAATTTTCTTGTTCGCTTATTGTGTTCCGATTGTTGTTCCTATTGTTATTTTTATTCCTATTGTCATTTAAACTTTTTCCTTTGTTCGTTGAGTCCGTCGGGAGATGTTGATAGTAGCATTTATTCTCGAATTTGCTATATACAGGGCGTCCCAAAAAAATGTATACACACTTTAACAGCTGATAGCTCAATTGATGTTTCTTTCTTTCCAAGTTAAACCCATTAGAATTAATAATGGCAGTCAGACTAAGCTTTGAACAAAGGAAATTCATTCTAAAATGCTACTGGAAGTGTGAAAACGCAGTTGAAGTGCAAAGACAGTTTAGGAGGGAGTTTCAAACAGATCCACCAACGCGACTTACCATCACTCGAATAATTAGAGATAAGTTTGAAGCCGATGGAACTGTTCAGAATGTCCACAAGAAGCGTTCCGGAAGACCACGGACATCGACAAGCCCCACAAAGCAAGAAAGAGTACTGGAAACGTATCACCAAAGTCCAAGAAAATCTGTGCGGCAAGCGAGTCGTGAGGTAGGAATTTCAGAATCGTCTGTCCAACGCATTTTGAAGCGCTGTCAATGGAAAAGTTACATTCCAAGATTAGTCCATGCTATTAATGAAGATGATCCGGACCGAAGAGTGGAGTATTGCGAGTGGTACTTGGCACGATGTGGATGTGGATTGGACGAAGGGGTTTCGTAGAATACCCTCCGCGTTCACCAGACCTCACACACTAGACTTTTTTTTATGGGGATACTTAAAAGACAAAGTCTACGCTATAAAACCTGCAACAGTCGCTGAATTGAGAGCAGCCATTGAACGAGAATGCACACAAATACCAAACGAAATGTTTCGTGATGTTTGCGATTCCATTGCTTCGCGTTATCAGCAGTGCCTGGACCAGAACGGACGTCAGTTTGAAAACAGGCGTTGACAAAACAATTAAATAATGTCTGTAGATTCTATTACATTTTGAAAATGAAATGTATTTTAATAAACACTGCCTTTATAAGTATTTAAAGTGTGTATACATTTTTTTGGGACGCCCTGTATATATATATTTGCTATATATATATATATATATATATATATATACTTTTTAGGTTCCACCCCTCCCCCTTGGGGCTGTACCCCCGATCCCCATTCCTGCTTACCTCCCTCTTTCCCCGTCCCTGCGCATCCCTTTCCACCCTCATTTCTTGCATCTCCAAACCCCTCTTGCAGTTTTACAGGGCTCTTTTCTGCTTCATTCCTTGCAACAATCAATATTAATCATAGTGCATGCAATTGCATTACACTATATTTTTGCGGTCATAATACTGGTGTAACGGACTTTCACTTTAGAACAGATGATATCACAGAAGGTATAGGGAAACTGAAAACACACTCGGTAGCAATCCCGGACAAATGGAGTGCCACAATATTAAAAAACTGCAGAATGAAATCTCTAAGCCCCTCTATTGGATATGGAGACGACCGCTAGACACAGGGGAAATACCGAGCATCCTGAAGAGAGTGAACATCGTTCCAATATATAAAGGAGATCGATCCGAGGCCAAAAACTATAGGCCAGTGTTGTTTACAGCTCATCTCACCAAACTGTTTGAAAGAATAGTTAGAGAAAAAATTTGATTTTTTGGAAAATCGGGAAAAAAATTAAATGATAGCTTGTGGGAATTTTAGTAAGGGAGATCATGACTATCACAGTTAATGAAACATAACAACATTATGATGCTCTCGAAAACAATGAAAACTATGATGTAATATACACAGACTTTGCCAAAGCGTTCGACAAGTGTGACATGGAATCATAACAAATAAACTGAAATATATGGGAATAACAGGAAAAATAGGAAAATGGATATATAATTTCCTTAGTGAGCCACAAGTCGTTACATTTCAAGGAATATCCTCATCAAAGTCAGAGGTCCTTAGTTCAGTACCACAAGGAAAAGTATTAGTTCCATTACTCTTGACAACGATGCTAACTCAGTATTTTCCAAACTCTATGTTACGACGACTCCCTAACTCCCCAAAATTAATGTTGCGCACCCCCACCCCATTAATTACACTGGTATGCAACATATCTGATATTTCAACATACATAACTGTTTTTATCAATTCAGGTGTGCTAAATCCAAAAATCACATTAATTTTTTCTCATCTCTTACAGTTTTCTGGCAAATACCTATCATCCATTTTGTATGGGTGGTATATAGACATACACCCAATTATGCAATATATGTGTACAATATATACATAGAATGATTTATTATATTTATATGTAGATACCATATATATATATATATATATATATATATATATATATGAAAATTATTTCACGAAAGTAACACGTGAAAAATATTTATGATGAATAAAACCACGAAGGAAAGGAAACACAAAATGGTGCTCAAGCGCTTTCGTCTAATGACATCCTCAGGAACACTGAAGTACATAAAAGGGTAACAGCCTATATATAGGTTACAGAAAGAAAAAAAGAAAAATAAATAACATACATACATACATACACACACACACATATATATATATATACATACATATCTATATATACATATACATATATATATATATATATATATATATATATATATATGGTATCTACATATAAATATAATAAATCATTATATATATATATATATATATATAATATATATATATATATATATATATGCAATAAACAGAGAAGTAAAAATAAAAATTAAAAATTAAAAATTAAAGGATTATCAGTGAGGCGTACAGATTTGTAAGGAATAATATCGATTTTTAGCACAAGATCAAATGGATTATAAAAATACAAATTTATATTGGAAAACTGCCCGGGTTTTAACACTCTGCCTATGGTCAGGTTTCGATATATATAAAAATAAAATGCAAATTAAAAGTTAATAAAGTAGCAGACAAGTTTACCAAAGATTTAGT